>JAWMRA010000130.1:30665059-30697955 GCA_035584735.1 Pseudotriccus pelzelni | reverse complement strand
AGGGTGGGCTCAGTTCCGCGCACACTGTGTCTCACCTAAAAAATCCAATGCGCAGGCTGGAAGGTGTAAAGACCTTCTCCGGATCTTTGTTCGCGAAGACTGGCCATTTATTTATTTAATTCCTTCATCTCTAACATGTCATTTAAATTAACACCCGGCTGCTATGAGATCTTTATTCCAGAAAGCACTGAAACGAGCATGTTTCTTGCGGGCAGCGCTCAAATCACAAGCGGGAAGTTTTTGGACGGTGACCTGGCTGCAGGAGCGGGGCTGACGAAGCTGTGCCAGCCCCGTTCCCAGCGGCACGCACGGTACGGATGTGCACCTTGCGGGAACAAGGGCCGTACTCGGGACACGGGCATGGACGGCGAACGCTGCCGGCGCCAGGCGCTCTCCGCAGGGCGCGGGGGCAGCGCGGCCGCGGCCCGGGTAAGGAAGGGGCGCTGCGGCCACACACGGCTCTGACCGACTAATGAAGGCGCTCGCCGGCGCGGCCGTTGCCGGGCGACGGGCGGGACCGCGGCGGGGCCGGGCCCGAGGCTTTGCCCGGGGCTCTCCCCGGGGCTCTCGGAGGGCAGGACGGGGGCCTCGGGCACTGCGAGCCGGGAAGGAGGCGCCGCCGCCATGGCGGGTGCAGGCGCGGCCGGGCGGGCGGGGCAGGTGAGCGGCGGCACGGGCTGCGGGGAGCGGGGCCTGGGGCCGGGCGGGCGGGCGGGCGGACGGGGTTCTGTCGCTGGGAGTACGGCGATTCGCTCTGAAAGGCAGCACGCCCAGGAAAAGGCGCCGTGCTGTCAAAGTGAAAGCGGGGAAGCAGGCTTCCCTCCCCGTGGACGCCAGGAGCGGCTCCCCGTGCCCAGGCTGGGAAGCGGCGGCTGCGGGGCGGGAGCAGCGCGGCTGCCCCGCTCCAGGCAGCGCTGGCCACCAGCAGGTGCCTCGGGAAGCTCCTCTCGGACCCGCGTCAATACACCTGCTCCCCAGCTCTCCGACGGTTTGGGCTCAGGGTTTTGAATCTGGAGATGATGCTGCATTTCTTGATGTAGTTTTCATCTATGAGTAAGGCCAGTGGCTTTCAGAACCCATTTAAACGTGATGTGTTCAGGATGTCCTGCGGCAGAGAGTGCAAAATACGTGACGTTCTTCCATTGTTTTGAATGTGTCACCTGTGTCAGGCTCTTGGTTTGCGACAGTCAGTGAAGGGGTTGTCCGTGCTCACCTGCTCTCACACACCCTTCTCCTGTCCTCTTGCCGATCAAAACATACAAGAAAGGGGGGGAAGTGTCACATGGTGGTACGTCATAATTGCCAAAAATGGAAAAGGGATTTGCAAGATATATTTCTTACGAAGAAGAAATATAAATTAATACATGGAGATTTGGTGTTTGGGGTTTTTTTTGTAACACAGAAATATTGGGGGAATGGTGATTGAATGGAAGCACTATCCTTCACAATAATTATCGGTTAAACAGGCTTAACTCTGTTGCTTAGTTTTACTTACGTATGTGTGGGAGGGGGGAATTAGTGATGAACTTTTTCAATTAAATCTTCCCTTCTATGCAGAAGTTATTTGTGAAACCGTTTCAGAATGAGCTACAGGAAGCAATTTCTGCTCATGCATCAAGCGAGCAAACGGATGAATACTCTGACGACTTTGAGAGTGATGAAGATGGCATGTTAAATGGTAAAACAAAATTAAATATTTCTCCTTGTGTTCTTCCTCTTCTTAACTCATTGCTATAGCCCAGAAAATCTTTGTGAGTCCATATGATTTAATGTTCCAAGATTTCATATTTTAACAACTTCTAAATCACTGAGTCCTCCTCTTCTAAGTTAGGAGCAGAATTCCCAGTGAAATCAGTGGTGGTGCCAACCTACTAGACCAGGCCACAGTCTGTAGTGGTTCCTACCATTGCGATGCCCAGTTTTCCTCTGTAGGCATCTTGTTTACTTGACACCTGTAGTAGTGCACAGTACTGTGAATGAAACTGAACATGGCCAGAGAGAAAGCCCTGGTTTTTGATTCCTCTTTTCCCAGTCTGGATAATCAGTGAATAATGGTTGCAGGACACACTGCAGAGCGTACTTCCCTGGCAGTGTACACAAACCATAAATGATTTGGTCTGGCTGTTTTTCTTGAGCCAGGATGCCTTTGATGTTTGCTAATTGTTTTGGGTTTGCATGGCCAGGTTTTTGTGGCGGAGGGGCTACAGGGGTGGCTTCTGTCAGAAGCTGCCAGAAGCTTACTCCATGTCCAACAGAGCAAATGCCAGGCTGCTCCAAGACAGACCCGCTACTGGCCAAGGCTGGGGCGGTCAGAAATGGCAGTAATGCCTCTGTGATAACAGCGGTAAGAAGGAAAGAAAAGTTACTGTGCAGATGTAATTGTGGCCAGAGAAGAGCAGAGTGAGAATATGTGAGAGGAACAACTATGCAGACACCAAGGTCAGTGGAGAGGGAGGAAGTGCTTCAGGTGCCACAGGTGATATTCCCCTGCAGCCAGTGGTGAAGACCGTGGTGAGAACAGGCTGTACCCCTGCAGCTTATGGAGGACCATGGGGATGCAGAGATCCACGTGCAGCCCATGGAGGAGACCCATAGCAGAGCAGGTGAAAGCCTGAGAGAGGGCTGTGAACCTGTGGGAAACTTGTGCTGGAGCAGGGTCCTGGCAGGGACCTGCAGATCCATGGAGAGAGGAAACCACGCTGCAGCGGGTTCGCTGGTAGGACTGTGGGGGACCCATACTGGAGCAGGCTGTGCCTGATGGACTGCACCCCATGGAAAAGTGACCCATGTTACAGCAGTTTGTGGAGAGCTATTACCTGTGGGATGGAGTCATGCTGGAGAAGTTTGTGGAGAAATGTCTCTCATGGGAGGGATCCCATCCTGGAGCAGGGGAAAGACTCCTCTACCTGACCAGCAGCAGGAATATCATGTGATGAACTGACCATAATCCCTATTCCCCATCTCCCTGTCTCACTGTAGGGGGAGGAGGTAGAACTGTGGAAGGAGGGACATGTGGGGGAAAGATGTTTTTAAGATTCGTTTTACTTCTCATTATCCTGCTCTGATTTTGTTAGTAAAAAATCCAATTAATATCCTCAAGCTGAGTCTGTTTTGCCTGTCATGTTATTTGTTGAGAAGTCTCTCCCTGTCCTTATCTTAACTCATGAACCTTTGTTATACTTTCTCTCCCCTGTCCAGCTGAGAAGGGGAGTGATAGAGAGGCTTTGGTGGGTGCCTGGCATCCAGCCAGGGTGAATTCACTACTGCTTTATGTTTAGTTTAACAAGATCAGCCAAATTACTCTTCTTCTTCCTGTTATGGCACTGCATGTTCAGGAAAATAGGAATTTTAAAAGAACTTTCTCTGTGTCCTGTTTTTCATTCACACCTAAAACATCTTTTAGCAGTTTGTGGGGTGCTTTGATTTCTCTTTGCTGACAAGATTTAGAAAAAAGCCCTTCCAGCAGTAAATAAATTACTATTGTGGCATTCTTTTATCACCTTCCTCAAGCATTTGAACTCTAAAATTAAATGAGTTAGCCATAACGGGCTACAGGAAGATCAAAATATTTTTGTTAAGCATGGACCAGATACTTCTTTGAGTATCTTGTAGTAGATTTTAGATGGGACAGAAGTGAAGGGAAGGGGAGGGTGGATTCTGATACCAGACATGACTAGCCTTGTTGTTGTTGACTTGCTTTCACTTCCTGTGGCGTTGAGACATTGTTTTTTAAAAGGGTTTTGAATTGCGTGGCAGAAAAGAATTAGTGAGTGAATATTTTTCTTTGGATTGGGTCCATGGAAACAGATGACAGGAAAGGAAGTAAAATAAGGCTGTAGTCTGGTGGCTTTGCAGACATAACAGATACAGAAAGATAAATGCTCAGAAACTAAAGTCAGGAGGATGTTAAAAAAATGACATAAAAAAATAGTTTTACGTTGTAGAAGATATAGCTTCTATGTTGCATTTTTTTCCCCACTTGTCTTGAATGCAAGTTGATAATATGCCCTTTACAGGTATTGAGGAAGGTAATTCAAGTGGTGCAAGCACTGGTAGATCCATTGCTGCTGAGAGTCCTCTCCTGAATGACGATGCTTCACAAAAACTAGCAGATTTGGAAAATGAACCTGCTGATGACTTGACTTTTTCCTTTCATGAAGAGAAGCTTCAGAAAATAATGGTTTTAGAAGGTGATAATATATCGGATGACAGAAAAGATGGTAAAGAAGAATGTTTGGAATGTCAAAATGAGGGTAATGATAGAAAAAATAATGAAGCGCTTTCAGCTGCTGAAGAAGTACCGTGTAATAATAGTGGAAGTGATGACTTGCCTATTCATGAACTACATAAAAAAAGAAATCAAGAGGAAAAGCAACCAACAGTAAAGCCACGGCTGCACAAACAAAGAAACGCTTCATCATCAGGTGAAAAGAAAGCATTTGAATGTTGTTGCTGCTACTTGCTTCGCCATGTTACAGTATTTTAAAGTGTTTCAGTTCAGGTTATTTTCTGTGTTAACGATCAGCTGCTTTGTCTTGCGGGCAAACCTTCTAAAAATACATAACCTCCATCTGCTAGGGGGTAAACTGAAAAACTGTGGGCCAAATAGCAGGAGGTTCCTGTTTTCCTTTCAGAAGATGAAAAACAGCTGCTTAGGTCCTTGAAGCTCAGCTCTTCATCAGTGCATGTCCAGGAATGGTGAGGGAGGGCTACTGAGTTGCCTCCACAGTATGTGCCTAGCTCAGAAAGCCATATTCACATAGTGACCACAGCCTCCATGTATCCTTCCGTGGGAAGGTCATCAGACAGCCACCCTTTTTCTGTGACCAGGGAAGTTTGACCACGCTGTTTGCAAATACATCATGAAGTTGTAATGTAGCAGAATGTCGGAATGGTAGATTCTCATTATTGCAAAGTTAAAACTTCAAATGATCTTTTACTTTAAGGATACCGACACACTTTGGATGTATAGTCAAACCCATAAAGCTCCCAAACTTTAATGTTTTGTTTTAAGACTAGCTCATGCATTTTTAATGTGCAAAGCAGAGCATGGAATTCTGCTAATTAACTGTATGTGCTTCTACAAATACAAAATGTCAAAAGACTTCACATTCATGTCCGATTCCATTCATATTTTTATCTAACTCCATTCTAATCTTCATATTCATATCTAATTCCTAATATGAGAGGAATTTGTCCTGTTTGATGTTGAGATAAATTTATGGCTGGCCATTAGCTGTGATGGAAGATTACAACTTTGAAATTGCTAGAGCATAATTAATGATATCAGCTCCTTTTTATCTTTCCACATGATGGCACCAAAGTGCTGAGTATTTGAATGTGCAGTTGGGCAGCGCAGACACTTCTCTGTCCTGGCCGTTGTGCTTGTGTAGTTTTACACTGGCTGAACTACTTGTCTTCATGTGAATCAAAGTAGTGCAGTCTCCTTGTCACCTTGAACTTACCTTCATCATTGTAAATCTAAGTTAAATTTCTTAGACTATGAGCACTGATATTCCTTTCTTCTTTGAAGTAACTTCTCATCCAAAAATTCTATTTCTTTTAAGAATTCTATCTGAAAATTGTGGAACACTGTAATCTGGTTTCACCAGGGCCTTTTTTGGTTTGTGTCTCAATCGTTTTACAAATTTGTATCTCTGCATTAATGGCGATGTTTTCTTTAAATCCCTGGTGCAGAATCTTTCTGTTATTTCCTCGTGTGTCCCATACGCCTGAAAAACATCACACAATGAAAGTTTTGTTACCTGAAGTGTTGTGCAGACTTCACTAGTAGTTTGCTAGATGTCAGAAGATCTCTTACGGTGATTGCAATGACTCTCGCGTTTGGTTTTTGCAGTAGAACCACATTCGGGTGGTAAGGCAGATGGGAAGTTTTGCCTTTGTCATGCTCTCACATTCTCTAACATTAGTTAAAGCTTCAGTTGCTACTCCAGTCTTATATTTAAGTACAAGTGAATTCTCTTCTTACTAGTATGTAGTTCTTAGAAGGAAGTATACAGAAAATACTGTATAAAATTTAGTAAAAACTTCCATGGACAGGTGTTTTTGGTACAGAAATAAAAATACTCAGGAACAATGAAATTCTTGTTAATGTATCCTCTCAATCTTTTTTCCTCCCATTAGATGAAGATCACACTGACGACACCAGTGACTTGAAACTGGAGGACAAGGGTAGAAAATCTCCTTCTGTGACAGAACAAATGATGACCACAGCCTATGAGAAAACAAGGGAATTGGAGAATCCAACAGCTGACAGTTTAGATGGAACAATGAAAATAGCAGAAGAGCAAATAATAACTGGTACAGTGCAAGAGGTATCAGTGAATGGTCAGTCTGAACATAGGGAGGCAAAGAATGCATCAAAGAGCTCTGTCAAGGTATTACTCATAAGCGTTTTGCCATTGTGTGGAACAATGTACCTGGAAGCACAGTGGAAACTTTTGTAAAGTTACTGTTGATAACCTAAATGTGAAAATGCTGTCTGTAAAGCTTGGAATTTATCTCTGGCTTCTAGAGCTGAGGCTCTTAAAAATTCTATATGGCTTTATAGAAGATGTAGGGAATACCTTTCACACAAGTTGTTTAAACCAGATAAAGGTATTGATATGTGTTTTCCAGTCTTAAGAAAGTACCCTTGTCCAAGTGAAAATGGCAAATCTCTGTTGTGAGGCTAGCTGAATTGCAGTGAGCTGTGCATGTTGGCAGAGGATGGAATCCCTGGTGTGACCCGAATAATGTGACCTGAATAAGGGATAAGTTGCAAAGCACTCTATGCTTTATCATGAGAAAGAAAATATGTAGATACATGTAATTGTTAAAGCTAAGTGTTCAAAGGAGTTAAAAGTGTTGATAGAATAACAAGGGAACCCACTGACAAGCTGGGTTCTTTTTCTGTCTTTGCATTTCTAAACTGTAGACTATATTTTCACTTAATACAAATAAACATTTCTAGGTGCCATTTGAAAATTATATAGGAATTCTGAAAGTTTGGTTACTTGGTTTGTATTTGGTTGGTTGGTTGGTTTTTTCTCCTTACTTTCTTACCCTGTACTGTACTCCCTCTGTATTAGAGTGGCTTTCTTGCCTATTTTTCTAACACCGTAGAACTATAGAATATCTCAAGTTGGAAGGGACTTGTAAGGGTCAGGCCCAACTCTCAACATCCCTGCTAGCTTGTAAAAATCTGTTTCATCCTGATCTAGTTCTGTTGCTTAAGAGACTAACTTTTACTTTTCCTCTGTTTCTTAGAAACTAAGTGAAACAAAGAGAGTTCTACAAAACTCAAAGGCTTCTTTATCTGACAGGTAAGAGAAAGACTCTTAGGTATCATAGTCTGCACAGTATAAGATGCATGTAAGTGCCCCGATAATGCTGCTTCATTCTTATTTTCTGTCAGCGTTGTACTGACTGCTGACAAACTCTGATGATCTGTGAAAAACCTTCTAGTGAATAAGGCATGTTATTATGACCCTTGCTCAAGTTTATATCCAATCAGACTCCCAAAGCTTTTGCCAGTGTCTGTGATGTGTGTGTGCTACTGGAGTCTTTACAGGTTTTAAGCTGCTTTTTAGGTGAAAGTGTAAGGGATTTGTAAGCTTTCTTGGCCTGGATATGTTGCATCATGGCTTGTCTTGACAATAATAAAGCCCTCAGAAAAAAAAGCGGCTCTTCTTCCTTTTCTCCAGCCCCCAGTCAAGTGCATGTGAAAAACCAATCACAGTAACTTTTGGTATGTACTGAAATAAAGGGAACACTGCTTGGTATCAGCTACAATAAATGGAAAGATCATTAATGTGTTTGTGTCCTGGTATTTTCACAGGTCTCCATCTTCTGTGAACCTAAAGACAAAGGTGAAAGCTGTTCCATCAGATACACCTGTTTCATCTCAGTATCTGGGACCTTTTAAGCTGTTGGAGGATAAATGCATGCAGAAGAAAAGAACAGAATTTGACAAAGCAGATAGTTTAAGAGCAGCCGTTTTTCAGGTAGATCTTAAAAATGAACAAACAAACCAACAAACAGAACTGTGCATAGAAAGGTCCTGACCTAGGAGTCAACAGCTCATATTTCTTGAAATCAATGTTTCTTGCTGTATTCCTTTGCATAGGCTTACAGGTGCAATAATCCTTTTATTCTGTTGGCTATCCCTTTTCTTCAAATTATGAACTCAAAAGTTGTATGAAAGGGACATACTGTGATTCATAATTTATCGTGTCAGACTGTTTTCAGGCACATCTTTTCCTTTATTTCTACTTCGTCTTTAACATGAGCGTGTAGTTTAAAGTTGCTCTTTTTTTCCTGGTATGTTCTATTCAGCCGGCATTCAGGAAAGGTAATAACAAACCTAGTACTCTCTCTGGAAGAAAAATCTATGTAAATTCCATGTAGAGTTTCACAATGATTAGTTTATGGTTCCAATAGATTTTTGCTACTAATCTATTTGAGGACAACTTAATTACAGAAGCTGTTCATATTGGTATGTGTTTTTAATACTTGTTATGGTCCTAGAACAAACTTTAGACCCTCAAATGAATATTTATATTGTTTCCATAATTTTAAAGGTTAAATAGTCTTTATTTAGGACACTTGTATCTCTAAGCTGTATACCAAATAATATAGTTAAATCTTGAAAATTTAAGTCTGTTTCTTCTGAGGAGATTGCTCATAACCTTTTGTGGTTGCCTGAAGTCTCACTCTTCCCAGTAGGGTTTTATTCTCTTTAATTATAGGAATTTGCAAGACAGACAGCAAATGTAAATAATATTCCTATATACCAAGTGATAAGAATCTTTATTTTATTCTTCTTTTTAATTTTGTTTAATGTTTACATTTTTGGTGTTTCTTTATAAAGATTTTTTTTAAGATATTTAAGCTTTTTTAGATTTTGTAGCTATGATTTTAGAACCTTAGACTCTTTTTTGATCACAATGTGTATGTGGTAACAGGTTAGTCTTCCAATGGGGTAGTTATTTAAGTAGCACATGGAAGAATTAAGAGTAATTTTGGTGGTCATTATATTGGTGCTGGTCTTTACTTATACCTTAAAGGATTTTGAACGTCTTTAATGATTCTTGCAGAATTGGTTGGAAAAGAAAAAGCGCTTTCTAATGGAATTGAGGAGAACTGAAAAGGAGAAAGCTGAAAATCTGAGGAATGATACTGAAAAGGTTTGTTTACATTCTTGTTTAAAAAGAAGTTGACAAACTATAGTTCTTTGAAGTGTGCTTGCCTGTGCTTTCTGCCTGAGTGCATCAGTCTGCTGTTGTAAGGCATCTGGTCTTCTCCAAAGAGCACGAGGTGATTTGGAACACTAAATGGCATGTCCTGCTTGTTATGGTTGTGGCAAAGGGTGTGTGTCTGATGTATCCCCACACATTTACATGAAGTGTGGTAAAAGTGTGCTTCTTACATTAATTTTCAGGTTTGTTTGCAAAGATCTTGGGTTGCTCAACTCTTAAGGTGCGAGATTTTATATTGTCTATTAGAACATCCCTCCCTCAAGAGATGCTTATCTACAGAGGACTGTATTTTCAGTAGTACCATACACATTCTTTGATTTAACTTTAAACTATTTAATACCTCTCACTGCCAAGCACGTAACGTGTATTTCATATTCTTATACACATATTTTGCTGGAGTAGTTTGTTTCAGTTGATTAACTTAAATTAAAAATGAGCACAGAAAAAACTCGGCCATATATATATTTAAAATTTAATTGTGAGTAATACTTGAAACGTTGTTGTCAAATCAATTTCTATTTCTTTATTGCTCCATTAATAGTTAGTTTAAGGCATACTATCTCAACTATAATTTTATATTGAAGTGTATTTAAATGTAGACTTTTATTTGCAATCTAGAAAGAAGCACTTAGAAGAGAGGAATCAATTGCATGTTTTGAAGCCTGGAAAAAAAAGAAAGCAAGAGAAGCAAAGAAGTTAAGTGAAAAAAAGAGGCTTGAGGAACTTGAGGAAAAAACCCCAGCAGAACAGAATAAGGAGAAAACAGAAGCAGCAGAGGTAGTGATGTGAAATTTGTAAAAAAACATGTATCAAATGTGGTTCAGGAGATTGTAGAAAAGAATTGTGATTAATCCATAAAGAGATGGAAATTAAGTACTCTAGACATGCTTAATTTTTGAAGTAAGTTCGTATTAGGTTCTGTTCTGCCAGAAATACGTAATGTTTACATTTGCAGACAAACATGCTTCTGTATTTGGAGTCTATTAACTGAATGTAAAGTAAACATCATATAAATACATTTAACTAGTACTTGCTGTCAAATTAACTTATTCCTGTTAGGCATAGTGATACCCACTTCTAAGAAATGCTACAAACAAATATTCCAAAATTGGAATGTGTAGAATTACAAATAATAATAATACAGAATAGGCAAGGAGAGTATTAACAAAAAGGTGAGGGGTAAGATTTCTCATGAATCTATGGTTTTCTTTAGGCATTCAAAAGATGGAAAGAAAGAAAAGTGGAATATTTAAGAGAGCAAAGCAGAAAGGAAAAAGAGTCTGAAAGAATCAGGAAGGAGAAAGAAGAGGAACTGAATGCAGAGAAGAGGAGAGTCAGCATATCAGCAGTTGAAAAATGGTACTCCACCGCTGTGTTTTGCTGTATCTTAGCTTCCAAAGTGTTTACTTATAAATGTAATAGGTCTTCTGTGATAATAAATAAGGGAAAAGGAGTACAGAAAAGGTGATGCCATAACAGATAGAGTAGTAGTTTCATTTATGTCTTAGTGATATATCAAAATGGACTGGGAAGATTTAAAATATATATTCTCAATCTTTTATTAAAAGTATAAAATAAAAGTATAAAAGTATCTTTTGACTCAATTTAGTTAATCAGTCACAGGTGCAGCATTTAGTATGTTACATGATGATCTCTTGTTCTTCCCTCTCATACAGGAATGAAAAGAAGGAAGAATATATAAAAAAGAAGAAAGTAGAAAAATTCCTAGAGAGGAAAAAACAAGAAATGCAACGGGCAAAGAAGGAAGAAAAAAATGAAAAGGCTATGGAGGAATATGAAAGATGGCTGGTATGTTCGTTTGGGGATTTTTTTTTTTGCACTTTATCAAAACCAAAAAGTTTAATGTAGTAATGAGTGTGAACAGTTGTGTATTGTGATACTCCTGCGGTTTCATGCTGTTATTAGAAAGGCCAGATGGTGGCAACATTGCATCGGTTGTCCTCCAGAATTCACTAGCAAAATGATGGTGAAGTACGGTGGACTTGATATTTGGCAGCAATGGAAAATATATTCTCCCTACGTACACGTTACAGGGTTTTCAGTTTCATAGTTGCTCTTCATTTTTTGCCATTCTACGTCAGGGGCAACCATCTCTGAAGGGCCAACTCACCACAGCACAAAACCTGCAAAGCCAAACAGCATCCCCAGCTGCAACAGTAAGTGCATGTACATTCAAGGAAGCATTGAAGGTGGAGACTTGTATACCTTAAAGCTGATAAAAGCACTTGTAATGATGTTCAAGATTATTATTACAAAAAAGGGTGGAACTCTGATGCTCCTAATTATATTTTTTTCCGAACAGTGTCCTTTGGTCCCAGTAGTTAAGCAGTAAACTAATCTAGTACTCCAATCCCAACAGTTTGGCAGAGTTTTTTCCCTTGCTACAGAAAGACAAACTGGAAGAGATATCACTAATATTCTTAGCATATATTGTCTTCTTGAAGGTATGTGCCAGTTAAAGAAGAACCTGTGTTTTAATTCCTCACTCTGTGACGCAGTCATTCCTCATACTGACTCTTAAGGTTTTCTTAGTTTGAGAGTGTTTCTTCTGTTGTCTCTGTTCCATATGATTTCTTGCACACATCCTGTACATATGGTCTCTATTGCCATTTATAAGAGTGGGATCTTGCAACTCATCTGACTTAAGGTCCTTACAGAAATTCCTTTGTACTGTCAATGGCTAAAAAAATCTCTTTTTTTTTTTTTTTTTGAGGAATGAGGAGGCAGAGACATGAGAACTGAGGCAGGCAGATGTACAGATGTGAGACAGGTTTAAAAAGGACAATCATACATTACTTGGCTAACTCAGAAATACACAGTTGCATAAAACAGCAAGAGCCTGCATGTTTTCTCTCTGTTTTCAGACTTTTTTATTCTGAGGTTTAGATATTTTAAGATATTTGACCTGGTCCCTGTTGGAATACCTCTGATTTCTGTCATCCTTGGTAAGAATTATTTTCTCTGGTCCTCTTTGTCAGGTGGTTTTCAGCTCAGTTTAGTCAAATTATTAATGTCCAATCTTAGATTACTTCTTGCTTAGTCAATATTCCTGGTTGCCAAGGAAGGAAGTGCTACACTTTGTGCAGTAACTAATGCACTGTCCTCTATGCTCTGCTTACTGGGACTATCCTAATCAGTGTAGTTGTATCAAAGCCTGAATGTTACTGTGCTGTCTTAGACTCTGTACAAAGGTAAAATAATTATCCATTTTTCTGGAGAATGAAAGAGACTGCCTAGCACAGGCTCCCCTATTCAAATTGTGTATAAATTCCTGAGGTAACCACGTCAGTGGGATTATTGATATGAATTTTAGTAGTTGGAGGAATGAACAGATCTAACTGGATGTACAAGTGCCTACATGAGAAGACCACTTTGAAAAATAAGAAGTGTAGGAGGATGGGATAGATACTGAACTGGTTGACAGAGGTACCTCTAAAATGATCTCATTTTTAGTGTCTGTGTGCAGGTGTTGACTGATGTGTCTCATGCCCAAGCTTCACATTTTTACTTTCAGAATTTGTGCTGGCTTTTTTCAGCTTAGGCACCTTTATTTCAGAAAGCATATTGGGAAATATAGCTCTGTCATCATGTTTGGCCAGAATATTGTCTCACTTTGTACAGTTATAGAAAAAATACACACCTTTAGAGAACTGCAGAAAGGAAACACTGTAAAATTGTCATTGGGAACTAAAGTTGTCAAGGGAACTAAGATGATATCTGCCTGCAGGTAGATAAACAGGAATCAGATCTGAAGGCAGAATTGTGGAGGCCTTTTAAGTGTGTTCTTTCAACTAAGGGGATTTTGTTTTGAAGGGAAATAAAATAGGAGTAATATATTGGGAAGTATTCGAATATGTTTTCATTAACATTCAACACAAATAAATGTGTTTAAATTCATCCTTGGGTTTCCTGAAGCAAGTGTTGTCCATAATGCATGGATAAAACAGATATAAAAATTTCCTTGTAGTCCTTCTTAAATAGAAGAAACATTCTGCTTTTATATTAATGGAAATTCTGTTACTTCTGCTTTTAGAAATCATTGTGTGAATGTTTGATAACATAAATTGCATAGAAAAGATTACTTTTTAAGCCTGAAAATAAGTGCCCTAAAAAAGGTTATTAACACTTGTACAATACTAACATAAAAAGGATAATCTTGAGCTAAAATGCTTTAGTATTGTCTGGGAAATTTAAGCTTCTGATTATTTTGTTTCTTTCCTACCATTTGCCTCTTGCTACTCATCAAGACCTCTTGAAGCCAATCTAGCCTGATAAATGATAATTTTTTACTTAATGCATGATACCAGTGTCTGACACTTGTTATTGACATGCACCTGTTCTGAGGAATACAGTGTGGAGAAGAATCGCATCAAAAGTTTACTTTTCATTTATTTCTGAGATACTAATCTTAATATCTGGTTACTGCGGATAAAAGTGAGTAGCCTAGATATGTTATGTTGTCCATTTTCTGTGGTATACATTAACATAGTATGAGTTGATGAGAAATAAGGCTGCTCTCAAATAATTCTCAAAGATCAACATAGTAAGGCTTAATGCCCTAGAAGAACTTTGAAATTTTACCTCGAGGTTGAGCATGTACAACATCTATCTTTAGCATTCTAAAACTATTTAAAAACATCAAGAAAGGATGTACTGGATGAGTCTCATGGATTTGTCGCTTTTCTGGGTTAGAAACAGCTGATGTGTGTTATTCATTTCATATGATTTAATAAGATCTCTCTGCAAATACTTTCTATATTGGAATTTTTATGTCCTGGTATTGCAGTATGTTAGAAATAAGGCTGCTATTGTCACTCCTCTTAAATGTTATAAGTCTTCTCTAATATCTAAAATTCAATTATTATGTGGCAGTCATTCTGCTAAAGAATCTGCTCTTCCCAGAGTTTGGTAGGTGAAAAATGTATTCCTCTTACTAGGCTATTGAGTAGGAAACATCCACAGAAATCAAGCCATACAGTTGGGTTGATCTGCTGTATGATGAGCTACAGTTATTGATTTAGTCTTTCATGGTTTCTGTTGCTCTTCTTCTGTTAGTGCAAATAACATCTTTATTATTTTATGGAAGATTTATATTAGCTATATGTTGTGAAAATGTGCACTGTGATTAGGACTAGAACATAAAAAGCTTTGTGTGTGTTGAAGATGGGGAAGAAGCCAGTAAGTCTTGATGTCAAATTTAATCTTTTAAAAAACAGTTAAATTAGCTTGAGATTTTTTCCTTGGCACTGGGATTCATTAAAGAAAACTGGCTCTTCAAAAGCAAACATTCAACACTGAGACACAATTAAAAAATACAAAGCAACTTTTGTTCTCTTCCTAGGCGGATGTTTGCTTTATTTTTCATTTGGGTTTTTCCTACATGAATCTATTGTGCACATGTATTCAGTAAAGAGTGCTTGACAAACATAAAATACACACTTTTTTTGTAACATGTGATTGCTCAGATAGTTACCAATACTGCTACAATACGTCTTATTTTTAATGAGTTTTCACCTACATGTCCTGATGGTACACAGAGCCTCATAGATTATAAATCTATGATTTTGTAAAAATAAATTGACTGTATATATGCAAATATTCCAAAACAGGAGCATGTATCATATATGTATTCCATTAGAGCATATTCTTCCCAAGCTCATCTGTACTGCTTGACATCTCTTCTTGTCTTTTTTTGAAAAATACCACTGATAATGCAGACTGCTTTCCTCTTAGGGTACTAAACAGTTCGCTTCAAGAATTTCAGAACATCTTGAACTTGTTCTAAAGACTCAAAGCCACTAGTTGTGCTCATCTGAGGAAGATCTCTATGGAAGGAGAAAGAAGGCAAAAGTGTAGGATGAGAAAAGCCTGAATCTCACAGTGCTACAAGCCCAGTTTGTCTCACTTACTCCATGTAATCCAGAAAGATACAGTTTGTACAGAGAGATAATATTTTTTATTAGACTAACTGTGATGAACTTTTGAATCAGTTATTTTAGCAAAGGGCATTCATTTTCCATGCAAATTTTGCTTTGTTTTAATCAGCCTTACTAATAACAACATGAAATAATTGTGTCTGTTTAGCTAGACCAGATGTGCCTAACTGAATTGGATCTTCAGATTTACATTGACAGAGCGCTAAAGGGCACAGATTAAAATCATAGGGTTGATATTTCAGTGTGTGTTATCCTTTTTAAAAATTTTATACACATTAGTAGTTTGACTGCTGCATATGTGTAAAACAGGAATAAACTTTCACTCAAGCTCCCTTTTTTGCAGTAACACCCATTTACCAGTCTACTGCCTCAGTCACTTGAGAATTTGGGAGTATGTAGTGTCCATCAGAGAGATAGGATCATGGGTTATATAAGAGCAGCAGTTATCTTACAGCTACCTTCAAGGAGCAGTACTTTCACTGCAATGTAGTTCATACATGTGAAAATACAAAACTAATACAGCACTTTTATGGTGCTTCAAAATACTGGCTGATAGGCTGCAATAGATGAAAGGACCAAGGCTGGATTAGACACAACTGATGATTTTAGCAGGCATATCCATACTGCATGTTTACTACCTATGATGTGTATGCCAATTGTTGATCCAAGGAAAGGAACGCACTGTTCACGTGTCCAAAAGCCAACTGCTCAAGGACCTCTTAGCCACCCAGCAAGTGGGGCACAGTAAGTTATGCTGTGGTCTATAATGTCAACCTACTACTTCAATTCAGTCAGAAATGTGCATCAGCATGCACCACAAACCTGCAAGTGTGATTATAAGGAAAATTTGCAGCTGCAGGTAGCTCACTGTTGTACTGAATTGCTAATGCAGACGCACCCTTAGACACTGGTCCTCACAGTGGTGAAATGGCAGTCATGTTTGCAAAGAAGAATGCTTATTTTATGTTGAATGATGAGTCTCCTGAAAATCATTAGTTATTTAGACACAAAAAGAATGTTGCAAGTATCTTGCTTATCCTTCATCATCCTAATTGCCCATTGCTGTCTGAAATGATAGAAAATGGAATTAGAACCTTTGCAGTGCTTATAATATGTGAGGCATGTCTTTGTTTAAGTTGTTTAATTCTCAGTTGGTTCTAGTACATGGCAAGTGTGATTTAATAAGTACAAAAAGTTACAGTGTTGCATCAGTGTTACATGAGAACAACATACTCAGCACTGTGATTTAGGTATTCCCTTAATGACAGTAATTAATATGAGACTAATTATATACAAGACCAATACAATACCTGATCCACTAGTTCTTCTGTTGGGCTTTTTGTTTAGTTGGTGCACAAAACCAGCCTATCCTGGAGACAGTCACCTTAATTGTAAATGACAGCCAGTGTGCAGCCTCTTGTGTTGCATGGTGTGCAATGTGTGTGACTGAGGCACTGAGCTCTAAAAGGCAAATCCCCACTGCATGTTTACTTTTCATTTTACACAAGAAAGGTATAACAATAATTGTAACTTTTCTGTTAGTGGAGTTGTTTTTTGTAGGGGTTTTGTTTGGTTGACTTTGGTTTGGGCTTTTTTTGACATATTTTTTTATTCTCAGGAAAACAAAGAGAGGAGAGAGGAGCTTGAGAAGAAGCAAAAGAAGTTGCAGTCTGTCCATGGGAATGAAATGAGTCCTCCCTGGAGGCCACCTGGCAGAGTCACATATTCAGGGAATTACTGAGAACTCTATTGCCTTCCAGAAGAAAAGATAGTCCACGAAGTTCTGACAATGGCTAGTTGCTATTTCATTTACAGCTGGTTTTCACTGGATCCATTGTAGGTGTTACATTCTTTCTTTTTAGTTTATTTGGTCTCTACAGTTTGAATAAATCAGTTGTCTCTTTTCATTGCTTTAGAAAACGTATTAATTTTTCTAATTCCACATTTGATGTAGTTTTGCTAAATTCTATGCTACTTCATACCTTTTTGGTACCTTTTTCGTGAAAGTGTATATTCAGGATAAATAAGGCTGGAGTCTGGCGTTTTTTTCACCCTATAGGTAGCAGAATGGTTATTTTTAAGTTACTAGGCCACAGTCTTGAGGAGTTAAGTCTTGGAGAAATGCTTTGAGGAGGCGGTGGGGTGGAGACAATGGCCAGGGAGATGTTGGCTTGCTTTGTGGTGAAGACTAAGGAGAATGGTAGGAGGATGTCATTTTCATACATGAAGAGATAAGCTACAGAGAAAATAAACTTAGATTATGTTACAGTATGAAATATAAATAGAGCTCCTAAATTAAAACTGCATCTAGCAGAAGCAGGTTTTCATGGGGCCAAAAACAGTCAGCCATGTGATGGTACAGAAGAATTAAGCTAGAATCTATATAATGTAAAATGATATAGGACTAAGTAAGATCGTAGCTGTTAATTCCCTTTCAGATCTTCATGTACGTTCCATAGGTCTTGTGCTTCCTACAGGAAGAAACAGTTTTAGTGATATGTTCACACAAAGCCTTACATAAGAACTGCAAGGGCAGAACAGTGGTACTCTTGTGAGGCAATCTTAGAGATAGAAAATCATTTTTTTTGAACTTAATTTAAAGGCTTCTGTGATTGTTTTTACATGATCAAGTAAATCCGCCCCAGACACAATTTCATCATTGCTAATGAGCAGGTTGCTGTAGTAAATTAAAACTTTTTTTTTTTTTTTTGTTATTTGCCTCACTATTTTGGAAGCAATGGCAAGACTACATGTCTTTAGGATCTTCACATCTCTTGTTTGCCTGCTGTCTAAACTCAAGCTGTTACTTTTGTTTGTGTTTTCTTATTTGAACTTTAATAATCACTCCAAATCAGATACGCTCCTCTAGTGCGTATTCTTTAAAATAAAACAAAACCAGTATCACCAACCAAGAAGTAAAAAACCACCTTAGTCTTTAATTTGTACATATATTTTCTCAAATGAAAATCTTGCTCCTGTTTAGATTGGCAGCCTCCTTGGGAAGTAAAAGGAGGATTTGAGAAGCAGACTTGTCTTTTTCACTAGAGTTCTGTCCTGTTCATAAATCTCTGAGATAGTCCTTAAGTGTGCATTTCATATAAAGCTGGGGCATCTCCTCAGAAAAGAAAAGACGAATAGAAAAGACTGACAAACAGATTAATTTTTTAAATTTCCTGATATTTCTTGCTTGCTTTTTTTTTTTAACATTTTTATGAGAGCCACTGACGATTTAGAGGTGTTTGTTTTGGCCGTAATGGTTTATATTACCCGAGTGCTGAACAGGTGAAATTTATTGCTGGTATGTGTGTACAAATGAAATCAGAAGGGTGTCTATTCTGTCTCAGTATTCAATAGGGTCCTGCTCATTATTGCTAGTATGAACACTGGTTTTGTGAACTCCCAACTCAGTCCTTTTGCAAAGTTTATGACAGGCAGAAGCAGGTTCTAGAAAGTGAAAAGCTAAGATACATTTGGTAGGACAGTAGGTAGTTGAGTCATTACCATCATTAACCTCATTTCTGTCAATAAACAAAAGTAGAGGAAGGCTTGCAAAATGTACAGTATTTCTGTTGCTTATGATCTATTGACAATGGCAAGAAGTATTTGCTTGAGAATAATATTGAGCTGTCATTAATGGTTGTGCTGGATTTGTGCACAGCCAGATCATCTGACAGATTGGATTTGATCCATTGTGAGGAGTGTTTGCAGATTTGATACGGCTTCTTGATGATGACGTAATTTTGCTACAGGATCAGGTTTGAGTATGTTGCCTGGTATTTTACCTTGAATGGCTCAACTTCCAGTTGTTTTTCGTGTAACTTGCTTATGGTAGTCCTGTTGCATATTGGGATTTTTGAGCAGAACTCTGCTGGTTCCAGCTCTTGCTTCTAGTTCTTTTTCTTCCTCAAAAAGACAATTGTGCTGGATCTAGCGTTTATTCTTTTGTTTGTTTTTAGACTTCTGTCACTGGGCTGTTCTGCCATATATGTGTGGCTGGAACAGCTTTTTCCACTGAAGAGTTTGAAGAGAAGCCAGGGACCTTAATTACACCCGTCCTTTGATTATATACAGTCTGCAGGTAATGCACTTTTGATGTCTTCCAGTGAACCCTAATGACAGTAGTGACCTTTTGGATGCGTCGTGAGACTCAGGATTGTGCCAAGAGTCATCACTCAGATGCTGAACTTCTGAGTGGGGCAGTGTTCTTGCAGGTTGATGCTAAACTCATCTTCTGTCATTTGGGAAGAGGAAGACATTGGTCAAAAGGGAGAGAGAGCAGGAGAGAGCTCTCAGAAGCACTTTCAGAAGCACCCAAACCCTGCAGTCAGCTCTTGCCAAGCTCCTGGAGCCTGGCTGTGTTCCAAGGCCCTTGGTGTTTTTTTTTCAGGTAGACTCTATAGTAGTACCCATGCTGAGTTTCCTGCACTGCAGTGTTGCAGTGCATGGCATTACGGAAGTTCCCAGCTTCTATACACATTCCCAGCTTCTGCACATCAGCTTTTTGTAGAGATCAGTAAATCCGGATTTTTATCTGGCATAAGCCACATATTGCAGATGAGCAAATATGTGGCTTTCATATCCTCCAGGTCTGGCTCTGGCTATTCCCTTATGGCAGGCCAGGCATTTTTTCCAGCAGTAGTCCCATCAGATCAACAGTATCGGCCTTCAAGGGGAAAGAATCCGCTACCCACAGAAACTTTCAAGAAGCTGGAAAAATGCCCAGCCAGAGCAGTTTCACTGGTCAGCCCAAGAAATAGGGAAAAATTACAGATAGCAGCAGGAGAGGTAGTAACTCAAAAGTTACCTACCCTGATTTTATGAGAAAAATATTGAATGAATTCAGGTCTTTAGAGTGGAGCTGTGGTGTGCACCTTTGGTCCTCTAGGCTTCTAGCTCTTGGAGCCTTGAATTCAGGTTTAGAAACTCCAGCTGTAGTATCATGGGAGGATGAAATGCGTAGCAGGCAGCAGAGTTTGCTGACCTACAGATCCGGGAAGCCTGAAACAAGGAACACAGTCTGTGACAAGCGAACCATCCTGATCCTTATTTTCACAGTGTCCACCTGGAGGAAGTAAAGCACGTCCCTTTGCTGACAGGCCTGTACTTGAAAAGATGCAAAGGAAAACTGTGGTAGAATTAGTGGCACAGATTAAAAAAAGTTTGTTGGGTGCCTGTGCCTGAGCTAAATACTGCATTCTTACTGGCTTTAAGCCTTTAGATGACTGGGTGGAAGGTTTTTGACAGAAAATAGAAGTGAGAAGATGTTGGTGACATCTTTCAGAGGAGTGAGGAGGCACTCACGTAAATTCACAACTTCTGAGTTAGAAATAGATGCTGAAGATCTGTAGACAGGGGAAAACAGTTAATGTGTTTAACTTCTACAGTGAAATTTTGGGAGCTTTGTCTAATTTTACATTGTAAAAACTTGGACATGTTACATCATGATGCAAATGTCATAGAAAAAGTAGGGCTGAGAAATATGAACGTATGTGCATTCATTTATAAAAATGTACATGTATCTGTATAAATCCTGTTTTTTGATGAACAGAGGGAAAATATTTTGTATTTAATAAAGTATATTTTATTATAATAGCCTCAATGTTTTTAACAGATCCTAGGATACAAATCTTTATTTAAAACTTTAATACATGAAAGTGGACTAGGCAGTGTCTCTAAGCACAAGCTATTCTTTCATCACTGTTAATATGACAAGTACATAGGAAACTTCAATATCCCACTGAACTCAGAGCTTCTACAGCACTACAGCTGTCTCTTTCACCTGCCTGGCACTCTTGCTTGCTGCCACACAATGCAAACATTCATTTAAAGAAAATAGTTTCCAAGTCATAACCATGAAGATGATCAGTATCTCTCATTTTTTTCCAAATTAATTCATTCACGCATTAAGTTGCCACATTACTGCACTAAAGGGGCAGGCTGATGATAAAAATTTTTCAGGTCTCTCATTCTGGGTAAGAAAAATTATATGCTGTTCTCTGTTATATTTTTTTTTCTTTCAGATTCACAAAATATCATCTTACCTGGCCTGTGTGCGATGGACTGCTATATTTCATTTGCTTCATTGTGTGTTCAACTGAGTCACTTGACTCACTAACAGGGATAAAACTCTTTGGGGCTGTGAACACTGATGGCAACCTTAATTGCACATAAAAACCTGGACTTGCTCCAGTTTGTCCATATTTTTCTTGCACTGGGGAGCCCAAAGCTGAACATGATGCTCGAGATGCATTCTCGCTCCAGCTGCAGTCCTGCACAGGCCAAACAAAGGGGAACAATCAACTTCCATCAACCTGCTGAATGCAGTTGGTGATACAACCCAATATGCCACTGGCATTTTTTGCTGTGAGAGCCCATGGCTGCCTCTTCTCCTCTGGCGCCCTGAGGTATTTTCCTTCAAAGCTGCTTTCTTTCCACTGGGGCTCAGCCTGTACTGTTGGCCGAGGTTATTTGAGCCTAGATGCAGGACTTACTTTGCCTTTGTTGACCTTAAAGCTTCCCATCAGCCCACCCACTTCTCCCACTCCTTTGGGAACATCCTACTTGGCTCCGTGGACTTAGTTATGTCCACTTAACTGAAGTGCTCCCCTATTCTGTCTTTCTCTTCAGCGCTTCAGTGCCTGAGGGCTGATGAGACCTCATCAGTAAAATAAACAAACAAATAAAATACATCAAGCACCTCAGCTTCTTCCATGTCCTGTGTCACTAAGTCACCTGGCCCCCTGAGCAGCAGGATCACATATTTGTTCTAGTGCCATTGTACTTACAGAAGCTCCTCTTTTTACCCTTGGAGTCTTGTATGAGCTTTAACTCCTGCGGATCTTTGTTTTTAGTGAATGCTTCCATGCATTCTCTATTTTCCTCCATCTCTGTGCTTGATTACTGTCTGAACTCAGGCAGGAGAGCCCCGTTCACGCATGCTGGCTGCCTGCCACACTTGCTCGACTACCCACATATCAGAAAGGACTTTCCCTGTGCTTTGACAAGGATGTTAAAGAAGGTCAACCAGCTCTCCTGAATCCTTTTGCTTTCCAGGGCAGCTTCCTGTGAGATCCTGCCAAACAGATCCCTGAGCATCATCTTCTCTCCTGAAGGCCAAGGTTGTGGTTCTGTTTATCTTGCTGCTTCTTACACAATTGAAAGTTTCACTGTCTCAGGGTTGTGGCAGCCAAGCAGCCATCAGCTTTCACAAGCCTGGCCAGTTCATCCCTGTAACCGTCCATTAACTAAGGTCAAGTCCCCAGTACCTCTTAGGGCATCAGCACTTCCACCCTCAGATTTCTACTGAACCACTGGCTTTTAAAGAACAATTTCCAAGATTTTAATAACATTCATTGGTTAGATTTAGCCCTAATGGATAGTAAAGTAATTGCAAAAGTCTTATCTTATTATTTCAGCCTGGGGCACGGAGAAATCTGCTCTTACTAGCAGATTGCATTCAGGCAGTTGAGCTGTTTTCAGTATAGCACATAATTTTAGCACCTACACTCAGAGGAAAAGTGCTACTAAAAGCCCTTAGTGTTGGAGGGTATTTTTCTTTTTTGCTACTATTTCTTTTATGAATACTCTTTCTCTGTGATGCTTTTATTTCTGGATATATTCGGACTAGAATAGTTGGAAGTTTTTCATATACTTTTTCATTTAAAGAAGCATCAAATACTCCCATTATATATTAATCATTTTTCATGAATAGTCTGATCCCTGATGCTAACAAATCATAGGAGGATAACATTCTACACAAGCATCATTAACTCTCAACACTTAACTGTTTTAATGCCCAGGTGGAGCATCAGTATTAACAATAATATGCTGGTTGACTTCTATTTTCCTTTGTACCTTTTGATATGGTGCCATATAGTGAGCACCCATTCCTATATGCTGCTTTTTAAAGAAACATCTGCAGAATTATGGCAAATAAATGGGGTTTTGGGAAAAAACTTCCTCTATGCTTGTTAGGACTTCCAGTACTGAAGTATAATGAGGATATGCAGAGGTAATTTTTCATCTAGCCTAACATGCTGGTCATGAACCCCTGCAGGTGGATAGGATAACCCCTTGCATCCCAAAGGACTTCTTTGAGACCTGAGGATTGCAAGGTTTGCTCTCTTGACACAGGCAGCATCTCATCCATTGTCCCCTGCCCATACGAGAAAGATCCTGTCACCAAGAACTGCAGGCAAAATATGCACAGCAGTTCATTTGACCAGTAAGTAACTGCTGCAGAAAGCTTTCCAAACTTCCCAGATTTGACTTTTGTCTAAGTAGACCCTTGTTGATATGTTTTCTATTGCTTAGATCATCTACCACTGAAGCAGAATATTGTCCCCAGTTGAAATGGGAGTCAGAAAGATTTGTTTTGCAAAAGTTGAGTGAGCAAAATGAATATCACTCAGAAAATAAAAGCAAACATTATTAAATTTATAATTTGTGGAAATATTAGTGGTTATGAACATGATGCTGGATACTGCACAAGCAAAATGTAAAGATGACTTCCCACGGAAGGCTCCCCATCCCAGAAAACACACAATAGAGATTTAGTCAAAAGCACAAGGAAAATGGGGAAGGCAGCATCAGTTGCTGAACAGCAGCTGTGGTACAGTTGTATCAACTGTTCCTGGCTATTGGATTTCACAGTCCACCAGCTACTGTCCTTGCTTGCTATCTTCCTTTCAGCAGAAAATCCAGTGTGCTGATTTTCCCCCTGACTCTTCTGCTGACTGTGTTGTCAAGCATCCTCGCTCTGGTGTCCTTTCTGCTAATGCACCAAATTTCCTGTCTTTCCTGCTTAAGAGACCAAATCATTCTGTCCATTCTTGCTGTCATACAGCACCTCCAAAAGAGATCAGTCTACTCAAAGAATGAATCTGCCATCAGTATTGCTATACAATTTAAAGTATTATTATAGCATTAAACCCTGACATCAGCTTGGTATGTATTTTCCGTTAAACAGATGGTAATTCATCAAGCTGTTAAATTTCACTGCAGCAAAATCGACATTCTGTTTAAAGTTTCTATTCCTCATGTGAATCAATCAAATGTAGGAATGCTGCATTGGAAAAACATTCTTTGTGAACAGGTATGCATTTGTAACCTATCCAAAGTGAGGACTCTTGATAATGACCCCTAATTTTCAAGGACAAACTATGTTTTTTGATCACAAAATATTACTAGAAAGAGAGGTTATGTGTAAATAATTCAGGGCAATTACTGGAGGAAACAACAGTATTAATGGCTCAAGGCTTAGCATAGCAAGTGCACATTATGTGTTTCACAAAGCCTTTCTATCGATTTGCAGCTCAAATATCCTTTACACTGTTCTCTTTATGATTTGCTTTCACCATTTCTCACACAGGTATTTTTCTTAAATAATCCTGTGCCCTGGTTAAAGCACTCAGAAGAGAAAGGGAAGGGAGAGTTTTATGTCTATATGCAATTCTTGCTGTCAGTCTGAGCTACATGTAGAAGTACAATTATAAAATAGGCATGGATGCCAAACTTGAACTGCCAAAACTGTACTACTTAGAAGTAGTGCCATGAGGGAAGGAAGTGAAGCCTGCCAGCCTGCAGCTCAGTCTCAGAGCCTCTGCACAGGATGCCACCACACCCAGTTCACAGCTGCCATTTTCTGCACACCTTTGCCATCAGGTTTGTACAAGGGACCGCACCGCAGAGCTGCAACAACATCCCGAGCTCATCCACTGTCTCGCCAGTGATGGGGTAAAACAGCAAGGACAAGACTGGCCAGTGGGATTTTGTACAGATTTCACTCTTTGTTACAGGCTCAATGTCTCTTTTCTGACCTGACAGTGTTTGGGAAAATGCCTCTGAACAAGCTGCTTGCCACATGTGCCAGAGCAAGATTTACTATGAGCAGGTTGTATTATAGTCATAGCTGGCAAGGCTCTGTTTTCATAATTTTAAACATTTAATTCCTTTGAAAAATGAATAAACTGTTGTCACAACAAAACACTTGATGGGCAATAAGTGTGTCTTACTCATGTTTAGCAGAACTGGCAGCCAAGAATTAGCACACACATATTTGTTGCTCTTGTATGAGGCCTAGATGGCCCTGGAATACTATTAAGAATATTTAAGGGAAAAAGCAAGGGTTGATGTTTTGGCCATGCTTAAAATCTTAGCAGCTGAAGGATAGATATATATTACTTTATGAATCCTGAACTCCAGCTCTGTAAAACAAAGTAAGATTTTCAGATGTTAAGCATCTGGACTTCCTAGAGATTTCACTTGTATTCATGCCCAGCCTTACTTGGAATAAATTAGAGCATTTGATACATTTGTTGCACCGGATAATCATTAAAGACATCCTCCCAACGTCCCACGGGAAGAGGTTAGATTTGATCCTCCATGTTAGGCAAAGGTGGTTTCTCAATCCTGAGTCACAACCAAATCAGAGGTCAGAAAACACACCTTATTTGCCCAATCTGCATTGCGCCCTGCAGATGTTGCTTTTCTTCTTACAAAATTTTGGCTGTGCAAAGATCCCAGTAAAGCCTTCAGCTTCTGCCACATTAGACTGTGTTGCTCCTGCCCACCCATCACACACAGTCTTTGGTTGTTCAGGTATTTCAGATATTTATACTGCAATATAGGCGTTGAACAAACTCAGCAACGACCTGAAAAGATGCTCTGAGCCCCAAATTCTGATAGTGTTGCCAGTAGCGACATGATCGATCTCTAGCAGAAAATTCAGTGCCTAAACATTAGGACTTAGTGTGCCGCAGGCTCATCAGATGAGATCAAGGTGACCCTGACAGTATCATGCTCTACTATGGCTCACAACATTAGCTCATGCGAGTTTTCATAAAGAAGTGTGGAGACAAACTTCAGACAGAGCAAGTACAGAAACCCCAAAACTGTTTCTTTCAATGGACTGTTACCAGTGTGGCTGGCTAGGCACACACATGCTGAGACTCAAAGGGCAAATCGAAGAAAGTATCTGAACATAAGCAGAGGAATCTGTTGAACCATCTGACTACGTGTTTGAGTAAAGTATGTATGAAAGTATTTTAGGGGAAGAGGCAACCAGCTGTAGACAAGGAGTTGTGGCCTGAATTTTCCCTCCATCTAAACACATGAGAACATACTGCCTTTTACAGACAGTGATTCATGAAGCCAACAAGCACAATCCCCACTGCACTTGTAGCTTGGACATCTGAGTGCCTCCCCTGGCCAGCACCCAACCTGCCTCCAGAGCTGCAAATGAGCAAAAGCTCTAGCAAAAAAAGTTATCTTTCTACATTTTCTATAGTGTTTAAGTTCCAGATGGAGTAGGAACTTTCAGGCACCTGCTTTTGCAGTTTAGGCTGCTGGGTGCCTTGCCACTGCTGTGCCACCAGCTGTGTCCCCACCCCATGAATTACTTCACTCCCACCCTCCATGTGGGAGTGTTTCCTCCATTTCTTGTCTTCCTTAGCCCACCAGCATTTTGACCCGGACGTAAGATCACAGCATAGACTCACAAGTGGCTCACACACTGCGTGCTGGGGAGCCATGAAAGCGTTCATTATACATTTATAGCTATGCCCTGATGCCTCCAGTGAACCGACTGCAAGCAGCCGCCAGTGTGGCTGTACCTCAGGGATGGGTGGGGGTAGAGCAAACGGTTTGGTAGAGGTGCAGTGGGGCTTTGTGGAGCCTGCTGCAAGCAGAAAGGCTTTCTGCTGCTAAGTATTGCTTCTGCTCAGTTACTTTTATTTCTGACTCTAATCAGAAATGTTCAAGTATTTCTTGTGGCCACTGACCCAAACAAACCAGGGGTTTTGTCTGGCTATAAACTTTTTGAATGCAATTGAAAGGGAAAAAAAAGTCCTAGCAAATCACACTACATGTTATTTAGTTTGTATGGTATCCAGGCCTTCAGTTTCTCCTGGGAGCCAAGCACCTTGTAAAAGTGATTATGATGAATATTTCACTTGTGTGGCATGTGGTCCATTCCAGAAAATCTTGCGTGACCAGAGACCGAGGCTGACAGGGCAGATAGGGCCGTCAGCTCTCCCAGGCGACTGCTCGAACAGGGCTAAGTGCTGCTGCTGGCTGGTGCTCAGCCGGTGAGGAACAAAGCACTTTGGGCAGCTCAGTAAACCCAAATCCTGTATTCAATTATGGATGGAGAATGTCTGTTTTGACTGAAGCTCTTAAAATAGCTTAGTTAGTTTCTTCTAAGTGGGAAAGCTTTGGAAATGTGTATTTTTGAATTATTTTTGATGCCTTACAACCTGGGATAAATGCCACTCCCCTCCCTTTCACTGCCATTGGGAAGCTGATTTTTAGCTGAGATTTCCTTTGCCAGCTGATGAAGTAGGCTGCATTAAATGCCAGTTAGGAACAACAGGCCACAGATGGTCCATTGCTATTCCCCTGGAGAGCAGCCAGGAGGGATCCCACTCATCCATGTCTGTACCTGGTGCGTGGAGAATCGCTCTTTGCCCTGAGGGTCTCTTTCTACTGGCACAATCGCACAGCGACCCCCTGCTTACTCATATTCAGCTCTTGTTCTTGACAGCAGTACCACACAGAGAAGTTAGCATCGATGTTTTACCAAAGGCGTGTTGGTACAGCTAGACCTTGGAAACCTGAACTCCCTTGAACACAGTTGCACAGATATATTTGCTAATGAGTTTATTTAGGGAATGAGGAACTGCTTATTTTTATTCATTCATGCTTTATATTAATTCATTGGAAAAGTGGGTGTTGCTGTAGTCTTATAGCAAAGAAACTTGCTGAAAACAGTAGGGAAACTAAAGACTGATCTTCTATTGCTACACTGAAAATATTCTAGATGTGTGTCCAAAACATTAACTCCTGCATCTAACAGGGTTGTGGTGTAGTATAATTCACCTCTTGCATTAAAGTGGCCTGTATCCTTGCTAAAATGCTAGCAAACACAAAATTGGTTAAAAGTGCTTCTCTAAGGGGAATGGGAAGATCATCACCCAAACCTATGTGTGATTTACAGAGTAGCATTTGTGAGGTCTGAAGCTGAATCGAGTGTACTGCTGAGAAAGCCTGGTGGAAAAGTTGGCACACTGATGCTCAGCACCACCCTGATGAATCCCCCTGGTCGAGCTTACACATTGTCTACCAGCTGCCTCACCTGCAGGACCCTTAAATCCTGGCAACAGCACAATCACCTGGTAAATGCAATCACCTGGATGTGCTTTATGAGGTCACTTGCCCTCAGTAGTAGCTGGAGGATTCACGTATGTAAAGGAGGGACAGGAAGGAGAGTATTGCTAGAAAGCAAAATCAAAAGATGGGGAATGAAACCTGTGGCAATTTCCTGAGCAGTATCCCAAGCTGTGGGAACTGACGAATAAGAAGAGCTTTTCAGGAGTACGTTCAAGTGTACTCTGACTGTGAGTTCTGCTCTTCACGCTTGGGGGTTTGTGATGCAGATCCTGATCGTTCCTAGCCTGCCTCTGGGCTGCCTTCTTTTGGGTGTCATTTGCTGGCTTGGGACACAAGTAAATTGCCTCACGTGAGCAGTATGGGAGGCCCGGGGAGAGGAGGAAATCTGAACAGATGTTACCCAGGGAGTATGGACGATGCCAGTGCTGCACACAGGGGAAGAGAAATGGAGGCTAATAGGAGAGGCCACTAAGGAGCAGGATAGGCAGCAACAGTGAAAAGAATGGAGTAGAAGTGACAGGTCCTTTCTATTTGTTCCTATCTGTATTCTTTCTGTTGGACACTTTTGGCAGCATTAGGGCTGTATATTTGGCCATTGTAATTAGCAACAGCCTTGTATTCCTACATGGATTTCCTGATGGGAAGTAATTGTTTATATATTATTGCAGAAAGGAAATGAGTCTCAGCCTGGGATGTTTCTCCTGAATAGACATTATTATTATTATTATTATTTATTATGGTTGTGGTTGTTGCTGTGGTTGTTGTTTATTATTTATTCAGTGCACTTTCAGCATGATTCGTGTATTTCAAAAAGGAAGCACAAAGATGAGAAGGGGACAAACAATCCATGGTAAAAACCTGGGAAGTCCTAGGAAAGAAATATGGTGCAGTAACTCTTGCAGTAAGCCTTGCCGAAGAGAGCACTTGCCATGAAAATACAAAAGCTAAAAATAAATATGTAACAATAGAGGAAGATTTAATTAAATCAAAGTATAGAGAAAGTGAGAGAAAAGCTGAATTCTGGCACCTAAACAAAAGCACGAAAAAAATTTAAGATAAAAATGTTGCCATAATTATAAAGGTCAGTGAGAGAAAATGGACTGAACACAGCTAAGAAAAGGCTGGTTGGAGTTATCCACTCAACAAAAAAAAAAGCCTCAGGGAAAACTTGGCTTGCTTATGCTTGCTGGAGGAGTTGTAGATAACAGCTCTGAATGTTTATGTCTGCTCTCCAGAAATAGTGTTATTGTAAGATTATTTCTGCTAATCATGTGACATTCCATAGTCTATTTTTGCTAGACATGGTACAGCAACTGTGATCGTATCAGACAGTCACGATTTGATCGTGATGTTTAAACGTTAGCAAAATCTGGTTCTTTGACTGTGTAACAGTAAGCTCAGAGCATCTGTAGTGAAAGAGTCTTGTGGAAAATGCACTTCAAACTGCTAAAAGCATGCTTTAAAATTTAAGCTAGTACTTGACTCAATTAAATTACAACGTGGCACCCTGGAAACTGGCACTGCCACTGGAAAGGAAGATTCCCACTCGCCTAAGTGTTGTTTAATAGAAATCTTTAGAACCTGAAAGGTTAGAAAATCTTCACAGCCCGTGGAAGTTGTCAGCATCTGTGTAAAGTATTTTGTAAAACATGGCCCAAGAGACAGTGTTCTCTTTTGAAGTGATTTTTTAACTCCAGTGTGTACCTTACAAAGCAGGGGTATCCTGTGAGGAAATGGGAATGCTCAGGATCTTTGCTGGAGATGTGCCCTGGATCTCAGTTTTAAAATGGACCACAATGATGGCCACATCAGTGAAGAGGCCTGAGCATAGCCCTGTGGAAAAAAGCATCTACGCTCTCTGTTTCCCTTTAGGTCTTCAAAGCAACCTGGAAGCCACACACCGATCTTTAAGTATGAATCATGTCAGTCATAACTGTACAAGTATTTTTCTCTGTGTGGTTCATGCACATGGCCTTGCTACATAAAGACAGTTTGGAATGGGAGCAAGAGTAGACATGGTGCTGTGTAGGCATGGGTATCCAAACGGAGAATCTGCGTTTTTCTTGGTGCCCTTCTCCCTCCTGCTCTACATATTATTGGAATTATTCAGTGGCAAGAAACTGAGCAGGCTGGTTTTCAGGTGGAAGTCACTAAGATTCAGGGCACCTTAGCACGTTCCTTTGTGATGTTAAATGTATTAATTTAAGCCATGTTTTTAATTTAGAGGAGTTCAAGTAAATTTTTTGCCAGTCTCTGCTAACACCTTCAGTCAGCTATGTTTATGTCAGTTCTTGGCTTTGTCATAGCCTTCACTCCCTGTCACCCTTCTGCCAAACACAATTATTTGCTGGTCACTGGCCCTATTGTGTAGCATAAAATAACAAGTACCTATTTGAATATGGATGCCGAACAACTTCTTAGTCTTTGCATTATCTGTGTTAAAGCAGAAGGAAACTAAATTAATACAAGTATCAATTCTCAGTGCAGCACAGGCGGATACGTGAGGTCACCCTCCAGGGGCACAAAGATATGTTCATGACACCTTCCTACTTGTTATGCTTGTTGTTTGATATTAAAGGCACCAGGAGTGTGCAAATCAAATACTAAAGCTATTTTCAATCTGGGCAAACTGGAGGCAATTAATATACAAGGTCATAGGTGAGCTCAGGATAGCTGACTTTTCTGTGCTCCCCTGTTACAGTTAACCTCTAGAAAGATGCCTAAAAAAGCACCAAAGCTTGGAAAACAGCTACTTTTTAGAGCTGTTCCAGGAAAATGTGGACATCAGGAGAAAATTTCAAGCAGCTAGATTCTAATATGTGTTATATTCTTTTGAATAAAATGCAAATTAGTTACAATTCTGAATGTTTAATTATGAATCTTTAGCAAGTCAAATATACAAATATAAAATAAATATATAAAATTAACCAAGTATAAATGGTATTTTTAAAACAATTACCAAAATATTGGAACACGTGCAGTTAAAACACCTGCTCTTGCAGACAAAGGGATGCTCTATCATCATCATTCTATGATTCTGTGATTATGAAAATGCAGATGGATAATTGTGTCCTGTATTCCAATAGGAGATATCTGCCCTAGTATTTCTATGCAATGTAACAAAATAATTGAATTTGTGGTTCTATTTAATGGTTAAATGATCCAGAACAGGAATTTTGTCCAGATATGTCTATTCCCCTCAATTCTCTTTCAGAGAGGCTTAAATGTGACTGACTGACTGACTGACTGACTGACTGACTGACTGACTGACTGTCTGGAAATTATTTATAAACCAGCAGGTCCATGTTTGCGAGTTAGGGAGTAACTTGCCTTCTGTCAGGAAGAAGAAGTTCTTCCTTTGTAGCTTATGCTCTATTTGTTTCTAATCAGTCATACAAAGCAAGATTAAAGGCTTGCCAATAATTTTATGGAAAGCTGCTCAAAATGCAGAATTCAAAATAATAAAGAATCTGAGTCTAGGGGAGGGAGTAAGAATACAAAAAAATTGGGAAGCTCTTTAAATTATGGGGGCAACTTTAAATTTTTTTACCCTTGAAAACAGTATCTACATTATAAGGGTTGTTTGAAGTGGAGAAAAAAAAATCAGAAAGTGAGATGCTGGAGTCTAGCTGGTTAAGTATGTTTTGTTTCAATGCAGATGCCCATTTTACCACAAATTGTTTAATTGCTGCAAGGTGTTTAAAGCTGCTCAGGATCTTCAGACTCATAGAGGGTAATGGGTGAGCTGGTGCTTACTGCAAGGAATATTCCCAATTTTTTCTGTCTTGCTGTTTCTTACTAGTCTAGTCTGGAGCTGGAGAGGCTCTTGAATCACTTTTTAAGTCAGTAGGGAATTGGGGTCTTTAAATTTATTTGGAGATTAGAGCTCACTGCTCTTAGGTTGAGGCCATTTGATATCCCTGGCACCTGCAGTTATACGTTCAGCAGTACTGATCAGCACTGACAAGTAATCCATAGATCAGGCTGCCTCTCCGAGTTTTCACAGGCTTTGCATATGGCACAGAATTATGGGAGCCATGTGGATGCTCAGGCAGCCCTCACAGTTGTTTGTGTTGCGGTTTGCTGTTAACTCTCTGTTTAAATTTGTGGAGGTCCTGCTCTCTCAGCCACAAATCATGCAAAATATTTCAGCAGACACAATGCACTTCAAACAATTTATGTTCTGGTTCATGTCCATGTGTATGCTGTTCTCTGTTCAAAGTCAGGTTTTACTGAGAACAGTGATATATCTGCAGGTGAGATGAGGGTAGAGTTTGGTTTGGCATCGCTGTTTATTTTTTGGGACTTTGTCATGATGTATGTCCAACAGAGTGCTAGCAAGTTCAGGGAAGAGCCCCAGTGGCTTCTGTCCCTGGTTGTGGTACTCTCCTTTCAATTTTTGTTCCTCTTCATTGTTTCTCTTCCAAATACCTTTTTATTATCAGGAGTTTATATGTCACCTTTTTTTTTTTTTTTTTTTTTTAATTTTTAAGAAAATTAAATTAAATGAAA
>JAWMRA010000130.1:30618726-30665049 GCA_035584735.1 Pseudotriccus pelzelni | reverse complement strand
CCGTCTTGGGTTTTTTTTTTTGGGTTTTCTTTTGTGTTTTTTTGTGTTTTTTTGTCCCCTTTTTTTTTTTTTTTTTTTTCAGTTTTCAGACACTGAAATGACAGGAATCTGAAGAGTTAGTGCTTACATTCCTGCTTATCTTGGGCTTCAGAATAATGCTTAACTGAGAAAGGAAGATTTAAACCCTCAGTCATTTTGCAATCTATTTGTAGGGAAGCAGAGATATAGTAAGTTACACCCAACCTATATCTATACTTTTGATTTTACAAATACTTGCATTTACACTAGAGTGTGTTAAGCGGGTCATAAATGTTTCCTGGGAGATAGGGAGGTTTAAAACACATTCTAAGCCCAAGAGTCTTTGTCTGTATCAGCCTTTCAGGACACCATGTCTCTGAAGTTGGCTGCTGAACAGGCTGCAATCATTACTATTATATCTTTTAGTTATAGAGAGAGAAGCAATAAATGAGTCATGATGTGAAAATCGATGCCCATCAGTTATACAAAGGAAGACTTGGGGCAAGTCATGCCCTCTGTAAGGTGTAAGCTGTAGTAGAGCCTAATTTTCTCCTGCAGACAGTGCTGGAGTGTGGGGCAGCCATGGCGCTTACCTCTCTCCCTCTTCCTTCTCTGTTAGGCAGACTGGGAACTTCATGTGTTCCCCAGGGCTTTGCAGAGCCATGGCAGGGAAGTGGGAGGAGGAGGAGGTCACAGAGGGTCTCCCTGTAGCTGTGGTGCTGCCCCTCATCTACCTTTAGTGAAGTGACTTGATGCCCTGTGTTGGGGGACCCCAAGTCATGTGGCTGCTCCCAGCATACCATGTGAGAACGTGCCTTTCTATCACTCACAACACACCTGGATGAAGAGACAAGGGAAAGACCTTTACCTCATTTTTCTCATTCACATGGAAATATCTCTGTCCTTGTAAATAGTAAAATCCTTGTAGTAAAATGCTAAGAATTAGATTCTCTTTATGTTCAGGGTAATAGTGTGATACTTCAGGAGTGTCCAAAACTTAATGTCGCTTAGTCTTTTTTCTCATGTTCAGGGGAGAGAGAGCTTATGTACATTGCGATAAAATGAAGCCATACAAAAGCAATTGAAGTCTGAGTGTCAGGAAAAATAAAAAAATATATATTTTTATTCACAGTCCTAGAATGATTGCATAAAATGATGTTCAGTACTAGATTCAATATGAAAGAATATACTAGTTCAGAAATCCTTTAAATGAGAATTTATTCTTCCAGTGGAAAAAAATAGCTCGTTATCAGAAAAATAATAAAACCTTATGCAAGTGTGAAAATTACTGTGTATCCTTTTGCTGTATGTAAAATGGACAGAGGAGCAATTTCTAAGCCTCTGAAAAATGATCCCTTCTGACCCTCTGAAATGATTTTCTTCTTAGTAAACACTTGAAACTATAGATAATCTATGAAAATTAGGATACACTGCCCTAGGTACACTCGTGACTAATTAAATGATCTCTGCAAACTGATTTGCCACACATCTGACTTGTGTGTGGGAGTAAGTAAATGGCTCAGTGCACTGATAATGAGACTACATTTTTATTACAAATTCTGTTGAAATTGAAGCAGATTGCATTCAACCAGATACTGAAGGACTTTAAACGAATTCCAGGCAGAAAACAGGTCTTACCCTAGTACGTGTCCTAACTAATAAACATCAACATTTTTCTGTTATTCTGCCTTAAACTTTCTTTCTAGTTAATGAGTCTTTTGGCTCCTTTGGGTAGGTAAATGCTATGCTAATGGCAGGCAGCTCCAGAAGGACCTCACAGATCTGAATGGGGAAATGACAAAAAAAGGCACACAGTCAACAATATAGATTACTCTGTAAAAGCAAAGTAATGCCTCTAGAGAAAAAATAATCCATGCATGTGGGATGCTGAGCTCAAAACTGGCAGTTGCAGCTCTGGAAGGTGATACTGAAGTTGCTAGTTCTGTGAAACCAGAGGCAGCAATGTACCCTCAGAGTGCTGGGAGTATGGTGGGAGTAGGCTGAATACTGGCCAGGTTTTCCCTAACAGCATCCCATACTGCAGCTGTGATTACTTACTCTTAAACAAGTGGACACAACCTTCCATCACTGTTGTTGACATTAGGATATGCCAGAGAGGGTGAAAAATCTCTATTTTCTATAACCTGCAGATTTCCTTGTATATAGATGACAATTTTCTCAGCATGATGTCTATACAGAATACCTGGGTGAGACACCAGCTTGCCACTGGGTATCGTGTGCGGACCTAGGCATCTAACAGAGCTTTCAAATCCCACTGTATTAATTACGAGCCTGAACATTCAACATGATAGTGATTACCTCCTAGGTGCCTAGATTCTTTCTGCCTATATTTACTCATATTGGCAAAACACAGTCATATGTGCAAGGTCAGTTTTGTTTTCCTCAGTCTTGTATCTTGCAGAGAGTTTTCCAGGTGCTACTTGGGGTGTTTGTTGTCATGGCTTGATTGTTTTACTGTGTTTTTGGTAAAGGGCTCAAACCCTGACTGTGCACTGAGACTGAACCTTTCTCTTCCTGACAAATTCTCTTTTGTACTATCATGGTTGGACATGGGTTACTTAATTCTCTGTTCATGGAAAACTTGATGCTGTGTTTTTTTCTGGGATATGAACTAGAGTGAACAGAAGCAGTGTTTTCAAATACATACTGCTGTGTCTTTTCTGCAGCAAGGTAAACAATTAGTTTGTCATATGCCACATTTGGCATATTTCACAGGCAAAAATATAAAAATATTGAACTATCCCTTAGTAAAATATCAATTTTTTTAAAGATTTAAATAGAAATATGGAAAAGTAACATTGATTCCCAAGAAATTAGGACTGAAAAATATAGGCATCCTTTAAAGATACTGTTAGGTGACTTTTTGCTTAATTGGCTGTAAACCAGAGTGCTCTAAATTTGGGTTTTAGTGGTAAAGCAGAGCTTGCATACTCTATATTATGCATAATACATTTTGCATAATATATTATTGCATAACATGCAGAATCTATATTGAAACAATCTATTATAATTGCATATCCAGGTTGTAGATACATCTTCTTTCATTAAGTAGAAATGTTCTGGAAATATAACTGAACCTTCTTAAATGTACCTATGGCCACTCAGCTTTCTGATCACTGCCCCTTGCAGAAGGAGAGTAGAGTCCGTGGTTGGACTGGGTGAGGCAAAAATACAAGAGAGGAAGAACGGGAAGCAAAGCAGAGGAGACATATTTCAGCAATCCTAGTAGAGCAACACAATTCCTAGGTTTACAGGAAGATATACAAATATCAGCATGTCTAAGTCTGTGTATATTTCATATTAGTTCCATGAAATGTCTTTTCTCATTTACCCAGATATATACAGAGATCATGGTGAATATTGGGTGTTTAGGCAACACTCCCATCCTGGGTAATCTTTATCTGATGAGTCATAGAATCATGGAATATCCTGAGTTGGAAGGGGCCCACAAAGATCATCAAGTCCACCTTCTGATTCTGCACATGACAACACCAAGAATCACCCACCCCATGTGCCTTGAGAGTATTGTCCAAATGATTCTTGAACTCTGGAAGGCTTGGTGGTGTAACCACTTCCCTGGGAAGCCTGTTCCAGTGCTTGAGCACGCTCTGGGTGAAGAACTTTTTCCTAATATCCAACCTAAACCTCCTCAGACATACTACTCCCTTGGGTCTTGTCACTGGTCACCTGAGAGAAGAGATCAGTGTCTGCCCTTCTTCACTTCATGAGGAAGCTGTAGACTGCTATGAGGTCTCCCCTCAGTCTCCTCCAGGCTGAACAATCCAAGTGACCTCAGCTGTTCTTCATACGGCTTCCCCTCTAGGCCCTTCACCATCCTCACAGCTCTCTTTTGGATACTCTCCGGCAGCTTAATATCTTACTTACATTGTGGTGCCCAAAATTGCACACAGTATTCAAGGTGAGGTGAGTGGCACAATCACCTCCCTTGACTGGCTGGTGATGCTTTGCCTGATGCCCCCCAGGACATGATTGGCATTCCTGGCTGCCAGGGCACTGCTGACTCGTACACCATCAACCAGGACCCCCAGGTCCCTTTCTGTGGTGCTGCTCTCTAGCCTCTCATTCCCCCATCTGTCTGTACATCCAGGGTTGCCCCATCCCAGGTGCAGAATCTGACACTTGCCCTTGTTAAACTTCATACAGTTGGTGATGTGCAGCCCTCTAGTTTGTCAAGGTCTCTCTGCAGGGCCCCTCTGCTTTTGAAGGAGACAGCAGCTCCTCCCAATTAGTGTCAGTAGCAAACTTGCTTAGTATCCCCTTGAGTCCTTCATCCAAGTCCTTTATGAAGAAATTGAAGAGCACTGGCCCTATCATGAAGCCCTGTGGAACCCCACTAGTGACAGGTCACCAGTCTGATGTTCCCCCATTCACTTTTACCCTCTGTGCTCGACCCATGAGCCAACTGATCACCCACCACATGATGTGTTTATCCAGATGTGCTGGATGTTTTGTCCAGAAGGATCCCGTGAGAGACAGTATCAAAAGCTTTACTGAAATGCCAAAAGATTACATCAACTGGCTTCCCTTGATCAACTAACTAGATGGGCAATGTGGTCATAAAAAGAAATTAAGTTCCTTGAGTGGAACTTGCATTGTCCTTCATGTATTTTTCTGTAATTCCCAGAATAATCTTCTCCATAATTTTACAGGGCACTGAAGTGAGACTGACAGGCCTGTAGTTACTATGATCCTACTTCTTGCTCTTTTTGAAAACTGGGACAATGTTTGCTTACAGTTGACTGGGACCTCTCCAGATTACCCAAACTGCTCAAAAATCATTGAGGGAGGTCTCATGATGACATCAGCCTGCTCTTTGAGTACCCTGGGATGAATCTAATCAGGCCCTATAGACTTGCAGTGATCCAGCTGGAGCAGCAAATCCCCCAGGTTCAGGGTTGATTGGGAGTTTATCATTCTTGCAGTCATGGTCCTACTGCTCTAGGACCCCAAAGCTGATCACCAAGTATTGATGACTGAGGCGAAGGAAAAATTGAACATCTCTGCTTTGTTTGTGAGTGACCATCCTCATTAAGTAAAAGGCTAATGTTTTTTCTGGTCTGCCTTTTCCTATTAACATATTTTGAAAATATTAAGTTAGATATCTGCCCTCTTAAACTCTTTTTTTTCCCCTTTGTTTTTTTTGTTTACCATGTGGCCTGAATTTTCATAATTTAACAAATTTTGTTTTAAATCTATCTCTGAAACAGTGAATAAAATGGCTTTAGGTAATGTTGTGCTATTTGACATAAGAACTCCATTATTTCAAGATGGAAAACCAAGCTTCCTTATGCCTTGATACTTAATAGCTTATAAACAAGTAATCACCTTAATGTAAGGACAATATTGTGCTTGAGATGGCTGAGTTGGCGTTCAGGCATCAATCCATTGTTTGTTTGCACTAATTGTTTATACTTCTCTGACACTTAGATCATTTAAACACAAATTTAACACCACACATTCTAAATGCAGAAGAATAATGCAGAGGAGGCATCACTAGCTGTTGGTAAGCATATGTCATATGACAAGAGTGCAGTTGTATTTTCTGGTTGCTCAGATCAGTTTTGAGGGATAATACTAAACAAAACATAGAACCTTTCATGGTACATTGAGTCTAAGGACCTGTATTCCACTTGCACTAGTGGCTAGTACCTGACGGCACGGAGAAAGATGAAAAGGGATAAATTATGCTAGCTAAATTGAAGGATAACATACGAATTATTTGCTTCATTTGTAATAGCAATAAAGTTTATTGAAGCCTGAAGCGTGATCTGAAAAAAGATCTAGGGGGATCTTACTAGGGAGAAAATTTAGGATTAAATAAAACACAAGTCTAAAGCTGTCAGATGCAGCTTTTTCAACTTTTTAAAAAAGCTAATCAAAACTGCTTAGAAAATCATAAATTGCATTTTTGTCATGTGTCTTCTTTTTATTACATTATGCAGAGCTGTTTTCTGTGTTGCTGTAATATCCAGCATATGTAGCAAATTGAATCGTTAAGATTTATTGCCGCTTCCCGAGTTTTAACACGTGGAGTGTTTCCATTACTTGAAGTTATTTTGGTGGTATTATATCACACAGCTGTCTGATCATAGGAGGTATTAAGTTAAATAGAATGTATTCCTTAATTTCTCCAGCAGAGTTTTTAAAGCTTTGATGGAGCAGATGACATAATGTTGCCTTTTGATGCATGAAAAACGTTTAAAATTCCAATTTTACATTCATTGCTAGAGATATACAGTGACTGTTGTTCCATCAAATGGAGATTCAGCATAACTGTAAGATGTTTGGAACAGTCCAGATTTTTCATTCAACACTCAGCCAGGGTTAGGAAAATAAGTCAGAGTTGATATACATTTCTGCCTCATTCCTGTATTACATGAGGTAGTAATAAAAATGCAAATAGCATGACTGGATCTGTGAAATCCATAAGAAAGGGTGAAGTTTATGTGAAGTAAGATAGTTTGTTATTTTTGAGACCAGTTGCTTCAAGGCAGAGGGTAACAAGAAGATGTTTGCAGTATGTATTAAAGATAAGTTGGTTCCTTTTTTTGCAGACTTGGAAAGACTGCAGAGTGTTATGTAATTGGGATTTGGTATTTCAAAATACTTGCTACAGAAATAACAAAGTAGGAAGAGTCAGTGAAAGCTCATGTTTGTTATCTGTAAAATTTCTCTGGTACATCTGCGGCAGAATCTTCTGCTGCAGCATCTCTCTAAGCTAAACTCTTATGTTTGTCTTCTGCAACCAAAATGCAGGTAAATCAGATGTTGACAACATCAATAAATATGAATATTGAGAATGTGGCTACTAGGAAGGCAATAGTAAAGTCTGTCTGAGAGGATGTCTGGAACATGATTACCTGCATACTCATTACTTTCTTATCACAGACGTTTACCTGCCTCAGAGAAAGGTGAAATACAGAATTAATTTTCTTCAGATCTGTTGCTTCATCTGCTTCATCACACCCTAATTGTTGCAATGCTGAGTTTCATAAGTCTGATAACCTATCTGGTAGCTCTCGCAAAGGGGGATGAACGTAACAGGTTCTACCCTCAAGACTAGGGCTAACATCCATCAGATCAGCTATTTTGTAGTTGAGCTTTGTCTGAGATGGTCTGTGCCTCATGGTGTCTAGTCTCTTGTTCCTTTCCCTTACCTCTCCTCAGCCCGTTTTGGAGCCACTGTTCCCTTGCACACAAACCAGCCCAGCGACAGTCATCACTTGCAGCTTGTGTCTGTGGTGATTGAGGTGAACAGTTCAGCTGGACCTCGATGGCTTGGTTCAGAGCCAGACACTGAGGAAGTGTAGTGGTCAGCACTGGTGTGGTGGGACTTGTGCTAAGACAGCAAAAAATAACAGCCAAAGAATTATACCAGTGTCATTGCAACTTAGATCCTGCAAAAATACCAGAATAATCTCCAAAAAATCAGTTTGTAGGTGCCTGGAAAATGATAAGGAGATGAGTAATAACCAGCATGGATTACTAGGAGCAAGTCATGTCAAACTGATCTAATTTTCTTCTTTGACAGGGTAAATAAGGGAGAAGCAATAGCAGTTAAATAATTTGACTTTTACAGATTTTTGTGCTCCCTTATTACACCTAAGAAATAGGAAAATATGCAGTAGGTGAGACTATTAAGAAATGCTGTATTGGTAAGAAAAATCTACTCTAGAATTGAAAATTGGTGCTTTAATGTCAAATCAAAAGGCTGTAATCAAACATGATTCTCCAAGGACCTCAAATATGATTCTTCAAGGACCTTGCTTAAGTCTAGCACTATTCAATACTTTCATCAGTGATTTTGATGAAGGAATAATGTTTTACCTGTGCAGGTGGTATTTATTGCAAAGGCTGTAAACACATTGGAAGAATGTGATCAGGATCTCACACTCTTGAGAAATTATCTAACAGTTCATTTGAAATGAATGCCAACTTCAGAGGGACAAGACTGCCTGGACAGCAGAATTTCAGGAAAGGATTTAAACATTATAGAGGACTGCAAGCTAAATATGACTCAGTGTGTCACGCTGTTGGAGTGACACACACCGAAGTGGATGCATCATCAGAAACAGTCTTGAAATAGGATTCTCAAACTCTTTTCAGCACTGAATTCTGCAGATCCGGAAGGATGTACATCAAATGTCAGGATCCAGAGTGGTGGGGGAACAGTAACTTCAAATTTAATGATGAGAATACGGAGGAGATCTAAGACTTCAGTTACGTCAAAGAGTATAATAAACAGAATTCAATTCACCTCCATGTGCTGCAGGTAGGGCAAGTAGTAATGGACTTAAATGATAGCGAGCAGATTTCGGCAAGTAATTAGAAAAAGTAAGAAAAGGTATTTTAACACTGATACTGGATGGACACTAATGAGATTATGGTATTTCAGTCTGGGAGGTTGGTTTAGAAACAGACTCAAGGAATAGGCACATGGTATGATTCTTGGGACTGTCCTGGCAGTGCCAGGAGTTGGACCTTGATGATCCTGGTGGATCCTTTCCAGCTCAGATTATTCTGTGATAAATATTAGGGATGACAGTTCTTCCTCTGGGCCAGAAGATAAGGTTAATTAATATTGTGGTGTACGTTTCTGCTCTTACGATTTCCACTTCCATGAGGCTTTTTCCATGGTAAAATATGTAGGAATGTTACCTAATTATGTTGACAACTTGTGTAGTAGGTCCACTAATTTGTTCCCTGGGAAAATAGAAACAAACCTGAAGCAGATTGAAAACAATGGACCCAAATACAGGTAAAATGTTGTAAGGACCAAGTACAAAAAGGGACTTAGTGCTGGAAATGGGTATCATCATGGCACCTTATTTCTGGCAATGCCTGCTGAAAGCTTAAATTCCAACAGTTACATATGAATCACTTTGAATATTTAAGCAAACTTTTTCTTTCAAAATACGCATGTATTGTATCAAATACTTTGCTTAAGGTGATCTGTGTTGCTCAGTCCTCACTAATACTAAATCTGTATGTTCAACATTTGTAGAAAAACTGGGTCATTCTGCAAAACTGAAGAAATCCCTTTAGGTTACTAAATACCTTCTCACCCAGAGGTGACACGTTCCTGCACCGTACCTTGTGTCCAGTGGCTAATGCAGTAAAATAAGAGCTCACTTTTTAAGTAATAAATAGTCCTTCAAAAACACAGAGATGTGTTCTTTTGGAGAGTGTCAGGTAGTTCATGACTTACTAATGTTTTCATTGCAGTTAACATTGTCTGTATCTCATACTAAGCCTTGCATTTTAGGGGAACTGAAAGAAAATTCTGAGGAGCGCAAGGAAGGCCTGAATCAGACAGCCCAAAACTGTAGGAAGATTTCTACTGAGTGAAGAGTGACACTGGTAATTATATTTAGAGGTAATATTCCTAATATTCTACTGAACGACTTTATTAACAACCTTCTACACCAGTCATGCATTCAAGTGGTATAGCATATATTCACCTAATAACCGACTGGTGCTGAAGGCTGCTAATAAAGTAGTTCAGTAGAACATTAGACTATATTCTACTATATTAAACTGTATCAATAAATATCACAAGCTGCTAAAGTTGCCCTTTCCCTTAACATAGTGTGGGGAAGAACAAGAACCATATTGCTTCTCAGATTTTTCGATGTATATATTCAAAGGTGTCAGCTTTTACCTATCCACACAGACAAATGTTTTGTGCAAATTTGCATTTACAAAAAAGTGGTAGCCATAAAGGCCAAGGCAAATCACTATGTAAGGAATCAAAGCAATCATCCTAGCTTGAGATTTCCATATATGAGTGAATAGAACAAAATTGGGAGCAATCTCTCCTCCAGCAATCTACAGTGTACTTGTTCTCAGGTAATCTGAGAGTAACCATCAGTTTAAAGGGCATGTGCAGTAAAGTATGTGCAGCTATATTAACCTTTTGATTTGTAACTGACCCTCTTTGTCTTCTTACTGTATTTATATGGGCGCTAAGAGTCAATGGTCTTTCTGATCTTGCTCTTTGAACATTGGTTTTAGCTATCCAATGCTTTTTGTCATCCTTTCCTGCATGTTTGTACTGAATTCCTTGTGTAAAACAACAGAAAGCAAACCTTTGTTCTGTCATGAGCAAGTTCTGTAGGAATGAGACATTTCTTAGAGAATGCTAATGAAAATATTTTCAACCATGTAGCAAAAGGACAGATAGAATGGGAAAACTATTTCCATGAAATTTGCTTTCTTGATGAGATCATCAGTAGGAAGTGATACCAGAACTCTCATTGCAAAAACAGCAGTGGCTCATCAAATTCCTTTCCTTTTTGAGACTACCAAACACAAAATCATGAGTTGCGATGAAGGCCCAAACACTATGGCATGATAATTCTAATTAAAAGTGTAGGTATTGACTAGAGCTGATTAGATTCCTACCTTATGTAACTAAGTGTAATGCTGTGCTGGACTTTAGCTGAAAAGCACAGGTTTAAAGTCTGAGTATCTTCAAGCCAAATCTTAAACTCTTGTTTGTATGTAGATAATTTCAGTATCTAGTGATAATTCAAACATTTTTATTGATGCCAAAAGCTGGAAAATTGGGCCACAGACTCTTTTTAGGAAACATGGTTGAATTATAAAATCAAAATGCATGGGCAGTTGAACTGTTGGCAATGTGGCAGGTCTGCGGTCGTTTAGATCATTGTGGGATGGCCATGCTATCTTCCAGAGCCCCTGAGAGCATGTAAGTAGATGCTCTGAATTTAAATATCTTCGTGGATTGCACTGGAGTTGGTAGGCTTATTGACTGCACATTAAAAATTAACAGAAGAATTTTTTTGTTTCCCAGTAGAGGTGTATCTATAAAAACTCCTAGATATCCAATCATACTAACAAGTTGTCCTATGCCTCCTCTCAGTATTGCTAATATTAGTAAAATATATAATCAGAAATGCTACTACGACCTCTGAAGCTTTGGGAGGGGGAAGTACTGCAGCTTTCTCCTGTCAGGAGCAATTAGCAGTTCCAAAAATGAAACAATTTTTCTAGTGGGGTAATGAGTATTTCTAGTTGGTATGTGGGGTTTTTTTAGCAATGTTTTTCTTAAATTTGCTTTGAGAAATGTCTTAGTGATTATGAGGCAACTGAGTCAATGTTCCATCATAATCATATTATTTTTTCATGCTTCATTTCTAAGTTCATATGGGTTAAAGTACTTTACCCAGAGAAGTTTCTTGCTTGAAAGTAGTGACTCTTCTGATTTTCAATATTCCTTCTACAGTCAGGATTTATATTTGAGAAGAACTGGTTCTCCTTGCTCCTTTTAAAATTAATGACTTGAACTCTGTATTTTTTCCTTCCTATGGTTCAAAGTTTTAATATTTTGACTCAGATGGAAAAAAATTCAAACACTTTATTGCAGATAAATCTATTCAGACCTATCAATAATTTAACTGTCAGAGCTGACAGTTAATGAGATTTCTATTAGATGAGTAAGTGTGGGTTGCAGTGTTATTGAGAAAAAGCTTGTGGTTTGAAACTACTGCTACTTGGCTGCCGTATCTTCCATAGGCACTGGGCATCTTTCCTGGTATATGCCAAGTAACAAAGTGGCATAATACAGATTTCAAGGGAAATTATTATGAAATGGGATGAAGTTTTCACCTAAATTATTTGTGAACTGAATTCAGGCTGGATACGTAGAGTAACCACCATTCGTTACCAGAAAGCTACTTTTTAAACCATGGGCTAAGTAGAACAAATCAAAGTGGACTGGCAAGGTAGCAGGCATGAGTGGAGCAAGTGAGGTCCAGGTCTGGAGTCAGAATAAGTTGCTTTGTGGCACCTGCACGTGGAGGAGTGGAGCTAGAAATGAAGGCAGTGGCAGAGCACAGAGGGGTTTCTGGCCACACAGGAGGGAGAGGCACAGCCTGTGAAAAGCCACTGGCCTGATTGGTCACATCAGAACTCCCAAAACTGGGAGAACTCCCAAAGGGAGACCAATGTGTTCTGCCCAGAGCCATGTGCAATGGTTTCTGTGGTAAGTTCTTCTGGAGGCATTTGTGTAGTGAGGTGAAGCTTTGGCTTGCAGAGCTCCTTTCAGCCATGACTTTCGTGTGGAGTGAGATTGCTTAAGGGAGACCTAGTGAGTAACAGCTGTCACGTTTTAACCTTATCTATGGAGTAAATCGGCATGAATTCCCCTAGTTTAGCATTCAGGACTAGAGCATGACCAAGAATACAGGATACTTGGTATCATGTCCTTAAATGGGGTTGAAGACAGATAAAATAGAGCAGGAGTTATACACAGAGCCTAAGCTCTGTTGGCTGAAGCTTTATCACAACGATTGTGTATCTGTACAAGCTCATCGTTTTCAGCATGAAGAATCTCACTGTACAGAAACTATTGTCAAGTGTCCCAAGTAAATAAGCTGAAAAAAGAAACACTTTCTCTAATCGCTTTCGCTTTCAGTCATGTTGGATTTCATTTGTAGCAATAGCAGATAAAGCTCTTACAGCTTTGTATCTTACAGTCTTATATCGTGCTTTAAATAATGCAAAACCTGCGTCAAGTCTGTTAATGCTGTACAGACTGGGTCAAACTTGTTTGACACTCTGTTTACAATACTTGAACTGGTATGTATTTAATTTTTATCATCAGGTCAAATGTTTAGCAATGGTAATATTTCAGAAACACTTAATCTTTACTTAGCTTTTTTATTTTTTGTTCTAATAGGCAAGAGAGAAGAAAACTGTGTAAGAATGACAGAGAATAACAAAGGAAGGTTCTTGATCTTCAGTCAGATGCTGTTTGCTTTTAATCTTTCCCCAAAATGCCATGTACTGAGACTAAAATCAGACATTGTAGCAATGCTGAGACAGTGTTTTTGGATCAGTACATGTGCATAGCTGAACTGCTACGTGCTCTACTTCTGTCTAGATAGGCACACACATTGCACAAAAATAGGTCCAATGCTACTGCTGGAACTCTGTCAGTACAATCTGCTTTGTACTTTCAGGCAAAGTCAGTGGCCCAATGGCCTCAGGCACAAATCTGTAATTAGAATCACAAGATATTTATTGTGAGCCAGCCCAATAGGGACTGTTTGAGAATACGCTTGCTAAGTTTTGTAATTCAGGTACACTCATGCACACCTTTTGAGGAATATGAACTTCTATTAAGTGTTAACAGCCATCTCTCATACCTGGTTCTGCCAAAGACTACTGACTGGCTGTAGATCATAATGAATTTTACTTTGGCTTTTAGCAAGGCAAGTCAAAAACATAGTTCCAAAAATGTTGAAGTCAAGGAAGTTGAGACCATTTAAATGATTCTGGAAAGTAAAAATGCTTCAGCGTTTCAGTTATTCATAGATACTTAATAGTCCTAACAGACTCACTGACGTTCTTACAGATCTTGTGTGTTCTGTGGCAGAAATGTGCTACAAATACCTTTCAAGAACACATGAAGATAAAGGTCCTGCTACGTAGCAAACATCTACATTCTAAATCATTACATCCAAGTTTCAGGCAGAGCCACAGTTTTCACATTGCTTCCTCTCATATAGGTTTCCATTCTTAAAATATAAAGGAAACCAGCATTTCTGGGTCTTGGCAATAAATTGCTGTGAAAAAAAAAAAGAAGCCCACGTTCCTCCACTTCAGCTCTTTGAAATACAGTTGTGGTATGTGACGGCTCATTTGTCCCTATGGATTTGAAAGGGACACAGGTAGGAATCTGAAATATTCCATGGTCCTGTGGGTATAAAGTAATCCCTCCTGCATGCACTGATGTGGAAAGGGTGAGGCTTTTGACGCCCTCAGGGGTGCATCCTGTGCATCACAGTCACATGTGCAATGGTCATGGCAAGGTTGTAGTGACAACGGGTGCACAGAGATGGGAATGTGCTGTTAGGTGCATTTATTCCCTGAGCACTTGGGCACTCTGCACATCAGTGATCTGTTTTGCACGTATGAAGATAAATTCCTTTGAAACTGAAAGATAAATGTTTACTTACGTACAATAAGCACTGAAAATATAATCAGCTCAATGCTTAAAGTCAGCCAGATTGCAAGTGTCTTTGAATGGGGTTTAACAGAAACTGAATATTTACACAAGGAGACCATTTTTTTTGTGATACAAAGACATTCTGGTCTCTATGGCTTGACAAAGAATGTATGGAGAAGAGATTGTTCCAGTTTGTTGCCTCCAGCTGATATTTGATTTTATGAAGTAGTTCTTATTTTCTTGAAGGGTTTTCCTGCATCTGTAGACATGGCTTATAAAACGTGGCTCATTCTATTATCTGTTTTTCCAGGAGAAATGTAGCTAAAAAAATTACAGAGTTTTGGATTATAAAGGGAAATGTAGGTCATTGAAGGTGAGAGGAAAATTAAATGCTTCTGATTTTGGAAACAGAACATGAAACTGGAAATTCCCTATAGACAATTTAGGGGTGTCTAACTTTTACTGAATAGCACTTAGTCTGTGAAGTCTGTGTCTTTTCAGAGCATGGAAATGTTCCAATGCTCTCAGCTAACCTAATGCTAAAGAACATACCTGGTAATAAGGATCCTCTCCTAAATTAACGTTGTTTCTAAGGTGTTCCTAATACTGACCTTCATCTAAATTCATTTGAATAAAGGACCTAGAAGTATCAAAAAATTTATAACTTATAAAAATCAATTAGTTGCTCATGTTTGGAAATCCTACCTGTTTGTAGCATTTCAGTGGACATGAGCACACTTAAGTCTCCTTTTTCAGGATTCTTAATTCAATTTAAAAACCTAAAAACGTACAATTATTTTTAATAGTCTGTTCTTTGTCATGACCCTCCAAGTTAAAGATGAGAACACTGTGTGGAATTACAAATGTCTTCCTATGTAATTAGAGGCAGTGTTTCTGTTTCATGTTCTCTGTTCTTACTTGGTCATTCTGTTCTGATCTATTTTCCAACTAGGGAGTGAATGTCAATTGACTTTTCATTTAGTGCAGCAGAATGCTAAGTACTATTATAAATCCCCAATGTGTACAGTCATAGAGTTTTGGAAGTAGACCTTCCTACCTTCTGACTGTGCCTCAGAAAATGAAAAGAATCTTTCTGGACTGTTTCAAGCAAGTGGCTGCAAGGTTTGCTGCTAGAATTTATAATGTGAAACTTAAAACAACAGTTTTCTATTTATGCTCCAAGGAATATTCTGCATTTCATGTAGCAACCCTTAATTTTTCTCAACTATAAGTTTAATTCATCTCCGGACTCACCAAACTGCTCTTACAGCTGTTCAAGAGCAAAAAGGGAACACAAGAACAATGAACAATTTTCACTCAAGTATTTATATTACATTAATATCTCTTAGTACATACTACATATAAGGTTTTTTTAATTCTTTGTGCAATTTCTTCACACAAGTTAAAGTATGTTCTTGAAAGTTCCTGATCCAGTTTGAGTCATGGGCTCAGAGCACGAGAAGTACTCTTTTTCAAACAAAATTATATACTTAGAAAACTAACTATTTTCTTATAAAAAATAGCAGTTATGGTAGGTACAACTTATGAATCAGACTAAAACAAAAGAAGGGCAGGTGTGGACAACTATGTAGAAGGGAAAATTCAGTAGGGCTGAAACTGTTGTTCAGATGAAGTCATGCAACCTATAAGTCTGACCAGAATTAAGTGTGTGTTTGTGCAGCAGATAAGGACAGAAACGGAAACACATAGATGACCCACCTCAGCTGTGAGATGGTAGCATAGATCATCCAAAGTGGAGAGCAACTTTGAGAGATTGCTCAAGCGAGTGAGAAAGTCTTTTTGTGACCCACTAATCCGTAAAAGCTCTCAACATTCCAGCTGAAATGACATTAACAAAAAGATGTCCTGTGCTAGCCATTAATTCTAAGTACCCAGTATTGATCATTACTGCTTAAAAAGTCACTGCTCTTAGATACTAAATCTATGTTCTCAATATTACCTACTTGGAAGCTGTAGTTCTTAGCACTTTTTTTATAGCTGAAGTAGGAGGAAGAATATACTTGCCATCTTGAGAAATCATTTGTTCTTTCTTTCCAGTTTTCAGTTGGCACTTCGTTTGGAATGTCAAATGATTCGAACTTCTTACTATTGCTATGGGACTCAAGCCATAAGTGGTTTGTTTATTTACAGGATATATCATACTGTGCTCTTAGAAGCCGAAAATATCAGGACAGATCTGATGTATCAGGTTCCCTTTCAGTACTTTTGGTTTACCCACACTGAAAATAGTGAAGAGAATATTGTATGCAGACTGTTAGGGATGTGACAAACTATTTATTTTTTCCCACAAGTGGACACAAATAAGGTACTGCACAGCACAAGCAATGTCTCTCTTCAAAGAAGACAAAGTTTCAGCTCCCCTCTTTATCAGCAACTCAGTGCATTACTGACGCTAGAAGATTTCTGTGTCTTTCTGTCTTCATATTCAGTTGTATATTTATCAAAGAAACTCCAGGATGAATTTGTGTGGTCTGTATTCTATTAAAGTGGATAACTGAATTGTTTTTCCTGGACTTAATATTTGAATCAGACTTAAAAATGTCATCAGTCCTAATAAGGAGTGAAATAGTGGTGTTCTTTTGCACATTTAACAGATTAGTTATTTTTCAGGTGATTATGATAGTTAATCAGACTGTGAACAACTGCGTGAATTAATCAAAGGCTTTGAGCATGAAACATAGCAGCTGAAAATGATACTCTTTCTGTTGAAGTGTTTTCTTGCTCTGCTGTGCGCTGTTGCATTGTCTTCTCTTTATCTGCTTTGGATCAGTATAAGTAAATATACCTAGGAGTAATGAGTGGCTATTGAAACTTCAGCCGTCTCCAATGGAGATCTTATGAAGAGAGAAAACTTTGCTCTAGGTATAGTACAACAGAGGCTTGTTTCCCTTGGCAGATCTTAACAAAAGGTTAACCACTGTTGTGAGATCCACAAAATGGTTTTTGTTCTTGATCACAGAGCTGTAGTGGCAGCTTCACTTAATACTTCATCACATTCACGGGTTGCTTCATATCCTTTCAAGTTTTGGACACATTTTACCTCATTATCACTAGTAGATGTCAGTAAAACTTAGTCTGTGCTTATGTACCATAGTTGTCCTTGTTCAAAAATTAGAAAGAAATAAAGACCATAAAATAGTTGCAACTACCTAACTGATACTGGAGGATTGGATGAAGAAATGGTATATGCTTCACTAACAAAGAAATTGGCTCACAAAAGTTGTCCTCATGCTAATGTCTACATGTACATGAGAAATTACTATTCCTGCAGTCATTCTAATCTGTTTACAAATGTTGTCACATAGGAAGACTTAATCTCAGTTATTAGAAAAGCTACTGTTTAGAACCTAGACACTGAAGAAAAACCTTACACATATGAGCTACTCCTAGTTTGTGCCAATCTCTGATGCCTTAGGCAGTCTTTGTCATTGTCTAACTACCAGGAATGCCCGTACAGGCACATAACTTATTAGGGGAAGGGAAGAAGCAGCCCATAAAGCCTTTTGCTCATTCTCAAGGTCTGCTATGCAGTCCTCTTGACAGATGCTATGATTAAACCAATAACCTAGTCTGGCATCTGATGATAAGAGAAAGGAGTTCCATTTTGTATATTGTAGCACTAAATACAGTTAAAATAACTTTTTCCAAGGTCTTCAGCTGATGATGACTGCATGGTAGTGGATGTTGATGTATGATCCAGATGACCAAGACAGCTGAAAGGGAATAGCAGCATTGCAATATGCTCCTTTTTGTGCTGCTACTACCAAATGTGGCTAAGATTGTCCTGCTGATTAAACATTCAGGGGAGTGATCTGCATTTTGAGTACATGTGCAGTAATTTTTCTTAATGCTCTGCTACACATGAAAAAATTCTCTTTTTTTTTTTTTTTTTTTTTTTAGAGATTGAGAGGCTCACCTACAGAATTTTTATTTTGTTTATTTTCTTATTCTGGAAATAATTATAAGATCAAGTGTGTCTTTAAGGAAGAGCAATCTCAGTGCTGTACTTCACACTGATGCTCAGATGCTCCTCTTCTCTAAGCTAATGTCTTTTTCCTTGGACTCCCATCAGCCTTATTTGCAATGCTGAATCGGTTCTAACTGCTGTATCCAAAGACAATGCAGTTGTAAAAGTCTGACCCAAGTGAGACAGCTGCAGGATTTGGACACTGAACATTTACTGAGTGAATTGAGCCCATTTTTACTATATTAAACTGAATGCTAGCACTGACTGAGCAGTCATTGAATTATGTTGATGGCATTCTCAATTTCCTCCTTACCACCTTGTTTCGTCTAATTCTTTTTCTATCAAATATACTTCTTCCATTTTTCAGTGTTTTGAGACACACATGATCATTGTTTTCAAGGTAGATTGCACTTTGCATTGGCAACATAAACTTAGCTCGCTGGGGTCCCAGGATATCAAAAAGTTGCAATATTCCAACCCTCGATATCTTTTCCAGGAAGACTTACATTTAAAAACATATACAGGTTTCCTTTTTAAAGGAAAAAAAGTGGCACTGGTGATCTTTAGAGGTCTTTTACAAAAAATACCAAAACATGTACCTGATATTTGGGAAACTGCTGAAGATTTGAATTACTGGCTGAGGTCCTTTCAGGCCATTTATTGGAAACAAATGTGATGTAGCCTTCAGCTGGATGTCAGGAGTTAGGTCCTGGGGAGGTAATGAACTGCTGTTAGGAGGATCCAAGAATGAATGGGACTTGCCAGTAGCAACGTCCAGGGAACTATTTCATACCTGCTGCTAATCATTCATAGATGCAGAACAGACTGCAGAAGAAGCCCGAGTAGGTGGATAAAAGACATGATTTATTGATCTGTTTTCCCAGTGTTACTGAAGTGAATTATAGGGTCACCCAGTTATTAATCCCTTTAAATTAACTAGTAGGGAAGCTGCTTATATTTGGACTTTGAGACAGAGGTGAAAGCATGAGAGCAGATCTTTAGCCTTTGAGGGGGCACGTATTTGGTTGTCTGCATTAACTTACTGATCAATCTCTTGTTCAATTTCCTGTTTTGGTGGTGTCCAGGAAGGCAACTGGCAGTTTAGCAGCACTGACAAATGTCAGCGATTTACAGCATTGGAGTGCAATGCTATTAATTTTTAGGAGTTCTATAGAATGAGTACGGTAAATATAACCAGATGAAACAAATTTAGTCTTAGATTCTTGAGGAACTGTCAGAGGTGTGTAATGGGTCCTGTAATTCAGACACAGTTGGTTTTTCAGTTTGAAGATAATCGGTAGGAGAGAAAAAAAACCCTGAGAGTAATTTCAGAAGACATTCAAATCACATATGAATTATAATGCCAGCAGACTTCAGAGTAATTTCTATTTATCACAGGCAAATGTATTCAACTGTATGAAGGCAGAGTTCAAGCAATGAATTTGAGAGTTGGAGACCTGCTAACTTAAGAAAAAGGCTTTAATGGTATATATATATAATGCTAAACAGTTATAAGGTTATAAGTTTATAAGGTAAAAGTTGCATATCTGTTAATTTTCCGTTGATGCAAGTGATACAGTTTGAGCAGAGATAAAACTTATATGGACAAGCTAAGTCTGCTTTGATCAGTAACTGATTGACATTGATTGACACTGATCCATAATGTCATGAACACAAGTCCTTGTCAGCTATTTATACCTTGCTCTCTTAAACTTATGTTGTCCAATGCACAAAGCAAACAGAAAAAAAAGGAGAATTTTCCCATTTTCTGCTGCAGTCAGCTCAGTGGTGTTTTTCACAGGTACATTTTGATGAGGTCCCTATAAATTCTCATAAAGAGAGTGTGCAGAGGGTACACTTGCACTCTGCTTGTCCTGTTGGTCTCTGCTGTCTTCTGTCACAACTCTAAGACAGGAAAGTAGATGATCATACTACCTAGCACCTCCGTGTTGTCGGTGTTATCGAAGTCATCTGTTCACATGCTGCTTGTTGCAAACAAGTGACTGAGCAGCACTATCACCTGTGCCATCTTGTGCTAAATACTGACCAGCAGCTCACCAGAAAAATGTCTCATGCCCTAGGGAAGAGATGGAGAAGAGAAAACATTCAGGACCAAAAGGAAGGAATGGATATATTTTCACTACAACTTCTTTAATCACAGACACTGTCCCTTTATGCAAGGGAGCACTAATCCCAAGCATTCATTTTCTTCTGTGGTTAAGGCATCCAGGAAGATGAGCTTGAACGGACATGCCGTTTAATGCTGCCTCCTACGCCCCCCAAGGGCCCGCTCTTCTCCTGGAGGCAGCTCTGCTCTGCTGCCCTTGGCCAGCTGTATCCCATACAGCACTGCTGCTGCTGACATCCATGGAAGCCGCTGCCATGATGACCTGTTCTGGGATTAAAGATTTCTTCTCCATCTGGACCCTGCACACCTGATGAGCATGCTGATGATACTTGTTAGGGCTTATTGCCACCCTAGCATTTCCAATGGGATTCCCCTCCTTCAGTGACATTTACCCTTCCTTCTGAAGTGGCTTTGTAGTTTAGAGATACCCAGGTGGTTTGCATTGGTGCCTCAACTAACCTCTGCCAAAACAAGACAAATGCGCAAGGAATGTATTTAGGTTTGTGCCTAGAAAAGCCAGTCTCGAGGCCAGAATCACCTCTGCAGGATTATGAGGAAAGGCTGCCATGTAAACTGTCTTCTATCTGCCCCAAGCACACCTTTGCTCCCTTGCTTTGCTCACACTCTTCACTTTGTCCTTTTACACATTCGCTCTGCTTTCGGTTATTATGATTACAGCTGTCTTCCTTCACTCACCTTCCTAATTTCTCAAGGACTAAAGGGTTTTTTTCCTATGCTCTCCAGTCTCTTCTAACACCATTCCCTGAGCAGTCCTGTGTATACATCCAGGGGCTGTCTCTAGATCTGTTCATCATGAAAACACTAAATATCAATCTCTTTTGTAGTGAGATTATGTACTGAGAGAGTAAATTCATGAACCTTATCTTTCCATCATAGACAGGATGTTATTCTAACCTTTCACTCTAATTGCTGTGTACTTCACTGCATTGTGAATATTTCCAGAGCTAATTACATATTAGAATGGAAAAACCTTTATAGCCTTTTGGAAAAAATGATTTAGTAACTCCGTCCCATTTCTGGCCAGTAAGACACTGAGGGAAGTTTTGCAAAGAGAAGATGTAGCAGACCTTCTGTACATTAGAGCATCTTTTATTGCAAGACATAGGATTTAAGATGCACTGGAGCATTGTTTTGGGTTAGACTATTTTGTTTTTCTGAGTGGGAAAAAAATAATTGGATTCCTAGAGCCTAATTCTGGACAGATGGGTTTTCCAAAGTCATGTGGAAGTGATGAGTGCTCTGAGTCCCCACTTCCATCAGACACTGAGTTTCCTGTCAAAGCTGCTTTGAAAATGCTGTCTGTTCAGCCTGCCTGCATGGAAGAAATTAGCCCAAAGTGCCTCTCTTTTCCCTGGAAAATAGAACAGTCCAAAAAGAGTTTCTAAATAAGTTGATGCCACTAATTACTACAATAGTACTGCAGAACAGATGACAACAAAGTACTTCTGAGAGGGTTGCTTTTTATTCCTCTAGAGTTTTGAGGCAGATAAATGTATCCCAATTTCTTGGAGTGCTTTTTGATCTGTTTGACTTCAGGCATGTGATTTATTTACAATAAGCACTGAAATATGTTGTGGAGCCATGGCATTTAAAATAATGCCTTTTCTGAAAAGCAGTGTCTTCATTATTTGTTTTGCACAAAAATTAAATCTCCCCTTACTGGTGGGAGATCATTGATTTTTAAATTTTTTTTCAGTGAGAAAATTTATGACTGTAGTTCATCTAAGGTCACTTTGTGAAAGAAACTATTAACAAGGGGGAAAAAAAAACCTTGCAAAGGAGTCTTGGCTGAGGGTTTCGCAGATGTGCTTAAGTGAACACATGCTTCTGTGCTTGCTGGGATTACACTTTCAGGTGTGAGAAGCAACTATTCCGTATGACAATCACTTAGTGGCTACTTAAATGCCTGATCTGTAGTCTTTGACTTGTAACCTACCATGTTATTCAAATAGGCATTGAGAAAGGAATAAACATGCATGGATAAGTCAATAGCCTGCCAAACCAAAGATTTGTGCACATTTGCTAAGTGTAGATGTAGCTGGGACCACCACAAGTGTCCTGCAGGTACATTATTTATTTGCATTTAAGTTTGCATTCTGTTTGGCTTTCCTGCCTCCCAGAATCTGTCAGCTGGTTTGACAAGTGCACAGAGCTGGATGAAATCCCATTTGTCTTGCACTTCTCATTTAAATAAGGAAATGTTTTGTTTCACTTAGCAATGGAAGGATTTCCCTGCCTTGAGGAGATTTGCTAGACTGTCAGTTGCATGCAGAGATTAGATAAACACCTGTATTATTCTGCTTTGATACTTGATTTCTTCCAGGATAAACCTATCCTCTCTTTGAGCAAAACCTATCAGCAAAGCTTACAATTGTTCACTGAGCCACATTTTTCTCTTAGCTGAAGTGTGCAGTTACACCCGTGCATACCAGAGCATGCCCAAGAGTCTATAGTTGTAGGATCTGGAGACCAATTGTTGGCCTTTAGAATATGCTATTTCTGCAGGATCAAGCAATAGGAAGGTAAGGCAAGAAAATTGAATTTTTAGGGATGCCCTTTGAAAGTACCAAGGAGAATAGTGTAATGTACTCTGTGAAGTGAAACTAATTCTACAAAGCTTTTGAGAAGCAGTATGAAACAACTCTTTTAAAAGATAGACTAGTTTGATCAGAGGCTGGAAGCAGAACAATGGGCTCCCAGCACACTACCTGAGAAGAAAATTAAACATACGCATCAGGAAAAAATTTTATTATTGTTCGGAGCTCTTTGCAACTTGGGGGATGGGGGTGGGGGGAAGAGAAGGTGTCTTTGCTGAATCGACTAAACTTGATATTGTTCTTGCTTCCCCGTGGAAGGGAAAGTCTGTGAAATTTTCATCAATTTGCTGAAGAGATTAGAGGTACTCTTTAGAATGCTCTGATGCTATTGAGATGATCTTCTGAACAGTAGCTGGTGTGGAAAATCAGGGTCCTGGCTGTTGTGGTCACATCTGTTGATTCTTCTGAGACCATTTTTGGTTTTCTGCTGTTCAGGAAACTTCAGTAATAGCTAAACACAGCTTCTCACTTTCTGCCTCTGACGTCTGCTATGCAACAACCAAACTGTAGTGGAAAGACTACTGGAAATTGATATTAAATTGTTTGACTGACTCTTTTGAGCTACTTCATTTTAACTGTGGCATTTGTGTTTGTTTTAAAATGCGTTACTTTTTTTGTTGAAAACAAATTTTCACTTGCAACTGTTCCTTTCAAGTATAGAGAGAGTCGGCTCTAGAATTGCTCTTCTGAGTAATACTACTTGAAAAACTGCAGGGGCCATTTCTTCCTTTTTTTTTTTTTTTCCTATTTTTTTCTTCTCTGTGCTTAGAGACTAAAGTAAATTGACATAATTTTCTTTCCTTTACTGAATTTTTTATTCAGAGAGCAACCGAATAGTATGCCTTCATTTTTGTACAATTATAGATACTTTCAAGCACTAGTAAGGTCTGTCAAACTTTCTTCTTACCCATTATCCTGTCCCAAGACCCTAGCATATGTACACACATATACTGTCTAAATTCTGAAGGACTTCAAACTAAATTGTGCCTTCAGATTCTTTTAATGAAGCAGACATTTTCGTAAACTCCCTTTGGCATTGATCTGGCTTTAATCCAGACACTAACACATCTTGTTTTTTCCATTAACAAACTGTAAAAAAAAGGTTATTTCAGAATATTTATGCATTTAATTCCATAAAATAGATAAATAGGCTTGAATGCATTTTTATATTTTGTACAGAAAAAAATTTGAGCCTTCATTGTGTTCTCAGACCTCTGGTTTTCAAGGTTTATATTTAGAAGTAAATAATCTCAGCAATTTGCAGTAACCACTAGTGGGTCTAAAATGATTCTTTATATTGATTTTTTTCTTCTTTAAAAATAATAACTGTTCAATAGTTATTGAGATTCAGCTTAAGGAGTGAAGTACGATAATTTCATTTGATATAGCATAAAGTTTGTGATGAGTTCTATTTATTCTTCAAATCTGCTTTAAACTAGTGAGTAATGTCCTTAAGGTATTGTAAATATTCTTAATGTATGGTATAGGGCATCTATAAAAAATAGGTTTAATTCTTCAGTGGGTGGCCCACACAGGAAAAGCCTGCCTCTAGTGCCTCTTTTTTTTCTGTTTACTATGTCGTCTTAAGGGCCCCATGGTGATAGTTCCTCTCACATTATCACCTGACTCACAAATAATCTGTCTGCCCATTTCCACAGGGAGCCAGAGCTGGGAACTCCAAGAGGAGGCAGACCATTTCTTCCTAAGCCATAGTAGGGCTTGGCTTTTATTTGACTCCAGAAAGATGCATTTTCGACAGATTCAGAGTTCAGTTTTACCTGATAAGACATAGCTCTCAGCCCCAGCATTCCTCAAACTTTTAAAATTCAAAGGATGCCTCAGCATTGCTGAAACAGTCAAAAGAGTGTGTATCAAACACTGCTGTAGCAGCTTCCTTTTGTCAACTCCTGCAATTTTTGGCTAAGTTTGAGATTTCATTTCATATTTTATTCCAGTCTTTGTCTTGCTTGTGTGAATACAGACGTGCATATGTTGTTGGATTTGGGGGCTTTTATTTACAGATGTTTTCTAGACTACATTCAGGTGGTTTTCTAAATCACAGAATGTGACAAAAATACATTTGAATACCATCAGGAACACAGAACCTGTGCTCTTCATCATTCCTTCATACACTGTTATATCTCTGTTAATATTTTTTGAAAATCATTGTGTATGCACTTCAAGATCCATCTGTTTCCGCGCTCTTTAATAAGGTCTCTAAATAAGAATTTACTATTTAGTATTAATAAGAGCACTGCAAAAAGTGATTTGTTCTACTCCTTCAGTACCACTGTGCTTCCTTTTAATGTATGCTAATCTATTTACCTAGACCATATTCCCTTCAATGAGGAAAATTAACTGTGAGGTTTTAATTTAGCTGCACTTCAATATTATGAAGTTGAAATGGGAATTATAGGATATTACAGGAACCTACAGAATAAAGACTCTGCTCTTCTACAATGCTGGAATCAGTAGCCCACATCATAAACACAACAAAGTCTACATGATTTTGAACTCTTAATTAGAGCTTGCCTAACTTGAAGATACCCATTACCTTGTTGTCTTGCAACCCTGCTGAACAACAGAGGAGGTGCATTAGGAAGAGCATTGCCAGCAGGTCAAGGGGGGTGATCCTGCCCTTTTACTCAGCCCTGGTGAGGCCACATCTGCAGTGTTGTGTCCCATGCAGGGAATATTGCCCTCTATGTGTATGATTTAATAAGGCATGCTTACCGTAAGCATAGAGCTGGTAATGCTTTATCTTTTGCATCAGAAATAACTCAGAAAGGACAGGTCAAGTAAGGTTTCTATACTATTTCTAATTTCATGAAACAGCTTTTGGCAAGGCTTACAAAGAATCACTTCAGATGTGCACATTTTTCATTCTAAAAACAAGACAATAAAGTGACTGGGCTAAATACGTGATTGTCTGTCATCAATAAGTAAAATGAAAGTAGAGAGAACATCTGTGACCACAGAAGAATTCAGATAATAGAAAACTGAACACATTTTAGTTTTGAGGACTTGTACTGAATCTAAAGAGATGGGTCTTACTCTGTAAGTTGTCCCTTCTGTACTCATTTTATAATGGAAAATATATTGGATACTGCTTTTCTGTAAACAAAATGGTTATTATTCTGCTGAATGTTAGAATAATTAAGCCTCTAAAACAGCTACAATATGCATCTTGCCACAAAGACTCTAGTTTGAAAACCAGCATTAGAAAAGCATGTCAGTAATTAAATGTTTCACAACTGCTTCAAGTTTTAACTTTAGATCAAAAAAAGCCTACTTAGCAAAACAAGACATAAGCAGAGACTACTATTAAAATTTAGTTTAGCACAACTTTCTCAACTCAGCTTTGGACAGGACATTTTCATGGTAACCTAATCACTGGAAAGAAAAGGTGAGATTATATGTTTAAGAATATTCTGGTCATCACAGATATCATGAGGGGATTTTGAAAATCTGCTTTTAATATGAGGCTACAGTGTTGTGCTTATCTAATAATATTTTTTGGTGTGAATACCCCTATGACTTACTACCGTTTTGAGCTGTAGAGTTAGTAGCAGATACAGAGCCATCAGATGCAAATATAAAATGAAAGACTGGATTTTGTAGCCTTTATATGTCCCACTATGTTGTGTGTTTCTTTAGTCTTGGAGTAATACAGTGATTCAGTTGGCAACCCCTGCTTCACTGGGCATTTCAGTGTCACTGTCCTATACAATGCCTTTGGCATCTAACTCTTCCGTTTTGGGGGTAGAAATTACGAGCAGATTAAATTCCCATTTCCACTGCAATTCTCTGTGTATGCCCTTCCACACCAGCCCACATTGGGGCTTCTGGGTTTTCATAGCACTAGCACTGTATTTCTCAGTCACAGAAAGGCCAATTTCTAAAAATTTCTAAAAATCATTCACTTGTGTTTTTCTACTAGGGCTATATCTTTAAGCTCTACCTACAGGAAAAAGTTTAAATGACTTTTTATTTTGAAAGGAAAGCAGTTTCTGGCATATTGTATAACATGGTCTGGATTGTTTAGGAAAAAAACACCCTGTGCCTAATGCTTGTGGTAAAACCTGAGGAGGAACAGCCCTGATTTTGAGCTCTCTGAGAGAAAAGACCCCACAGAGCAGAATGACTTTGTCTATCTTGGAACTACTTCTCTTGACACTGTGTTGGAAAACTGCTCTCAGGTCCTAAGTCTTCAAGTCTCTTGCACAACTGTTGGTAATGAGAAAACTTCACTCCTTTTAACTTAGCTCGATGCTATTTATACTTCTCAGTTTAGTCCAGTAGCCAGCAAAAGCTAAATAACACCCCGGGTTATAGGTAAAAAAAATTGGAAAGTCAGGATACCAGCAATGGTCTAATTACTTTCTATTTCTGCTTTAGCAGAAGGGAGAGAAAAGGTGTGTGCAGTTTCCCAGGAAGCCAGTGCTCCATAATTCAGGACCAGGCTTAAAGTCTTCACCATATGCAAATTGTCATGAGTTTTCAGAGTTGAACTTCTGATTTTGAATCAGCTCTTACAATAAGCTGAAATCCTTTTCATTTCCTCTTTGCAGTTTGTCAGCTTTTATTAATTCATTCTTACTTCAGTGGGTGACTTGGCACTTTAAAAGTATGTACGGGAAATTATTTTTCTAGCAAACACTGTCCTTGTCTGAAGTTGCCCAGAAGGGCTCACACTCCATCCGTCCTAGTGCCTGTAACCAGCAGATGATGGAGTCCATCCATGTGCTGGAGCCCTTTGGCTGATGGTGGCTCTTGGGAGGATAAACGTTAATACCTTAGAGTTGATTGCGGTCTGGATACATCCTCCTTCTTATGTACATATTCATTCAGATTGCTGACCCAAATAATTCTGAAGTTTATTTTAACTGCCTAACTGCTTATTTACATAATCACTATTTGTCTTATTGAAACTGTAACTAAGCTGGAAAATTTTTGCTCCATTTTAACACTGTTCCATTTCACTGATAAACAAAGCCAAGCTGAACTTAAAGCATAACTTCTTAACAGGCTTCATAACCACTTGAAAATTAATTAAAACTATGAAGTTCTATCAATTTAAGTATATAAATTAATGTGATAATGTATTCTCTTAGATAAAAGATGTAGCTAACTTGTTTTATCTTTGCAATTCATTGGTAGCATAAAGTAATTATAGACTGTTTCTCACACAGAGCTTCCCAATTCTATCTACCACTGTTTCTACCGGATTAACAAACAAGATATTCTTTAGGGGAGAGGATATTTGAGTTACGTGTGGCAGGTTTAATTTTGTAGGAGATAGAGATCTTTGTTATGTATGTATATGCTCTGCAAGAATTACAGTGTATAGTGTACTATCTGCTCATTTCTAGTCCTTATCACCAGTAGAGACTGAAGTTTTTCATTTCCCTCAGTGCTCTGACTTTCTTGTATGTTTAATTTTTTTTTTTTTTATAAGACTTAACAACAAAACCTACAGGCAGAACTAACTGGTCAGCAAGTCCACATACTCAAGGGAACAAAACAGATCAAGTAACCTTCATTGGTTACTGCTTTAATACCTGACAAATCTGTCCAGAGACAAAGTCTGAGGATCCATAGACACCTATGTAAATGAAAGAGCTTCTTTGCGTTGAGATGAGCTTCATAAACCTATTTTTCTGAAGAGTCTTTATAGCACAGTTACATCCTTAGCTTCTATGACTCAATACCATTTTTGATTCATTGTTTGTTCGAACTAAGAAATCTTCTTAGGAACAGTATTTGGGGTTTTAAAAAAAAAACTGAAACACTATTATTCTATTCTTCTGTCCTTATATTTGCCGAATATCCCAGAGATTTGTGATACTCTTTTTCTGTGAATCCTCTGAGTGCTTCTATGCAGGCAGCACAAAGCATTTTGCCCCAGTTACATTTTTTTAACAATATCCTTGTTTCACTGTGCTCCAGTGTCAATACCCAAGCCAGTCTCCGAAGTATGATCAGCCATGGGTGTCTTACACTGTCTTCATGATGTTTACCAGTCAAACTGTACATATGTCTTATTCCAGAGTCCTGCTGCTGGACTAACCTGATGCAAAGAAGTACAAGAGGTTTGGGAATTTTTCGGGGGTTGGGAGGGTGGGGGTGGGAGTTGGATGTGTTTGGGGAGGGGTATTTTTTTTCAATTTTCTGGTCTGATCCATATTCTCCAAGGCACTGCTGCTCTTGCAGTATGGTTAGTACCTGCTTTTCTGCAGGACTGACCATTGCTGCCAGTAGAGCTCCTCGCTAGGTGCCACACCAAAGCTGTAACCACTTCTGAGGATTTCAGTAATTAAGGACGGGCCATTTCTTCACGTTTCCTTAATCTACAAGAAGCCCTTACTTAGGTCTGTGGCTATTAGCAGGCTGCATGAATACATTAACTTTCACAACAATCAGGTTCTTAGTTCTCATTCAACTTACAGTGAATCATCTCTGGGGAATGAGCTGTTGCCTCTATTTGAAGTTTGTCCTTCACAAAACATTCATCTTTAATTACCTGTTTTTTTAGCAAAATAACATTTGTTATGATCAAGAAAAAATAAATTTTTTCACTAGAGTTTAAAAATAATGACCTTGTTTTCTCATTTGCAGTCAGAGGTAGAATCCTGGTAACTTTGAGTGATCATATGACCAAGAGGTTGAGCCAGAAGAGATTTTGCTAGAAATAAGAATAGGTGGAAAAAGGTAGGGAGCAGCAACCTGAGAGGGAATAATGTGCTAATAATTGGTATTAGCATTAAATGCCCCTCTAAATCTCATATGCTTATATAAAGCTGTGAACTTTCAAGGCTTATGTATCATGATTTGCATAAATTATTAATCAGCATTGGAGAGAAAACAAATACACAGAAGTGCCAAAAACAACCTATTAAAGCATAATAATAAAAGGGATTGAAAGAAACAATTAGAGATGAAGTATTAACAGTCTGAATGTTTATGGTTAATAAACCCCCCTCTCAACTAATGTATTTCTAATTTGTATCACTTTCTTGTGATTTAGTATATGGTATTTGATATAATTGTACTGTAGCTTGTTAATTAAAGAAAAGCAGCAATTTGGGACTGTGGCATAAGAAGCATTAGTGTCTGAACTAGCCATAAAATACATTGTTACCCAATCTGAGATTTTTTTAATTATTAAAAAATAGTGTCACATCAGAACTATCAGTTAGTATTTCTCTTTGCACAAAGCTATTCGGGACTGTGGCACCACAGTATTCTGACCACTGCTGACTGCAGTGCAGGCAAAAAATACCAGAGCTGAAGAAATAACGTATAATGAAGAACCTATTCCACAAACAGATCATTTTCTCATTATGGAACATCCATCAAGATTCTTATCTAATTTAATCATCCAGGTTCACTGATGGCAAATTCCTCCCTGCAATTTCTCATCATTTAAGGTACTTGGATTAGTTGTTGCTGCACAGATCAGTTCTGTACATGCAAACTCTTCAGCTACAAATGTTCATCTCTGAAGAAAGTCAAACTTAGCTTTGAAAGTACTAGTACATAAACTATGCAATTTCATTTTTCATGAACAGGGCACAATTAAAATTTAATTATTTGTATGTTAGTTGAAAGTTAGCAGAAAAAAAAAAGTGGCTAGTTCAAATTTTAGTGTAAACACAGAGTCACAGGATTTCGTTATTCACCCTTCCCTAAAAAATAAGTTTAGTCTACATTACATGTGTGTATTGCTATGACTCAGGCTCATCCCACAATAATACAGGCTTTTGAATATTTTACAAGATTTCCTGTTTCGAGAAGTCATCAATAAAGATCCAGGGGATATGCTGAACACCGTGTGACCTTCCTGGACAGCAAAAACATTATATGTGACTGCTTTGTGCCCCACGCTGCCAGGAGCAAGATGGGGAAAATTAACAACTTTGAATAAAAATACCAGTTCTAGTGTGGGGGATACCTCACCCCAGATGGGTTCCTCTTGTCTGGCAGCCCTGGAGCATGGGACAGGGGATAAGCACCCAGGCATGGGGTCAAGGCTGGAGCTGCTGCTGCTGATCACATTGAATTGTGGCTTGAGGCACCAGGGAAAGAGAAATGGAGAGCCTGTGTTTTCCTAGGAGGGTAAGTGATTGTAATTGGCTATGAAAAGGAGAAAGGAAAACACGGTCAACTAGTAGGGGTCTCTGGTGAATTACCTGTGTTCTTCCAGAAACTGGTACTTTGACATCCTACTGCACAAGGTTTTATGGGTGTGCCAGCTCACATTAGCCCCTGCTGGAGCCTAAATGTGCATTGCAGAGCTGATGATCATTCTTGGTGTACATGCCTAATGTAGAGATGTCTTTTTGCTTTGCTTTCTGCTATACGTATCTCATTCCTGAATACTGAGGGTAATGTAAAATTAACTCCATGCCATGAGATGCAAAATAGCAATAATGCAACACAGTGGCTAAAAATCACATCGTAGACTTTAAAGACAGACAATCAGCTGCCAGCACCAAATTGCCCTGAATCACAGTTTAAATTTAGTCTAAATGTTAGAAAAGATAGATTCTTTAAAGACTGTGGGTAAGCTACAGCTTTGCCATTTGTTTCAGTCTTATCCTGGAGCAATTCAGGAAACAGACTGTAATTGGAGCCACTGTTCTTTCATTGATTACTCTTGCTGACTCCTAAGTGCATACTGCAGAGAGGAAGGGAAGGAGAATAAATTCAATATGTTGTTTTTGTACAAAAACTAGGGCTGGGTCGGTCTGTGCTGCTTGCATGCTTCACAGGTCGGATGGACCCCGTTGCTCTCAGTCTGACATCTCTGGTCAGAGGGACCTCAGCAGCAGTGACTTCTCTCTGCTTCTTCAGAAGAAGTAAATGGGATGTTAGAAAATGTTATGTAAAGACAAGGGAAGGGGATTGCTGCTACTCCAAGGCTGGTATATAGATCATTTAGTTTGGAAAAGACCTTTAAAATCATTGAGTCCAATTGTAATATGCCTACGGTAAGACCTCTGTGCCATTTAAGATGGACTTGGCGTAAGTTTATTCCCCTCAAGCATCACTCTCTGTACCCTGGCCAAAAAACAAGGGGATCCAAGCCAGCAGACACGTTTGTTTCCTTATCACCTGCCTAGACACTGCAGGATCTACTTATGTTGAAAGGGAAACAGAGGCTTACATACCTTTTCTCCACTGGACAATTCAGGGCTGAGCAACAAGTTAGCTTCAGACAACTGAAGGAAAGAAAGAATCTCTTACAAATGTTCAGATTGACTGGCCAGCTGACCAGCTGCTGGCAGTGTGTCACTCCCCAGGCAGCCTGCTGACAGCACAGCACACACCAGCCTCATTTTCTGCATGATTCCTCTTCATTAAAAAAAGGAAAATAATATTTGAAGGCTCCTTGTTGGGCTCACAGCTGGAGTTGGGAGCCAAACAAGAAGTTACCTGGAGCTGATGTGGCAGTCTTTGACATGGCCTCGCTTCATAGGAAAGCTCACAACCCAGACAGCTACAGAAATAAGGAACAGCAGGATTTCCATGGTGCCATACTTCTGGCTGCTCTTGAGATGTGTGCTCTCAGTCTGACACAGTGTGGGAATAAACCACCTGCCCTGCAGTCCATGCTGGAGCTGAGCACCTTGGCTTTTCTTACCCTGGCCCAGGCCTTCAGGGGGAGATGTTCATGAGGAAAATAAAGATTGGAACCCAAATAAAGAAGCAGGAATGTAGTAATGACTAGATGGATTAATAATGGGTAATTCTATGTTTGTATTCATGGGAGTTAATTCACAGGCAGCAGTCACAAGAATGCAATTATTTGAAGTAAATATTTACTATTTTTATTAATAATATAGTTTCTGTTCTCTCTCCCTATTAATAACATATGCTATTGGGTTTTCTTTCTTATCATTATGGTAGAGGAGTTTTCTCTTTTAAAGCTAATTTATTTTTTTCCCTAAGTTTCCCTTAGTTAAGAGAAGTAAAAACCTTCCTGAAATCTGATAGCTCTGCTGTCCTGGTCTAGAGCAGACAGCCAGTTTTGTTTTCTTGCCAGCTAGTGATTTTCTGATGCTGACAGACGTGCAAGACAGCAATAGATCAGATTAATTCTAATTTTTGAAGTGAGCTGACATTTGAATCCAGCTAATTTAAAATGTTCCTTCTGTGTTTAGTCTGCTCAAGCAATTTAACTGCAAATCTCTCTCTTACTACTGTCTTTACAACTTGTGTGGTTTGGTACATGGCGCAGTGAGACCCAACTCCTTGCTTATTATGGCAAACAGATGCAAGCAAATCGGAAGCTCATGTGCATGCAATTCCCTACATTAATTGCCTGCTCTGCTTTACAACAGCTTTGTAGAACTACTCAACTTGCCCTTCCCTGGGGAGATGGCTCCTTCTCAGCTGGTCACCCAGGATCCTGAGGGTTATCACTTCGGGAAGGGTGGTGGAGAGTATGAGCCCTATCCATCCACCAAGGCAGTTCTGTTTGGTCCTATTATTTCCTTGCTTGCCATGACTCAAAATGTTATTTGAATCAGCCTAGCATAAATATTTTTTTTAAACACTCATTTGTCTTTGTTTCCACAAATGTCCTTTCCAAAGCTGCCTTCATTTCTCTCAATTCCTGTCTTAGCTGTTCCAACATGAATGCATTTCCAGGCCTCTTTCTGAGGTATCCAAGGTACCTGAATCAGAAAATGGCTCTTTTTATGAAAAGCCTCTACAATTTTCATTGTAAATATGAAAACCTAAGATTGTTTTCAGTGAAAATTTGTTGGATTTTTTAAATGGAAAATAGGCACAGCCTGTAGAACTTGCTTTAATCAAAATCTCGATGTTTCACTGAAAAAGTCATGATGTAACAGATTTGAAAAGTAAACATAGGCAGAAAGAGATTCTTCTTCTTTTGACAACACTATTTATCGTTTCTAGCTTCTTGCAGGTCCTTACACTTTAAATTATACAATATTAAATGATTGTCAATTATTCTAATCTTTTTAATACACATTCTTGATATTGATAATACTGTAATCCTTCGGACATTTAATTGTTTTCATATTTTATCTTCCTTCAGGCTTCATAGGCAATGAATCCGTTCCCACACTTTCTTTACTTTTGGGATTTCCCTTATAAAGCACATATTGCTTTATAAGGGAAATAAGAACTATGTCTTCACACAATTTGACCTAGTTCTGTTTCTGTCTAATAAATGCATTTCTACTGTAGCCAGCTCTCCTCATCCATTTGGTTTGCTCTCATCTGATTCTTGTAGGAAAATGAAAAGACTTCACATGGCTTTTCAAAGCAAAATCAGACAACTTCTCCAGTTATTCCACATTCTGGTGGATGTTTTTTCCTATATTGAAATAAGGTTAGGAGACTACTTTTAGATATTACTGGAACAATGAAAAACCAAAATGCCACAAGAGCTAGTTACTAATTTTTAATTTAAAGAAGTCATTTTAGATGTTTTAGAAAGTTTTGCCATTTGCTTTTGAGAACCAAGAAAATTTTCAGAGGTCTTTGTAAAGAAACTGTTTTCAATTTCCTGAGAGGTTTTCTTCGGTCAAGCCACTTTCTGCTCAGTCACAGCCCTGGCACTGCCAGTCTTGTTTGCCTTGATGTCTATGTAACAGGAGACTGCAGCATGTTCCTGTTTCTATGTGTCACAGGCCGTGTCTGTGTCCTTCAGTCTTTCTGCAACTAGTCACTCCTCTGTGCACAGAATTCACCTTTCAATGGATTTACAATTTGCCATTTTAATCAGCCTTATCTAGATGTTATATGCCTTTAATCCAGTTTCATTTATAGCTATTGGTAACTTTGATATTTCAATCAATGGGGTTTTGCCATTGCATTTTGATTTTATGATCTGAGACTGAAAAATGCTGTTAATAGTGGATTTCTTCAACACCAGCTTGTACAACTAGCAGGACTTGTACTACGAGGAACAGCTCCTAGGATAGCATTTTGAACCTGTGTGGTCTCATATATTAAATTAAATAAAATTTAAAATTAAATTTTGCAGAAAATTCAAATAAAAAATGAATGTAAATTAATACTATTTTGTTTCAAAATCTGCACCACTTAAATGAGTGTATTTCCTAACAGAAGCATATAGCTTGCTACTTTGGAGAAATGGGACCAGTATGTGGCAGGTGATAAACAGCAACATTTACCTTAATAGCCAAGTCCTTTTTCCATAAGTTGCATATATTTATTTTTTTTTAATTTATTTGTCAGGACACCCTATTATATTTAGCTTTTTTCAAACTTTCTGTTTCATAGTACTTCATAGTTCACTATAAATACAGCGTGCTGCTGGTGTCATTCTTGAGTACCCTTGTGTACTGAATCTGTAATGTCTTACAAGGAAATTGTTTCAGCTCAGTGAATAAATGAAAATCACTTGGGTTTCATTCCAGTTCTGTTTTTTTCACCATTGAACTTGCTTGGTGCCTTGGTTTTTTCCCTTATCTGTAGTTAGATATTTAATTATTTACTCCACAAAACCTTTAAAAAAGGAAAGAAAGTCCCCCATCACATTGGATCAGACATGTGTACATAGTGAACAATAGGATAATAAAGCAGATTAGAAGAGACCATGATCACATGATGTGATAGTAGTGGTTAATAAGTCCTTTCAATAAGTGTTTGCTTCATTGTCTGATTTCTATCGCTGACTGGTCACTTCAAGGGTTAGGAAATGCTGAGAACAGAAAGTCCCTGGGCAGCCATACTGCTTACTGTATCCTTTGAATTGATTTTTCCTCCTATGCCTTTGGGTGCTGTCGCTGCAGAAGGTGGTGACTGTTTTCATTTTTATACAGAGGATTTTTGCTAGGCATTTTGACAGAAGAAAAAAAGTCTCTAATGTACTCCATGGGGTTTTTTTTCTCATTACATGCAGGACTGTAGGTATGTAGGGAGCCCTGTGCAACTTCCAAGCTAACAGTACTGGGATCTTTATCACAAGTAAGAGATCTTCCAGACACTAGGCAGAGAAGTCATAAATTCAGTATGAACTATGTCCATAACACCAAGCCAGACCACCCCCATACTAATTAAGTGTCAGCTTACTTTCCTGAGTGCTTAGGAAAGGGCAGCTCTCTCCCCTCACACAGCTGTCGTGTTCTGCCCCTCTCTTGCTCAGAATATATGTGAGACTAGAATATTTTGGACCATTTTCCTAGTCTGATTCAACACACACTGTCAAAGTAGGATCAGAGGGCCTGGGTTACAAAGTGAAATTGCTTTCAGTGTGCTTTTGAAACAGCTGCTTGGCTGTGCTCTGCTCTTGAATCATGGTAAACTGTAAAATGTCAGGTCAATCCTTAAAGAGTTAATAAATAGGAGAAAAAGTGCTAACTACAGGAGGAGTGGCAGAGGCTTCCGATGAAATATGAGGCAGGTTACTCATCTGTAGATTGTGCTGCTTGCTGTTTGTTTGTATGTTTGTTTATATATATATAAAAATATATATATATAAACCAACCCAGATTTCTGAAAATAGAGACAGCTTTGAACAACTGATGACTGAAGCAGTGAAAGTATTAGCTTTCTCATTAAATTAGTTACTGATAACACTTGACTGACCTATATGTGTCTTCAGCAAGAAAAAGGTATTTCTAGAGTGCCTGGGGAAATTAGCCGTTGCTAAATTTTCTTCAGATTTTAGAAATTCTGTTAATCATTTTATGCCTACAAGTGTCATAATGTGGTTTGAGTTAGGCAGCTCTTGCTTATGCTGTTGGTCTCATGCAATGCTGTAGATTGCCTGAATGAGAGGCTAACCGGTTTGGTGCAAATGCAAAGTGAACAAACTCCCCAAAACGATTTGAAATACTGAAAGAGTCCATGCCATGGTACAGAGCCCCAGCAGTGAGGAAGAGGGAACCTTGATCTGTATGGCCTTCCCACTGCCACTGCACAGCAAACTCCCTCGTGCACTCCATAGGGAGACTTCAGAAATGACAGACAGATATCTGCAGGGCTTCTCTACTCACTAAAAGCTCTTTTGGCATCTTCACTCCTGCTCTCTATGCCCATGCTCTGACCAGGAGTGCCTGCTGTGTACTCCTTCCCAGAGCATAGACCCAGCATCAGGTAGAGGAGTGCCAGGAGGTGGGGCACAACACTGTTTTACATTCCTTTTCTACGGGACTTCCCCTGTGCTTTGTGGAAGGAGAGTAATACCTGCAAGAACAAAGCAAAAGGGAATTTTAGCACTACACATCCAAAACCTGAATTTCACTTGTACTGTGGAGAAATCCTGATTCAGCTCTGGCTGCACACTTAACAGCCACATTTAGAAGTCTTCTGCAAGCTATAGGAAGGGATTCTATGAATTTATCTTTATACCTCAAATGCTGGAATAGCCATGCTTATGCAGTGCGATAGTCTGAAATATTTTTGAACAACCACCAGAGAATTTGGACAAACAGCAACTTTAAAGACAAGTCTTGTCACAGAATCACAGAATATTCTGAGCTGGAAGGGACCCACAGGATCATCCCCAACAATCACACCATATGCCTGAGAGCATTGTCCAAATGCTTCTTGAACTTAGACATGCTTGATGGTGTGACCACTGCCCTGGGGAGCCTGTTCCAGTGCCAGTCACACTCTGGGTGAAGATCCTGTTTCTAATACTCAACCTAAACCTCCCCTGTCACAACTTCATGCCACTCCCTCGGGTTAAACATAGATGCCATGAAGTAGCTGGCAGTGCCTTAACCCTAAGCATGTTGTATAGGCCACTAGGGCCTCTTCCATCCTTATAAGGGGTGTGCTAACCTTTCATAAATCACATAACAAAAAGATCATAGTTCAGAATGATAACACTCCATTATTCTGAAAACCAGACATCCAAGTGATCCAATAAACCTTGTCCTACTTCAACCACCTACTTCAAACCTGCCATCCGACTCCTAGATGCAGACCTCCCAGGTCTGAGTGGATTATAAGCCCACACTTCTGCAAACAAAAGTCCTACTGAAGGACACAGAGAAATAAGGATTATGAGAAATGGCATATAATTGGTAGTACGTAGCATCAGCCTGACTGGCATGTGTCATACTGCCACTGCTCTTCCTGGTCCTGGGGCTGCAGAAGACAAGTTCTGCTTTGAGCCATCTGTTGATGCCATCACAGCACCCTTCAAAAGCACCACAAGCATATTCACAGCAACATTATTAAATACAGGCAGCACAGGAAAGATTTGGAAGCAGCAGTATTTTCCTATTAGACTGTCGTGTCTCAAAAAATGAGGTGCTTGATGCCTGCCTTTCGCTGATAGCTGCCCTACTGCTTGGTTTTATAAGAAATTATTTGCTGATGAAAAGCCAAGCAGCAAAATGCTGAATGTATTACTGTGTAATTTCATGTGAAAAGAGATAAAAACAACCTGTATCCTTGCATATTAAATAAATACTGATTTTCTAGCGGTTGTTTTATCTTCACACAGGTCATCATTTATTAGTAGAGACAGGTCAGTCTCTAGTTTAAATAGGATTTGCTGAAGTTTAAGTCCCTATTTCTCTTAAAGTGCAGCTTTAGGTAAGCAAATGGTTAGTAGATCTTTTTATCAATATGCAAAAGGCATTGGTATACAGACCTTATGGTGAAGCTCTCAGACTTCATTTGTTTAGGGAAACATCAACAAAAAATGGCAATGATTCAGATGCAAAGAAACTAAAGCAGCTTTAGTCCTCCATGCAACACATATTTAAGCCTTCAAATCTTTGGCTAGGGAGTATTAAGTGCTTGAATAAGCCTAAAGAGCGAGACAGGTTTGCTTGGACAAGTTTGTGGAATTGAAATCTAACAATTTTGTAGCATTCAAGGGTTTATTAAATACAGATCACCTATATGCAGTGTGTGTAGCTCTCCAGAAAACAGAAAGCATTTGGGGGAGTTGTCAGCATATGCCTGTTCTGTCACTATTCTCTCAATTATTCACATCTCCTGGCCTTTTGGAGTTGGACAGACTTTTGATTCAACCCTGTCTATCCATTGTGATGCTCTAAAAAAAATGAACTCTTACATTTCGTGCTAATTTTCAGTGTAACCTTCTACATACAAAAGGTGCAATCTTCAATATAGGTGAGATGATGAAGAGTTTGTATTGTTGCTTGAGTCTCAACTTATGAATAAAAATAAGTTACATCAAGTCCACGTTCAGCAGATTTCAAATTTCTGAGTCAGCTACAAAGAAATTGAATTAATTGACGTATGGGCCACCAAGAAGTAAGGAATAGTAAAGCAGAGAATCTAGGTTTCTCTATCTCCTAAAAATAAATTAATAAATCAATCTCATTAAGTCTTGTAGCTGTTCCAAACTGAATTTGCAGATTTCTGTCTACCAGATTTTAAGAAGCAGGATTCACCATTATTTGACTTCTCATAACATGTAAAATTACTTCCTTCTACTTCAAGTAAGAAAATAATGGAAGGAAAGTAAGTGCTCTTGTTAGCAAATGCACTTTAAGTAGAATCCTAAAATGTTCCTTACTAATGAAAACCATCAAGAAATCACTCCTGGCTGCATTAAAACGTGAAAGTGTTATTGGAAATGGATGTTACTCATAAGAATAGACAAGAGGTTTTGGTTTTCCTTAGGCATTTTATTACTCTTGACAATCACCAGCTTAGCTTTTTCATCTGTTGCAGTAGAAGTATATCAAGGCTGCCAAGGCATGAAAACCACAAGAATTAGTGTCTGCATATATAAGACTTGAAATTATCATGAAAACTCATCAAAAAACATTGTGAAATTATGTCACAATACGGAAAACATCTCCTAGAATGGTGCTTTTCATTACAGTAACTTTTGGAATGGATGCCTTTCCAGCTTGTTAACAAATCTCTCTGGAGAGTAGTTTTAAATGGGTGTCCACCTGCTCATGTGATATCTCACTAAGAGAACCAAGAAGTGTTATCCCTTGGGGATGATGGACAGGGAGTGACAATTCTGTGACTAGTCTGAATCCAGCTGGAGCACTGTCATTCATATGCGATATGTCTGTCTGTAACACCACAGAATCACAGAATGGGTCAGGTTGGGAAGGACCACAGTGGGGCATCTGGTCCAACCTCCCTGATCAAGTAGGTTCATCGTAGAGCACATGACACAGGATTGCCATTCTTAAATATCTCCAGCAAGGGAGACCCCACAATCTCTCTGGGCAACCCGTTCCACTGTGTGTTCACCCACACACTAAAAAATTTCTACCTCATGTTCAGGTGGAACTTCCTGTGCATCAGTTTCTGCCTCTTGCCTCTTGTCTTTTTGCTTGGCACCACTAAGAGCCTGGCTCCATCCTCTTGACACCCTCCCTGCAGATACTTAGAGACATTGATGAGATCCCATCTCCGTTGTCTCAAGCTGAACAGCCCCAACTCCCTCTCCTTGTAAGAGAAATGCTCCGGTCCCTTTATGATCTTCGCTGCCCTCCACTGGACCCACTCCAGGAGCTCCATGTTTTTCTTGTACTGAAGAGCCCAGCACTGGACACAGAACTGCAGATGTGGCCTCAGCAGGGCTGAGTAGAGGGGAAGGGTCACCTCCCTTGACGTGCTGACAGTGCTCTTCCTAATAAACCCCAGGATACCATTGGTCTTCTTAGCCCAAAGGGAACACTGCTGGCCCATGGACAGCTTGTTGTCCCCCAGTATTCTTAGGTCCTTCTCTGCAGAGCTGCGTTCCAGCAGGTTAACCCCCAGCCTGTACTGGTACAGGGGATTATTCTTTCCCAGGTGCAGGACCCTGCATGTGCCTTTGTTGAATTTCAGATGGTTCTTCCCATCTCTCCAACCTGTCGAGGTCCTTCTGAAGGGCTTCACAGCTGACAAAATCCACTAATTTTGAGGCAGGATGGAGCACATTCTGGGAAAGATACTTTCTTTTCCTTTTCGGCACATTTAAATGCCAAGTAAAATTGTCTTCCTTTACAGGAATGTGTGCCATAAAACACAGTCGCTGGGCCAACTGCTGCTCCTCTGCACCATTAGAGAACCACAATAATTTCAGTAGGAATAAGTGAAAGCAACATATTGCCCAAAAGATGTGTGAGCACAAGCACTTACAAATCTACAAGGCTGTAGCTTTCCAGAAAATGGTTATAACAAAAGGAAGAATTCAATTTCAGCAAATGTTTTGATCATATTTGTACATGGAATAGTGAAAGAAATACAAAAAAATATATTTTGCTTCTCACTCACTAGGGCCAATGAATACCATTAAATTTCGAAGACAGGAATTCATGCCTATAGGTGTTTTTTCATTATTTTTTTTTATTACTTTTTCATTTGGTATACTCCTACTGATCTTTCACTGCTGTTAACTCACTGTATGCTTTCCTGAGGAAATATCTCAATATCTCTATACCATTTGAGCCTGTACCTCTGGAAGTTTCTACAGGATCTTACGGTTCTGTAGCTGGCTGCTTACTTTCTGTCAGTTCCAATGAAAAAGAGCCCGAGGTCACAGAAAACAAGGAGCATTTCATGAACATCTTTGCTGTCGTTGTTTCTTTCAGAAAAAAAAAAAAAAAAAAAAAAAGGAGAAAAAACAAGAAAGAAAACTTTACCTAAGTTTGACTATTTTGCATCTGTTTCTATGGGAACAAGAATAAATGAAGGAGCAACTGCCAGCCATCAGGTGGATTGCTGAAACTCCTGGCAAGGCAACTGGCTGCTGCTGAGGAGCTGCAGGCTCCATTTGGACTGTCCAGTGGTTTGCTAGATTTGAAATGTTTTCATCTTCCAGTAAGGATAAACAGGAAACTGCATCAAGTTTAAAAACAATGAAAATATTTTTCCCTGGGATCTCTTAAAATCTTGTGACTACCATGACAAACTGAGAACAAAATATTTTTTTTTTTACTAAGAGAAAGAACACAAAGACAAGTGAAACCTCCCTGCTCAGGTGATTGAATGCCTTTTTTGGATGGACTTTTTTCCCATTTTCATAACACTTACATAGTATGGAGACCAGTGGATGTTGCCATCACTGTATACTAAAAACACCCAGTTGAGTGAAAATAGATATGAGCTTAACAGGCCTGGGAAAAGAATCTCTTAATTATCCCCACCTCCCCAACCATAGATCAAATCCCTATCATCATATCACACAATTATTCTTTCATAAAATTTAACCTTCTGGATCTAATACCTCTACTTCTTTCTATTCCCATAATGTGTACCTTTGAGCTCTCTTGCAAAAAAATCCCTTATCTCTTACCCAAAAGCCCCCAGTTCATCAGCCTTTCTTCCCATGTGCCCATTGCTGCTGGCAACTGTTGTGACTCTAGCCCTGGCTGCTCTGGCTTGCGGAGCCCCTTTCCGCTCTGTTCTCCTTGCTGCCTCAGGAGAGATTTCAGGCAGGAGACTTAAATGCACATGTAGCTGTAATGACAGATGGTCTCCCTCAAATTCTGGGCTGAAACTCTGCTGTAAAAGGAAATTGATCACTTTGTTTTTCTGCACATCCAACTTCAGTTCATTTGGAAAATTTATTGTTCTCAAAATCAGGTTTTGTTTGAGGTTTTAGTGAAATAGTCTAATGGCACTTTAGGAGACATTTGTCTAGAGATTCTAACAGATAGTTGAAAGTGGAACATAGTCTCCATCATCTAAGACTTCTTAGATTTCAAATTCGGGTGAAGTCTAAAGAGGCTGAGATTAGTTCAGCTGATTAGAACACAGTGCTAATAATGCCAAGGTTGTGGGTTTGATCCCTGTAGGGGCCATTTACTTACAAGCTGAATTCGATGATCCTTGTGGGTCCCTTCCACAAATTTCTTTTTATTGCCTCTACCTGATACTGAGCATGTGAAAGGGAGAGTTCTTCAGGCTGGTGCCACAATGGGATATAAATGGTCAGTGGAGCTACACTGACCTGATTTCTGGAAGCTGAGAATCTGGTCATCGACTTATATGTCTACTGTTCTGTTTTTACTTTGCTTTGGAAAACACCAAATGTGAGCTTTAGCTACATTTACTGACAGCAAAAGAGTGTGTAATATAAATTTCTGCATGAAAAACACCTTTTCTTATTTCTCAACAGTTCACTCCATAATTTTCAGATATATTTGCCAGCATCTTACTTCTTTCTCTCCTTTTGCTTATAACAAAACCAAACCAAAACAAAACAAAAAAAAAAAAACACAAAACCAAACCAAACCAACCAACCAAACAAACAAAAAAACCAAGAAATGAAACAGGTAGCCAATTCTCTGTCTTAGGCAACTAATAATTTTGTATTAAACATAACACAATAACTGATGGTAAAATAATAAGACATCTTGCCTTATTATTGTCTTTAGTTTTTTCCATACAAAAGAATATTTTGGTTTGGTATAATTTTACAAAGTTCAATAGACCTCTTCAGCATGGATTTACAAACCAATCATGACCTCAAGTGGCATGCTGTTCATCTAAATAAAATCCCTGCCAATGTACATTAGGATTGAAGCACTCCTGAGTTGCTAGGTGTCACAGTGTTCAGATCTAGCAGGTTTGCATTAAGTGTTTCCAAGATTATAAACAATGTGAACACATCTGTGCTTTAACAGCTCACGTCTCCCTTTTACCAGTCCTGCAGTCACATTACGAAAATATACTAGGAACACTGCCTAAGATCATATTTTTTAAAATGAGATGTTTTGAAAATCATTTAAGCTCTGTATGTTAATAGAAAATCAAAATCCAATGAATTGTTGAACTTTAATAGGCAATTTTCTCTGTGTAGATTTTGTCCTTCTCAAAGGTTGAATGAAGAAACTAGGCTGTTCGTTTGTGTTCAGGGTTGGCTTTCAGCTCTTGCCTCCTGAAAGGTGTCTTATGAGAAACTGAAATCTGCATCAGGCAAAGATTCTCAGTGTTCTCTGAGAGGATCACACTATAAATGACACTGTATATGACTTTCAGACAATAAAAAATAATTCACAAAACCCTGTTTGAAATCCTGCCTATGCTGGGCTTCTTCGGGGTTTTTTTTAATTGCAAAAACAACTCCATGGTGTTTTGAAGAACAGGTACTACAGACAAATACATGGTCTCTAAAATACCAGGGAGATACAGAAAATAATACCTATTTTCTTTCAAATAACACTGCTAAAAGCCACTCTTCATTGACATCCTGAAATGTAGGCTGTGCTGTAAGGAAAGAAGTGTGGCAAACTATGCAAAGTGCATGCTTTCTGTTTACTTTGCCAGGTCTTAGGCTCAGGGAGATCTGCTTATGGACTGGGCTCTTGAGAGCCTGATCATTCATATTTGTTGCATCCTCATGGGTGAACCAGAACTTTATCAAGGACAGTAGAGTGACTACAAGCTTTCCAATTATCCAGCCACCTTCAGTTGGAGTGGTACAATAGGCCCAATGAAATTTCAGTCAGATGCTGCTGATCCTCACACGCAACTGAAGGAGAGGGGGTTCTATGAGCTGAGTGCACGTATAAGTATATGTAAAGGTATGAAACTGCGTATGGGGAGGTTTTCAAAAGAATAAAGTGGATTTGGAAGCATGAATTCAAAATCTTCTTTCACTGAAATTTGCCTTTCTCTATCTGTATCATATGTATCTTAGTTCTTTTGGTAACAGCAACTGGTAGCCATCCATCCAAGTTCAGCAGTAAAGCACATCAGCTTGCAGGAGTTCAGCTGTAGACACCAACACCAAGAATCACACATGCATGGGAACAAAGATTAGAAGTGCAGTTCGGTCTGTGCTGGGAAAAGCAGTCCTAATAGTTTACCCCTTTAATCTGTTTTTTGTCTCAGCAACTCTGAGACTTGTTAGGTGTAACTTTATTAGAAAAACATTAATGCAGTTTCTAACCTGAAATTATCAACACAGGAACAAAAAAAGGCATTATTGCTCTCACCTTCCCCATTTTACCTGTTTTTCTTTGACTAATGCTTTTCATTTGCTTTAAACAAGAAAGCTTGCTGTGATAGAGTTATAGTCCTGTTTGCGCTGTTGGCTCTTCCCCACTGTTTAAGTGTCAGTTGTTTAGGATTTGCAGAGACACAAGGCTGTAGACAGAGAGTGAAGGATTGTCACTTGTAGAACCCAAGACAAAAATCTCTTCTGCAGCAAACTGGTTGGAAGGTGGGCATTGAAAGATGACCGAGGGGGTATTCAAGGACATGACAGTGCTGTCAGCATCACACACAAAGGCCTGTGTATTTTTTTCCCAAGTAACCTATCCTTTCAGCAGCAGAGCCCACACAATGAACACCCGTTTGCAGCAGAAGGGACAAGCAACTTTCTGTGTGACAGGAGAAAATAGTTAAGCAAAATTCCTTCTTGAGCCAAAGTTCAGTATTTTTCAAGTCACATGAACTGCCTCATCCTACCATCTCGTCCTCTCAAGCACTCTTTCTGCTGCTTTATTGATACTAAATTACTGGGGTTTGAATAGTGATTGGAAGTAGTTGTTGAAGTTGCAGCCTCGAGGAGTTTATACAGAAATCAAGATTTAAGCATTATGCAGCCAAATACTCTAATCTCCCTTATAGCAGTATCAAGCTTCCCATGTATCTAATCTCACAGAGAGAGAAACATTTTCTGCCATCACCTGTATTATGTCTCAGAGAAGTAGTAAACTAAGCAATAAAAATGATGGACTGGATTTTATTTTATTTTAATGGATTGGAACACCTATATTCTACCGTAGGAAAATCAGAGAAGCCAGAGATTATCTGCATCATACATATGCAAAAGATGCATATGAGAATATGAAGTGTTCTAAGGGTTTGTCAGGCATAGCTAAATAATAAATACAAAGTAAGGTTAAAAGAAGCTACTATCTGATCTTATAGCCCAAGATATAAGAAGAGATCATGAGAGCCACTAGATAGCAGTTTATCAAGAATAAGCCGACACACCATTGGGGTTTCCAGCTAACTTAAGAGTCAGAAAGTCAGCTTCTGCTGATATTTAAAATCAGCATTCATAGCATAGGCACAAGTACTAAAAGGGAAAGGATGATAAATGGAATTGATAAAACTGCAAGCATCCTTTCAGGGTATATTTCAAGCTTGGGGTTTTGAATAGCAATTATGGAGGGCATGATTTTTCATTTCAATTTATGTCCTGGTAATCAATTATACACTGAGTTGGATAGAAGCCTTTTGCTGCCCCATTAGAAAAAAGCAAGTAAATAAAATAAGGAGTCTGAATGTAATGAGTTCTCTTTCTTTCCTTTTTCTACATCCAATTCCAGTTAACTGAGCTAACCACAGATGTTCAACTTTGAAGAAAGAAAACTTGCTCTGCACAATGAGACTGCCTTTATTATAGCTTAACTCTTTCCTCATTTCTATTTCTACTTGTCTTTGCAATCATTCCTCTGGCTTAATATGATTCATAAGGGGTCTCAATATTGGAGACCATAAACTGTGCCTCCCTATCGCTAAAAATTCACTGGTCACCTAGTAAGTAATGGCCAGTCTTCGCGAACGAAGAACCAGGGAAGGTCTTTACACCTTCCAGCCTGCGCATTGGATTTTTTTTTAGGTGAGACACAGTGTGCGCGGAACTGAGCCC
>JAWMRA010000130.1:30552710-30618626 GCA_035584735.1 Pseudotriccus pelzelni | reverse complement strand
ACGAGCTCCACCTGCCCGGGGAGTATCCCTGGCTGGAATCGAACCCAGGCCTTGGCGGTGAAGGTCCTGCGATCTAAGCAGAAATTAGCGTTATCCAGCAGGGGTTTCTTGATCCCTGCATATCATACTTAGTGCAGATTCTGCATGGTTCTGTGCAAGCAGAGGTGGGTGTCCATTCTTGGGAAATGCTCCCCCATTTTTTTCTGCTCCTTCACCATTTCAAGCAATCCTCTCCAAGTGTATAGAAAACATTAGCACTTCCGTTTGAGACAAAGATGATTAGACGGCAAAGTGTTATTTTATGTATATTTTTTGTATCATGGGATTTTTATGAAAATTTGAGGAATTGATCAAGATGTCCTGGTAACTGTAAGAGCAGATTAAATCACCTTTTCCTGGCAAAGAGTTTCTACCCATGTGAGAAATTGGAGCATGGAATATCTCATTTTAAATCAAAGCAGCTCTTCTGGGAAAGAAAGTTCGTTCTGATCAGCAATGCCTAAGTGAATCTGCCTCATGCTGCAGTGACAAAGGAGAGGTTTGCAGCTGCATGCTCCCATCTCACCGTGGTGGCATCCAGCTCTGTCTTAAAGTATTTATATTTCGCATAACCACCTGTCAGCCAGTGTTTCTGTCAATATAAGAACTTTACACTTCTTATATGCAAAATATTTTCCCCCATGGATCTCCCTGCCAGTTTGGTCCTGGTATAAGTAGTACAGCTGGTGGAAGCACGGGGAAGAAATGCACTGCCAAAGTGGCAGTCTACCACCACTCACTTCACATATTAGTAAGAGGTGGTCATCAGCTTTTGGTGCCTCAGGCCACATCAGTGCTAAAAACAGCAGGAGGTACCAGACTGAGCCATAATTAAGGCTAAGGATGAGCCACCCTGAGAGGAACTGCCACAGCCACAGTGTCATCATCCCCAGCTCACTGACCTATAGCTCTCCCTGTGACAGTACACAGCTTCCATGCACTCAGTACAAGGGTGTCTGTAAACACTTACTGTCAGCTGTCTTTGACCTCTGGAATCTGAACTTGAGATCCAGCAGACATGCAGCACTTGGACATTGACGCTCTGTTAGAGGGTAACGGGGATGAAGCACTGCCAAATGCAACGTGTGTTGTCCTCAGAGCAGCATGAACTGAGATTCAAAGCACTGAAAAACACTTTTCCCCAGCCGAGCTGCTGGGAGCAATCCTCAGAATGCACTGGGGAAGAGCATCTCTGCGTCAGTTCCTACCTTCAGGTTTGGTTTGGTGAGGAATGGCCGGGTAACTGTAGCCATGCTCTGCTGAGATGGGCTTGCCACAAGCCAGAGTGCAGCCAGAGCAAGGATAGCTGTTTCTTCAGCTTGGTTACCTTAAATAAATTATTAAGCCACAGTGCTGCCAACAAACTTTAAAATTCAATACAAATAGCTCTAATTTTGGAGAATGCCAGTAAACAGGAGAATTGTCCTAAACGTCTATTTTTCTATGCAAACTTGAAGGGATAGAAATAGTTTGGCCCCATAGATGTGCATGGATTCCACTGTTGAAGATACACTATACAGCAGAGTTGGTAGATTATCAGGATTGTGAGGTGTACAAATAAAAGTCTGTTTCATATAAACTCCAGCTGGGCAAATTCAGCTTCAGGTCCAAGAGGCAAAGTACAACCTGTTTCTCTTATACAGCATCAGCAAAACAAAAATTACAATTTTTTCAAGCTCCGTTGTGCCTCCATAATCAGATATGTAATTCCACAGTCTTTAAGTTTTATAGTTTGAAGCTCTCTTCCTTCCACAGGAAGTCAGTGAAGTCTAAGAGGGAAAAGATTTTTATGCAAGCACCATTTTTTTCATATATCCCAACTGAAACGAGCTTATGAGGAGCTTGTATACATTATTCATCCCATATACTGGCCAGAATTAGTAACACATCCATTGCTTCTGATGCCTTATCAGTAGAGAGCTGTTTAGGTATATTTCATTTAGGTGAAATAATGTACAGATACAGGTTTACTTGCTTGAGAACATGATGTGAATTTTAAGGCTCAAATTAGCACAGGAATTTCTCCTCAAAGTTCCTCAGTTTCTCTGGGCAACCCTGTCCTTCCTATATGTGTCTTCATTTGCTCTGGTTTCATTTCAACACATTTCTCCCCTGGCTTAGACTATAGGAAGGAAAGTCTATAAATCAATTACAGCTTCACTAGCCTCAATCTTGCTCTCTCTTTCTTGCTTCTTGGAGCAGCCGCTTATCCGATGACTTTCTTATTTACTCAGTTTTACCAGCTTCAGTGTTCCTCCCTACACTTGTATTAATTTCCTTTTAAAATGACAACCAATTCAATTTTTTTTAAAGTGAAGATGAGATATGAAAAGCACTATTGATTGCATAAATAAGCATTTGTACTGCAGTATTAAAAACACGGCTCTTCAGCAAAACTAATCTTGCATGAATTTACATACATTTCATTGCTTTTTAGGGCAAAGAACCTGTACCTGGGTACAAAATAGTTCCTCTATTGTGGAATGGCATTTATAATGACAGTACTAGGTAAACAACTCATGGATCCAAAGACAAAATTCATCCCTTAAGGTCATTATCTGGATTAATATAAGAAAATCTCCAAGAGAGTTTAGAAACTATGAAGCATGGGGTTATACTAATCTGTGAATTCAGTGATACTTTTGTGTTCTGACAGATCAAATGCAGATAATATTTTCCATTCACTTATTACTCTTAGTGTTATCTAAATTAAGTTGTTATTATTATGTTGGCGAGGTGTTTGTCCATTACGCACTTTACACAAGACAGGGTTATACCAACTGACAATTATTTTCAACACACTTACCTCTACAAAACGACTTTTTTACAGCTCTGATGTACAATTTATATATAAATAGATAGGTATTCTAAGCCCTTTTTTTGTCCAGGCATAGTCCTTCTATTTTAAAGGTTCAAATCTATTTTTTTCTCAGATTAACAATGGTGTAGTTTCTGTTCAGTCATAGTCAGCTGCTCTTCGTGGAGATCACAATTCTCAGTGAAGGCTACTTACTCACAGGGCCGGTGAGAAGGTTCAGCGCTGTCCCACACAAAAAAAAGCTGGCTTCACTGGCCTCCAAAAAAACCTTAGCATGCCTACTCAGGACTGCTTCTCCACTTGTAGTCCAACGGCTGCAGCCTTTACAGGCAACATGACTTTAACTCTCATCCGAAAGCAGCACAGCTCTCTGTCCTCCTCTAGGCAAAAACATGACAGCCTCAGCAGAGTCCATGAGTGCAGCTCTTCTGCCTCCAGGCTTGAGCTGCCTTGTGCCCAGCCAGCGCCAGAGAGCACACAGCTGCAGCTGTACCTACCTAATTGCGTACCACTCAGTACTGCGCTGAAGTCTAAGCCTGGAGATGTGTTTCCGCCATTAACATTTCCAAGGCATCAAAACGTGTTCTTCCAGGGATGCCCAGAGCTAAGTGCTGACCAGCTAAGATCCTAGATCCCATCTGATGGCATCTATGTGGTGGAGAGGTCTCATTTTTAAAAGCCAAAGCCAAATGAGAGTCCAAAGCAAGGCCCACAAAGAGATCAGCATGGTGCTACTCAGTGCAATCATCCTGCCTGTACTGCAGTACCTTTACAGTAGATGTACTCATGAAGAATGGGGGAGGAGGCCTGTCTTAAATTCTACCTGTATCTGTTTTATTATCCTTGTCCCTCAACCTGAGTGCCAGGCAAAGGTCATAACCACCTGCCCATAAAATCATGATATTCAATGAAATTCAGTTTAATTATTTTATATGCAATAGAATACCTCTAAGACATACATTGCTGCCTCAAGAGAGGCTGCAGCATGCTGGCTAGATCACACTGCTGAGAACTGGTGTGCATTGGCTCAAATTCTTGCCCTGAATCAGTGATGGCATTTCCTTTTGGGAAATGCCATTCTAGCAAATTCTTCAACGGCAGTTGCTGCTAGTGTTCTTTGGCTTTGCAAAAAGCTTGTACATAAGCAAGAGGAAAAGAATATAATGCTTTAAAAAATAATTAAAGCACTAATGGCTGAATAGGGAGAGATGGATCCTGATTTCTCTTTCAGGCAAAACAGAGGGTCCATTACAGTGGTTAGATACTGCTTATAGGTTCACTTTCCCTAAGGGGAAATGGGGATGAACCCATTTCCACATCCTTCTGACAGCTGGGATTTGGGGCAACCCCAAGGAATGTTGCTACTTCATTGCTTTTGGTGATAAAACACCTAATTTTCCTACAACATAAAAGGGTACTAAAGCACGTAGCTGTGTTTGCACAGGGAGCCAAGTCTGAGGAGTGATCAAGCCATGGAACAGGCACCTGTGCTGGCTCTTCCACATCCCATCTCCAGGTGTTCATGGGAGAATCCACACCCTGCAGTGGGACTCTGTGCAGAGGTTTGTTACTCTAAAGCAGACGCTGCCCAAGGCACCACTCCACAAGGCAGAGAAGAAAGCAATGCAATAAATTAGTGCACCATCTCTGGCTCAAAGTGATGGCTGCAGAGAAAGCTCAGGAAGCTGTAAAATAAAGATACCATGAAAAAAACGGAAAGATAATTTGTAATTAATCACTTTTATACAAGATGATGTAAAGCAGACTTAAAATTACAGAGAATTAGCCCGGCAATTGCAGCTTTAGCATACAATGTCATGGTTACTTCAAAACTGTCCATATACCAGACTCTAACAGGCTTAAAGGAGTTGAAACAGAACTTCTAAACCATCTGCTTTTTAAATAAAGGAGACTATTTGTAGTAATAATACTTTTGATGAAGGGTTCAGAGTTAACTGAAACTGACACATGTGATTGATGTCCATAGTAATTGCACACTTCTATAATCCTTTCTCACCCATAAGAGTTTTGAGCTTACATTTTGGATATTATTAATATTCAGACAAAAATAACTTGTGGACAATAACATGTTCTGAACATGGCAGAGAATTAATCTATTTTTGTAAAACTGTTTAAGAATGATGGATACTTTTCCCTGCTTGAGTAAACACTAGCTAATTCTCTAGACCTCCCTTTTCTCCTCATGAAAATCCAAGTCCAAATGATTTCATGGATATTTAAAGGATGGTGCTGAATATTGAATACACAAAAAATAATTTCTCCACTTGACAAAGATGTGATACTATTTATTACATTGCAAACATTTCAGTACTGGAGTTTTCTTGGTTTTTAATTTGTAAGAGAGAACACAATGAATTTAGGAACAACAAAAAACTGAGAGAAAAAAATGAGGCAGCTGAAATGTCACTGTCAAAATAGACTCCGAGTGAAAGTATTGCACTTGGTTTTCTTCTAGATAAGCAACAGAGCAGCTTGGAATAAACATGGATTGAAATTTTCTTCATCTCTGTAATGAGTTCAAAGAGGCTGAACAAAGACATAGGAGAGCTGAACATTGCTATGTGCAACACAGTAAACAGATTAAAATTTTATACCTGAGCAAAAAAAGAAATTTAACTATTAACTACAGCATGCAGAATAACTGTTATCACATAAATATAGCACATTGTTATTAGGTTACAGTCATTCAAAATTTCTTAATTTTTGCAAAGACTAAAGATGGAAAAAACTCCAAGACGAGATGAGTATGTGACATAAACCCACAATAATGAAAAGCACTTTACCATCTCACAGCCTTTCCAGAGAATCAAAATTATCTGCTGTTTTATTATCCAGGCAGAAAGCAGCTACAATTCAAAGCCTGTGGAGTCAGTAACACATCAGACATTTAAGCAGGTCCTGAAAATGAAAATATTGGCAGTTTATGAAGTGCTCACAGAAGACCTGAGCCTGTATTCCTTGCCCTCAAATGCCACTTTAAAGCACTGCATTTGTGAGCTGTTTCCAGAGGAGAATGAAAGGGAGGAATCTGCAGGCAATGACTGATCAAGTCACAGGCTCATTATTCTCTCACCAACTCTTAAGGAGTAACTTTTCGCCCCATCTGATTGACCAAAACCCACAATTCATTTTACATAGAAACTTGACCTTTCCTCACATTGAATCTGTTGTTTAGGTGGGTGTGGTTGGTTTTTTCCTCTTTTTTTAACCCCTAATGTATTTCAAATACTCTGGTTTGAACCACTGTAGTATAAGTAAAATAAAAAATAATGTATTTCTCTTCTTAATTCCCTTGTCTTTGTAAAAGATGCCTGTGGGAGAGAAGGGGCCTGAAAAGTCTGAGCTTTAATCAGCACAGCCCATTCCTGCCCAGACAGGCTTCTTTCTCCTGGTAGACTTCTGCTCTCCCTGATCTGCCCATCCAATATAAAAACTACCTGCTCCCACCATCAATATTCCTGTGCCTTCCCCTAGCAAAACCAGCACGCTCTGCCCTTGTCATTTAGACTTGTCAAAAAGATATGGGAGGGATGGAAGAGTCTCTTACTCTGTTAGAGACAGCCATAAACAAAGCCTCTCCCTTTTATTTCCTTGCAGTCATATAGTTACATACTCTTGACACCAATTAACTCCCCCCAAATCATAACACCTGCCTTGATTTCCTGCTACTTTTCTTTCACCATTTATGAATAAAACTATGCATTAAAAATGCATGTATCAAAACGGATCCTTTTGTCCACAACATATTCATTTCTTCTTTAAAGTCAAACATCTTAGACATTGGTAGGTTGTGTGAAAGTGTCACCAGGGAATTGAACCCTCTTTGCTTCTAGTTTCTTCCTGGTTTTGAAAGCTGCTGACACTTCAGGGTGGATGGAGTCCAGCCGCTGTTCACACTGGAAGGCTGTGAGGAAGGCCGTCCTGTAGTTGTTATTCATCCATCCATAGAGCAGGGGGTTAGCAAACGTTGAGCACATGGCAATGACATGAAACACTGTGTAGATCAGTTTGTACTCCTTCAGGTCTAACACCTGACTGTCAATGTCACTGACTAGCTGGAAGGTATGAAACGGCAGCCAGCTGACAGCAAACACCACAACCACACACACCAGCATCTTGGTGGTTTTCCGACGCCGGTGGTGGTAGTGGTCACTCCCTGCCCCAGGACTAACGTGGTTCTTGAGCTTGGTCCAAATACGGGTGTAGGCATAGGAGATGACTGCCAGAGGCAGCACGTACTGGATCAGGAGCATGGAGATGCTGTAGATGGTGCCATAGTTGAGCTGCCCCTCTCCTGGCCACTTCTCAGAGCAAACCACAATCTTGAAGTCAGGAATGATCTCAATCAACGAGTACTCGCGGAAGATGGCCAGAGGACTTGCCAACAGGGCACTGATGGCCCAGGCAATTCCTATAATCAGGAAGCTGATCCGCTTAGAGATTTTGCTTTCCAAGTGGTAAACGATGCAGCGGTGACGATCTAGAGCGATCACAGTCAAAGTGACAGTGGACACGTGAACAGCAAGAGCCTGGGCATAGGGCACCAGGTGACACAACACTGGGCCCAGTTTCCATTCGCCCAAGAGCGTATAAACCAAAGTGAAGGGCAGGCATAGCGTATTCACCAGCAGGTCAGCCACGGCCAGATTGGCAATGAAGAAGTTAGTCACTGTGCGCATGCTTTTGAACTTGATGATCACGTGGATCACAAGGGAGTTTCCGATCACCCCCAGTAGGATGATGGAGCAGTAAGCAAAGATGAGAATTATCTGCACTTCAACTAGTGTTGTGCTGTCCTTCAGTTCTGGTTTAGGGTCCAGAGCCAATTCATTGAGTGGTGTGGTGTATCTTGGCAAGTACAGCTTGGTGAACAGCTCCATTTTCATTTCATCTGTCTGATTTCCTTCACCTCCTGCTTCCAGGGGCCCCATCCTTGCAGCAGCCTGGTCTGAGCCCCTGAAAACAACACAGTACAAGAACAGTGGAAAGATCAGTCTACTTTGGCTAAGGTAAGAAGCAATGAGCTAAAGCTACAGCTCTTTCCTGACCCACGTGCTACATCGCAGGATTAAGAAAAGATCTGTCTTAATATATTTAAATTCTGTTGCCCTTACATTTGAAGGCCAATCCCAGAATATTATTCAGGCATGACTCCTGCTGAAAACTGGGACAGATTCCAAAAGCATTTTAAAGACAAAGTTTGCCTAAGTAAATGTAGAAGTATTAAGATCCTGCTGAGCAGCATATCATACTTTCACAATCCACTACCTTAAAACTACTGCTGATTTAGCACATAACTTCCATTAATATCTATGGGAATTCTACATGGAACAGCACCATCCAGACTGTTATTAGCATAATAATATTTCGGTTTTTCCTTAATGAAAAGTGTTTCCTTTAAATAGTTACTAAATACTTAGAGATTTATGCCCCTCTCTAATAGCAGTCAACTAATTACTGGGACCCTTCTTTCAGAAACTTTCTTTTAGAACAGTTTGTGCCACAAGGCAACTAAAAATACCACTATATAGGATCGAAATAATAGAATTTCTCTGTAATGACTGCGTAACTTATTCATGCTGAAATCAACCCCAGGAACAATTAAAACACAGTTATACATAATATTCCCTTTCTGTGTAATGTTTAAGAAAATACAGCTCTTTGGAGGCTGCCAATCAAGCATTCATTTCTGACTACAGTCAAAAAGAAGAGCAAAGAATTCCCCTGCTGATCTCAGTAAGAATTTCACCACTGGCATCAAAATTGCATTTTGTTTCCCTCCTAACAGAGGCTGAGACAAATTCTATGTTGCCCTAAGACTTCGGTAGGCACAATATATGGATGGTGTACAATTACTTGCTGACTTGGACTTCAGTCCTATGCAAAACAGGCATGTCCCCATGGAAACTGCCCAGAGCACCAGTGGAATGCTAAGCAAGAACCACACACCTGGCGATTCCTTGCCTTGATCTGGGAAAATAGTAAGAAATTGCCAGGGCCAAGCAGGCTCACCAAGAAAACACCACTGCTTGCCACTGAGGAGAAAGTCAAACCTGAGTTCCTCACACTACTTCCCCTAAGGAAAATACATCCCCTAAGGAAAGCAAGAGTAGAGATGAAATGTCACTTTCTTGCCATAAGGTGTTCCACATAGCTTAACCCATCATAAATTCAGGTCCACCTAAAAAAAACAGTCTAGCTATTAATGTGTTCGGAGTCACATGCCTTTTTTTAAATTCTTGTCCTTTCTTTTCAATCAGACCAACTTTCTTCCTTCCATTTTCAGCAGAATGTTTCAGAGGAACAGAGGTACGTTTTCATCCCTACCTCTGCTCCCAGTAACTATCTATGAGTGACATCCTTCGGTGTGGTTTCCAAACTGAAAAAGGAGGGTTGACTACCAGCAGGTGACTGAGCCCTCTGTACTTGCTTCCATCTCGCACAATATCCCAAAGAATTTCTCAGTGCAAATTCTTTTTGCAAAAGCAACAGATTGACTGCATGAACTGAAAGGTACTTTTCCCCCAACAAAACAGGTCAAAATTATGCTATACTGTTTAGTCTGCATTTCCTTGACCATTAATAGTGTAAGCCTGAGATGTGAAACACCACAAGATACATCAGCTGAAATGTGCCAGCTGTTCATACTGGTGTACCCTACTGATTTTAGTAATATATAAATAAATATATATATAAAAAATAAATAAATAAATAAATAAATAAATAAATAAATAAATAAATAAATATATAAATAAATAAAACCCTAAATATAAATAAATAAATAACTAAATAAATAAATAAATAAATAATAAATAAATATATATAAAATAAAAATAGTTTTCAACTACTAGCCTAAGCACAGGTAGCAGGAAGGGATTCCTCGTCAATGCACTTTTAATCCACCAGGTTAAAAATGGAAGAGATCCACCACAATTTGCACAGACAAGGCTATGCAGAAGTTCAGAACTCTGCTGAGCATCTTCCTTCAACCTGTGTACCTACACCCAGGAATTATGCCTGCATATATTGCTAGATTACAGATCTGGTGAGGTCTCAGGACTGTCAGGTGCTCCAAAATCTCATAATTTTTTTCAGTGCAAAATAAGAGCTGGTCATATTGACACACAGAAGTAGCAGGGTGAGAGGGATGGCAAATTTCACATTTTTTCCCCTTCTTTTCCATAAATCCAGGCAGAAGGATGTAGCTTAGCCAAATAACATAGCACCTCTTTCTTCTCAAAAATATTTTCACCCATTTCTCCAGTGCCTGACTTTCTGCTGATTCTACTTCCAACCCTCTCCTTTCAGCAAAGCCTTCTTTTGTTCTGACACTTCTATTTGATTTGTTACTGCCCTGTTCGGGCTGATGGAAGGCGCTTTGGTCTTGTCAGTAAGACAAAGCTGAAGGAGAGAGAAGGGACGACCATAGTTTCAAGCAGAGATGAGCCAGCATGTCAGCAAGCAATGAAATAAATTGGACAAGTTTCACATTGTCAGTGGGACAGTTATGTGAGCAAAATATCAGCTTCTTTCAAAGAACAGGGATAAAACTGAGATGGCACCTGAGACTTCACGCAGCATTTGACAGGACCCTTTCTGTTCTTCTTTTGATATAAACTCTCCAGGTGTGCGTTTACTGGCACCCCTTGGATACTGCACCACACTGGGGTTTTTTTTTCCGATTTCTTTTCCCCTCAGCAGTCAGATCCTCATGGGCAGGCATCAAATTGCGCCTAACTTTCGGCAGAGGAAGGCCCAGAGAGGATTTACATCGGTTCTGAGCGCAAGTAGGCAGAAAGGGCGGAATACGTGATTACATTAGCAAGCAGCATTCCCACCAGGACCGCAGTGCATGCGCTGGGAAAGGGTCTGGGGCCGCTGGAGGCGAAGCTGGCAGCAGACGCGCCTCTGGGGTGCGGCGCCGTCCCCGGGGACAGACACCCGCTCCCGGCGGGAGACGCCCGCGCCCGGGAGCTTGCGGGCATCCCGCCGAGGCCCCGCACCGGCCCCGCTCCTCGGTCCTCCCATTCCCGTTCTCACCTTCCCCCCGCCCCGGGGAGGCGAGCGCGGGCAGCGCCTGCTGCGGCCGCAGGAGCCGGTCTCGCAGGGCAGGGCAGGGCAGGGCAGGGCAGGGCAGGGCAGGGCAGAGAGGAGCGGAGCAGAGAGGAGCCCCCTCGCTCCGCAGCGGGGCGGCTGCTCCCGCCTCCCACGGCACGGTCCCGCCGCCGCCGCCCTCCGCTCGCACACTCACCGGGGCGGCTCTCTCCTCCCGGGCGATGGATGGGCCACCGGCGCCGCTGGACCCGTCGAAAGTTTGGCGGCGGCCCCCGCTGTCCGGGAGGGCGGGCCGGGGCTGGGCTCGGGCGGGGCGCGGAGCCGGCTCCGCCCGCCGGGCTCCCAGCGCGGGGGAAAAGGGGTGCGGGCAGCGCTGCCGGGATGTGCCGGCAGCCTCTCGCTCGCAAGGCGACACCTGCGGCGCTGCCCGCCCGAAAGCAGGAATTTCGAAGGGAGGGGGTGTGTGTATGTGTGTGGAATTCGACCCAGCTCCGAGCTGGTTTAGGCGCCACACGCCCGAGCCTGCTTCTTAATTTTCCCAGTCCCGAGGACGCCTTCTGGGGCAGCCTTTGATGCAAACAGCTGCTGAAATCCTTGGTTGCAAGCGCCCCAGCTTGCACAGATTTGCTGTTCCCCAGAAGAAGATGTGGCTGTTGCCAGAGCAGGCGTAAGGATGAATAAAGCATTTACATATGCTGTCAAGAGCAAAACAAAATATTTCATATTTATTTACAAGATTGGAACGGTAAAGACAATAGTCGATGCTTTTATTTGGTTCTGTATCAATATCCCTTCAAAAAAGGCCTCTTGCCGGTCAGCTTGACTGAGAACTGGCTCCAGCCAGCATTGCTGCCCCTCTGGTAGGGTCCAGCTTTGTTAAATCAATTGATCAATAGGCTCTGCTTAGTACTTTCCTGCATGTCTGATTCCTCTTTCTAGGTATAACTTCTGATATTAAAGGGGTTGTCTTCTCAGTGCATATCTGGAGGACCTGATTCCCCAAATGGTGCTTCAGCCCTGATTGTAGCTTCTAAGAATAGGAACTGGGAGACTTTTCTTTCTCTGTGGCTAGCATAGCACTGATGCTTAAACAATTCTCTTCCCAAACCTTACAGAAGCTACTCTCCTGAATAGGAATGCTTCTTTACTTCCTGTCACTTAGGTAAATTTGCATTCATATTTAAGGTAGTTTCAAGGATCAGCAACATAATCTTGTCTTTTCTGTCCTCCTTTTCTTCTAAAGGAGACTGCACAAAAGCTCTTCCTTTGTCAAAGGTAGTGCTCCTTGCTTTTGTTATAGCTCAGTATTATGCCCTTATCAACAGCAGAGAATATTAATGGAGCATCAAGGAGTAACTTCAGTGATTTTGGAGTTGGTTTTGAAATTCAAAACACGTCTTGAGAACCCCCTTGGATCTTTACTAAGTCAGGCTATCTCTTCAGGAACTCTTAGTTCTTCAGCACTTCTAAGACTGTTAATGGAATGCCCATAGCTTATTGCAAAATAGATTTCTTTGATGACTAAATAAAGAGCCAGGAGTTCTAATTCTCCTACTCCTGTTTATTTCATTTCCGATACCAATCTAATTGTAGGATTTATTTTTTGATCTATCAGTAGACATAAATGTGTGCCATGAGTTTTAGTAATTAGAGCTCTTGTATAATATATGGCTGTAATAGCCTGCAGGTCTTCCCTTTTCTTCTCTTACAAATAGTCAGCAGTGGTGTTACACTAATCTCAGGAGTGTTGCTATCGTGGCCTACTCTGCACGCTCTTTCTAATTTAACATTTTTTGCTGCTCCTAATGTATTGGAAAGTGCAGTGAAAGGAGCTACAAATCTTTACAATCTGTCCAGCTCAGGATCCCATAGCTAAGGGAAGGCTATTCCTTACTTACACTTCCAGACTCCTGGAGGAAGTCATGAAGTACAAGTTCCTAGAAGCTGTTAAGCCAGTAAGGGCTTGCTTCCCGTGCAAGGTGTTACGCCCTGTTACAAAGCAATTCTGCATTCAGGCACAACTGAAATGCTTAATGAAAATGCTTTGCTAATAAACAACAGCAGTTTTTATTGCTCATAAAAGAGTGGCCCCATGAACACCACCTTGAACCAAAAGCCCACTAACATCAAGGGCAGAAAGAGTCATATAGCAAATGGGCTGTTCAGTGTGAAATGCGCTGCTCCACCTCCAAAGCGACTGTGGATACTTTGTTTTGTGCACACTTGAATTTCCATCCTATAAACCATGACAAGCCATGAGTCATTGAATCACAGAACTGTATGAGGAAGGTGGAACTTCCAAGTCCATATCTCTAGGACAGTTTTGAGTATCTCTAAAGTTAGGGATACTGCCCTTACAGGGCAGGCCATCCCAGGATTTGACAATTCTCACAGTAAGACAAATTTTTTTGTGTCAAGTGAGACTTTCCCATGTTCCAGCTTGTATCAAATGCCTCTTGGCCTACTCCTGTGCTCCAATGGCTGTGAACAGTAGTTATATATTTTATATATATTTTTTCTCTAGCCTTGGCTTCCTTAAGGCTGAACAAGCTCAGTTCTCTCAGCCTTGCTTTGAATGTTATGTGGCCCAGCCTCAATCAACTTGGTGGCCCTTTTTTGGACTTATTTCCAGTCTGTCAATGTCTTTTTAGCACTGGGAGTCCCAAACTGAACCAGTTGTGACCACAGATGTGGTCTCACAACTGATGAATAGCGAAGAATAGTTATTTCTCAACCTGTTGGCTACACACTTGCTATGTCTTGATATAGACTGCAAGTAAGACTGTCTAAGTTGACTTGCACTAAATAAATGAGCTACGTGAACTTTAAAACTCGGCTTCCTATTTAAGGCACGCCTATAAATGAGCTTTTGCTGTGAATATGTATATGTACTAAGGTGAAATCTGATAATCTATCTTAACAGCTTGGAAAAAAAATGCCTTTTGGATTTATCTTGTGTCTGGTGTAAATCACACTTACGGATGTATGACAGGGCGTAAGATATTTGATATACATAGTTTGCCTCCAGCACTGTCTGTTCAACTCTTTACTGTTAGAAAATTTTCTTGTCAAATTCTTTTCAATACAAAAGGATATTTTCAGGGGTAACAATAAGTATTTCTGTCAGCTCCTTGTAAGTTTACCAGTTCTCAAAAGCAAAATAAAGGTCTGCATGTAGCACCCAACTTGAAGTAGTAATGACTTTTGTTTCAATCATAGAACTCAGAAAGAGTTTCCAGTCCTTGTCCATTAAATTGTCCAACATCAGATTTGCTGAACTGGCAAATAAGGGTTGATGAATATCAGCAAGAAAGAAAAGGCAGCAGTTCTCCCATCCCCTGTCCCCAGACAACATTTCCTTATTTCATTTACTGTAAGGATTGAATTTAAAAGAAACCACTGCCCCTTGATCACTGACCTTTAAAAGCACTGCTGTGCTTCATGCCACTCACTTGATCCAAACTCTGTCAGTCCTTAATCATGCAGATTTTCCTGGAGTGAGTCGGATTTCAGGGAATTTTCTTCATAGCATGGACAATCTCTTAAAAAGAAAATGAAAAGAAAAAAGAATAATAACTGAAAACATGACCTTCAGAAAGAGTATCTGTCATGAATCTGTTAAATGGTACCCACACAGAGATCATATGGTGTAAACTTATATAAGACAAAGACTTGCTTAAAAGGCCAGAACAAATGTATTTAAGTAGCTAAAGGTTGAATTGTTACTAATATAGGCAGGTGAACATTTTTGAATGCATTTATAAACTGTTGTTTGTTCTCATTCCCTTTTGGTTTAGCTTCAGTCTCACAGGTTGAATTCTACTTATCTCTCTTTTTCAAACGCAGTAATAAGAAATAGTACACATAAAAAAAGTATAATCAATCTACCTTAGAGGATGAAGGCTATAAATACAGGTCAGTGGGGAATGAGATAAATTGGTAGGTGTGTATAAGTACCAACTTTGAGTTGCTAACAGCAGCACTTCACAGCCAGTGCTGGTTAAACAATCAGTTTAGTGCATCTAGTTCAGACTCTATCACACCAGGGGCTTACTTCAATTGCTTGCTTGCTCTTCAGCTGTGACTGATTTCAGCACTGTTTCCATGCAAGGCAAGGCTTCAGAGCTGAGTGCTGTGTTTCTAACAAAGTCTTCCCAAAGCATCTAGTGCATTGCATACACGTTTCATTCAAAGGAATTTAACACTTAAGTAGTTCATCCAAGAAAGAACAGGTTTAGAGTTGTCCATTCAACTCCAACACAGCAATTTGTATTTCCATACCTGTGATACAGCCTGTAAGTAAATAGACACATTGTTTTTCTGTAAGGTCCACTGTTCCATTCAGCGTTCCAAGTTGGCAATGCTTGTGCAATGAGCACATATATACAAATATATTTCTTTATACCCTCAGTATATATTTTGCTATCTTATTCCTCCTCTTTACCAACATGCTGTCCTTCCTCTGCAGAGAATATAAAAAATCTCATTTCTTCACAGGTTTTTCTATGCTCTTTTCACTACTAGACCTCAGCCAGAAATACTTAACCTTTATTAAGATCTATTTTCTGTCATCTGAATTCAAAGAGGCTGACCAAACATTTAATTGGATTTAAAAATACAAGCAGTAAACCATTTGACTGCATTTTTTTGTTACTTGCATTTTAGAAAGTTTTTTCTTCAAACTCATAAAATCCTATTTTCCCTGAATTCAACTTCTTTTTAAGTACAGAGATTTCTGTAAACTCTAAAATGTAATGTGGACAGTAACACTTCACTAAGGTATTGAAAGTTCAGCATACAACTAGTTGTTGCCATTTCTAAAGAGTTTTTATATGTTCTCGAGGCAAGCATACTCTGTTTATTTTAGAGCATTCATCACAGAGAATAGATCATTACATATAGCTTAGAGCTTGAGTATTGCACACACTTCAGTCCTCAGTGTCTAGTAGCAGGGAAAGCAGTGTATATCTACATGCTTTCCAAAAGTGAGTCAACTATATCTGCTTGCTGTATGCATCTTTTGACCTTTGCTGCTCAGCCAGCCTGCATTAAGGTGCAGAAGATTGTTGGTGTGGCTGGCATCTAGGTCCTGAAGAAATGCTTGGGAGAATAAATATATAGAGAGTAACCTATCACAAATTTAATTATTTTGATGAATAATGGCATTCATGAATGAAGACAGCCTTCTGATAATGTTGTCTGACATGTAATGCCATATAAAACACAACATCTTTGTTGCAAGCATAAATACAAGATGCAGTTAAAAACAGTTTCCAGTGATTCATGAAATTGTGTCGTTCAATATAAAGAAATGTTTTTTCACTTGCAGTTTGTAGGTCAGCAACAAAATTGCTAAGATCCAAGTGAGTATCTTTCCCCCATATTGCTAAAAGTGAATTAATTCTCTTAAGTTTTCAGCACACTATTTCAGTTCATTTTATGCATTTACACATTTGCAAGCTGGGCTGAACCACTCACTGGCTTCATCCAGAGTCATTCTGTACCTCTGTGTGGTATTTTGTGGAATAATGTCATTTGGTAATAATACATGGCACTAAATTAATGAATTTCCTTTGTAAGCATTTTTTGTCCTTAGAAAATCACTTTTAAGAAATTGCTGAAGAAGCAGAAAAAGAGCACTTTCCATACCTGTTATCATTTGTGCACTCTGTCACCATTTTGGAACTTCTGAAGGACTAAATTTAGGCTAAGTGAAGCAAACCTGTATGGCCCCCTTCTCACTCTGTGAACATACGACTGAAACTATTATACAGAAATGTTGAGGAGTTTCAACTGCTTCATCTTCTTCCTTGCTGATACACCAACAGGATACTTTCCATTACAGGTGTCACATCTACTAGAATAGTGAAACTTCAGTGTCTCATTTTTGACTGATGGCACTGTTTGTGAACAAGTTAAGCTTGTCAGCCTAGCTTTTCACTGTTGGAAAAGTGCTCTGATTGCAAAGAGTCTGCCTCCTACTCAGAACTGAACTGGCAGTTTTCTAAATGCACTCTTGGTTTTCCTTTGTTAATTGCCTGTGATTCACACCCACATTTTGCAGAGAGTGATGGCATTTTAATTGCCAGGGGTATTTTAGGATGGAGGAGAGGGGATGGGAAGAGGCTTGGGAAAAAAGTGGGTAGGGGTTTGGCATGTTTGGAAGGCTAACTGTTCTGTGATTGCACACAGCTAGGAGACCAGCAGGCAGAGCACCATCTGTGCACACAGCTTATCCATACCAGCCAGCTCGGCACAGAGGAATGTGTCAGCTCCCACTTTTCCAGATCAGCTGAAAGCCTCCTTCGTGCTCCAGTGAAATTTTGCAACCATTCCCTGAAGATCTATTCCCTTCACCCAGCACATTTGACTGCCACAGCCTTCTTTCAGCAAGAAGCTCTTTCTGCAGCACTGTTTTCACAGATTGGAGCTGGGAAGATTCATCTGCTCTTCAGTGTCACCTCCTGGCCCTGCAAGCTGCAGAATGATCATCCCAGTGTCCTGGGGAATGGTAAGAGATATATGATCCCCCACAGAAATGCAAAAAGATCTCAAGAGGCTGTGTGTGGCTGTCTATGGTGGAGGTGTCGAGCTAGTTATCCTACTAGGAGAGAGCTACTCAGTCTAACTAGTGGGGTTTAAAACTTGCTTCATCCCCTCTTAAAACAAATAGTTATGTTTGGTTGGATGAATTTCACCCTAAACACCATCAACTGTTTGCAAGACCTGCTCGAACGATAGTGGGAACCTCAGCAGCTCATTCTTTGTACACTGTGGGTACCTAAACTTGAGTGAAAGTAATTCCACGTGTCACTAATGGTATCATGAGGATGTGTGAGTAAATTTTCTCACCATCAGTATCTGGGCTGGAGTCCAGTATACAAGTAGTTGTTTCCCAGATGCTCAGTGACACTTAAACACCTAGTGTCAATTGATTCCAGGTACACAATTTATACAGGGTTGGGGCCTTAATGCTTTGCAGATTGTATCAAATTTGACCTTACAGAATGTCTGTGTGATGTTCTCCTTGTTGTTTACAATGACTTGGGGAGCTGATGTGTATGCAGAAACTGGCCAAAGTAGCTCTCCCAGAGAAGTTCCTGGTATAGACTCTCTTTCTCCTGGATATTATTTACTGTGTCCTGGGCCAAATTATCAAACGGCAAGACCAAAATTGCCAAAAATATGGGGGGGGAATGAGGGTTTTCATCTGTAAACACATATTAACATCCATAAAATTATTTGTTGTATTGTCAATCTTACACATTCAAACAGCGCCCTAATTCTTTGCCTAACAGTGTAGATGATGGCAGGTTTGGATGGATCTGCCATTATATGAAATTAATACCACATCTTCCTATCAATGGGTTCCAGTGAGGAGATTCAGAAAAAGCATATTCCTCTATAGATTCTACAGCAGAGTTTTATAGAGTGACTAGAGACCACCCTGTTCTGTGTACTTCCACACATCCTGTCTTACCCTGGCTTTTCTCTTATGCAGAAAAGATCTAGTTTGTGACTCACCACTTTACCGTCCCCATTTATCCTGAATTCTTCCCCATGATTCTAGCTTTCTTTCAGCACTGATTCCTGCAAGTCAGGTCACAGGACACTGCCATCCATTCCTGTCTTCTTTAATCCCTATCACCTTCCTCCCAGTACCACCTCACCAACAAGCTTCTGTACATACCTGTTTCTGCTGTTAACCTCTTCTCCTGGGAATATCAGATGCACTCTCCTCTCTTCTGATAGAAAATTTTGTTCACCACCAAAAAAGAAGAAAATGCTGTTAATGTCTGTGTGTGGAAGAACAGAGATCTTTACCTGAGTCTTTACTTTTGCCTCACATTTGAGAGCAAAATTTAGCACATTGCTTCTTTACAACCTCATTTCTCTCCTCAGCAAAGATTAATTGCCATGTAGTTTTGCATGTTTTTAATGTTACAGTTCTGTTCTTTATAGTGCAAATATATCTGGCCTACATAGTGGGAAAGTAGTGAATATCATTAAAGGACTTTACAAAGTCTTGTGTAATTTTTGTTGGATTTTCTACCACATTATGACTTTTTAAAAAATCATACCTAAGAAAGGTCAGTGGTTTAACTGATTTGCCTTGTCAGAGACAAAAGGCAGAAGCATTGAATAAAATAACACAATTTTTTCTCCAAACGCTCCTTAACATTTTATCTTATACTATGCATCTTATACTATGCATATTAGCACGAGTGTTACACCTCAGATTTGTGGAAACCTTTCCCTTAAACCTAAGAGGAATTGTATATCTGTCTTCTTAGCCACCACTGAAAACCCTAACCTCACCATTTTAAATTATTTGTGCTCTGACAGGATTTGCCCTTGATAGTTTCTCAGGTAAGTATTATTTCTGACCATTCAGCATCTGAACAGAACAGACATCCTGTGTCAAAAAAAACCCCTCAGTCAGTTCTGTATGTTCTGTGTGTTTTTCCCCCAAACAGATTTACTTTAATAGTTCATCTCATTTCCTCAGATTTTACAAATAAAATTCAAACTATGAAGTAGGTAGAACATAGCCCCCTAAAAAGGTATTTGTGGATTAAAAATAAGAATGAATCTGCCTTAACTCTGCAAAAGTCGAAGAATAAGTGGGAGCTGCTGTTGGGAACTTCTGTGCCATATTTTCAGGCCAGCCTGAGGTTGTATACTCTAAAATGATATAACAATCTTCAGCAGTAAACAACTTGAGTCTCCCTTGCAAACCATTTATTTGCTCGTTTGGAGTCGGATGAGTATCTTCTGCCTGGAGCCATAAGGTCTACAGTTCACTCCTTGAAATGTCAAAGGCTGCTGAGCAAACCTCAGCTCCTTAAAAGAACGTGTGAGTGAAAGGTTATACTCTGTTCCCACTGAAATCAGAGGTAAAATTGATTCCAGGTTTGAACAGAGCAGAGTAGGACTTCTAGCTAATGTAGGCAGTTAGTCTAGGCTGCCTTCAGGAGCTACCGACCTGGAATCTGTTACTTGTAGCAGCCTTGAAATTGCCGAGCTTAAACATACCCATATATATCTCCTCTTTACTTTTATGGCAGTGAAAACGTTATTTTTGGAAAGAAACCTGAGTATCAAATACTCTTTTGCAGAGATACTTTACAGTACAAGATAATAAATTCATGAGCTTGAACACAGAAGGGCTTCACCACACTCAAACTTCTCTTTAGGCAAAGTAAGTTAAGGTTTTAACCTCTTGCTACAGCAGTGGCTTCACAGATTCCACAAGCCGTCACCTCTCACCTTGTTACCAAATGCAGTAGGCACATGCACCTCCAATACCATCTTTATTTGGAGCTGTACAATTTAGTTTGACTATTAAGGAAATCTACAATAGTTTTACTATTGCAATACTGTAATAAACTACTAATAGTTGCTAGTGAGAAATATTGCCTTTTTGGTTATGCTTCTTTGTGAACTTTTACACAGATAATAGAAGAAACATTCCTAATTAAGAAAAATAATATAGACGACAGTTCTCTTTCTTCTGGTAAGCTCATTAGAACAGTGCAGAAATGCTACATCACACATTTATAAATATGATTGCAGGTGTAAAGTGAACTATAATATGAAACATTATTTTAAAATAATTCCCATGTCAAACATAATTGTCCATTTATAAATATAAATAGAACAATAATCTGCTTTTCTGTGGAAGATATCTATTTATACTGAATAGGGTTCATGTTAGTAGAACTGTAATGTGTCATAAATTAATAAATAATACCAAGCTAAATGAAGGAGAGAAAAAGAATTTCAAGCTTAAAAATTAGGCTTGTGTGAGTATATAGCAGACTTTACATTACTACTATTTTAATAATCCTAGGAGAGTTTAACCCAAAAACTTCTGATTCTGTACAAAGGAATCTGCCAGTGCTACTTTGGTGAATTATTAATTGATTCCAGATCTAATCCACATTTTTAACCAAAAGTTTATACTGTATACATGTGTTATAGTTCAGAAAGTATTGGGATGGTGATGTAAGAAAGGCCAATTTAAAATCAGGGCTTGGATTCTGCTATTCACCTCTGTCTTAAGGGAAGAGGTCTTGACTTTGGTGTTAAGCAATACTTCTCTGCAAGGCCCACAGCTTAAAACAAGTACTTAGTCTGGGGGAAAAGTATCAAGATCCCAGACTCACCTTTGTGGCTGATGACATCCTGCAGATGCCTTGCTGTCTGCTTTTCATGAATGGCCTCTTCTTCTGCACAAAACCAGCCAAAAAGAGACCAGTGAAACTAAACAGATGAGGATCCGGGCTTGCAGAAATAGCTCCAGAGGGGCCAGTCCAGAAGCTCTGGGGGGAAAGCCTTTATGTCTTCTGCTTTTCAGATATTTAGAGTCAGAGACAGAGTTATCCACTCCAAATTTACCTTCTGTTTTGGAAACTCTGATATTGATCTTGTTGCTGTTGTTTAAAATTGGAGTTCTTTACTAGCTAGCTAGCCTGCAGCCTGTAGGGCAGGCAAAGTTTCCACACTGAGAAGGCTTCTGCAGGCACTGGTCTTTGTTTTGGCCTATCCAAAGCAGATCTGTTTTGGTTTATTGCAAATTTTGTAGCATCTCTTCCCTCGGGTTGTTTTGGTCTAAGCTCTTCCACCCTAGGTAGACATTCAAAGGATCGAGCCAATATAGAAAGAAAACCATCCCTCTGATCTTTTCACTGCTCAGAAACAGCTTCTGGCAGCCAACACTTGGATTAGTGCAGGATTTAATACCATTTCTGTATACCAGTGGTGGCCTTCACTGCACTGTATAAATCCTGTAAAGGGAAATCCTGCAAAGGGAAATCCTGCTTCACTAGCTTTCTTAAGTTCTACAAGTTATCTATATGTCAAAGAAATATTTTGTTTGGATTTTCAACAAAGCCATGATAAGATGCCTAGCAGAAAGCTACTAAAGAAATTAAGTTGCCATGGGACTGATGCCTATATAATTTGAAAGCTGCTGAGTAGGGAGCAAAGGAATTCTTTGTCACTTTTCAGGATAAAGAAGAGTAAGCAGCAGCATATTGCAGGGAATTAGTTTTATTTAAGATCTTCATCGATAACCTGAAGACGGAAGGGATACAGGTGTATGTCTCAGTTCACAGACGATACTGAACTCCTGCAGGGTGTCAAATGATATATATGTAGTAATGAGCTCTAGAGAGATGATACACAGCTGAATGAGTGCAGTAAAAAGTGATGAGTTTTTGTGTAGATGGTGCATCTAGGGAGAATAATCTAAGCCGTGTTTACACAGTGTTGAACTGAAAACTGGCAGCTGAAGCTCAGGAGAGACCTACAGGTCTCTGAACTTACTTGCTTGACATGAACAGCAGCCAAAAATGCCAAAAAGATTTTTGGGTGTTCTCAAAAAGGATAGTAAGAGCAAACCAGAAAATATAAAGCCTTGGTGCATCCGCATCTTGAACACTGTGTACAATCGGATTTACATGTTTTAAGAGAGACATAGGGAAATTAGAGATAATGAAGAGAAAAGCAACTAAGATGATTAAAGGATAGAGTAGCTGCCTTTACAGGGAATCAGACTTTTATGAGTTTATTTCTCCCCCAGGCTAAGTGGGGTATGGGTAAGGTTTATAAAATCATGGACTCAGTGTGTAAAGAAAATACAGAACTATTGTTTCCCAAGTCCTGTGGTGTCCCAGGGGCACTCACTGAAAGTGTTGGAGATTAGTTTAAAACCTGCAAAAGAAAGTCCTTTTTTTTGATACCATTACCTGCTCTACCTTCTGAAATCTGCTGTAACAGGAAGCTGTGGAGGTCCACAGTACCAGCAAGTTAAAAAAAAGGAGAAAACAGAAAAATTCCACAGCAGCAGATCCATAAAGAGACACTAAAATTAAGAGGTAGGAACATACTTGCTGGCATCCTTGGTGTAGTGGTGGGGTTGTGGAGAAGTATAAGGGGGATGAGCTGCAGGACAGGCAGGATCATGAGTTATCCTCAAACAACATTTCCTATTGCCACTGCTGGAGGTGAAATGGATTATTAGTTTGACCCAGAAGGCAATTTTCTATGTTGTCATGAAAATAAGGCTCTGTGCTCCTTTGCTAGAGCTTAAAGCTGCCACTTCAGAGTTATTTCCACCCATTTAATTTTGATTGCATCTCAGTAGGCAGTCAATGGTGCAGAATTTGTCAGCTGGAAGAACTGTGTGGTAATTATCAACGGCAGGGATTTTTTTTTTTTGTTTTGACCATGTCAGTTTTTTCATTAGAGTTAGGGAAAATACGGGGTTTTGTATAAATCTATAGAACTTAAAAAATATTCAAATTCAGTCAAATAAGAAGAATGTTGATTGAAGAGAATGCATTAGACAGTCACAAAAAAGAATTATTTTTAATAAAATTAACATTTTTAATGAAACCCACCAATTTCAGGGCTTTGCTCTGCTACAGTCATTAAAATTTCTGGATCAGAGTTGGACTTCTATGGTTGAATATTGTTACCAGGTTTCCTGATGATGTGACTGCTGTACTTTGCATGGTGAGCAAGTACTTTTTCTCAGGAATGAAGAGTTACTTGAATAAAGCTATTAAACTAGCCCTAAATAATTAAAGGACCAAAAGTCCTGGAGACTGTATAATCCCCTCTGCCAAATAGTCCCTTTTGGCAGAGATTCCTTCTCACTTTTAAGATTCCATAAGTATCAAACACTGTGCCTTCTCCTTACTGAACATTTTCTGCTGCACCTTTCTGTCTTTCCTTGTCCACCATGTTCTAAATATCCTACAGAAGCAGAGTGCTTCTTCACTGCTCCCTATTTCTTGTCATTCTTTCTACCAGCTCAGAGAAAAGGCTGAAAGTGTGGAAGAACTTTCCAACCCACCCCCCCCACCACCAGAGGGTGATTTTGTGTTGCAGAAAATGCTGAAGAGATATTTCTTTTGTATATTGTTAACTGTACCCAGGCATGCTTATTACTACTTATTTATTTTCATTAGGTATGACAACCTCTTGAGACAATTACCAGTTGCAGTTTTGATGTCCATTTGCTGCATTATAATGGTGAGAGAAGAAAGGAAAATCACGTCCCCTAGAAATGTACTATATTTGAGTAAAAGGTTGAAAGGGGGGGGGTCTATTTTTTAAATTTTTATTATAATTGTTTTCCCCCCTGGAAAGTAGAAGAGCAAGTAAGTAATCGGGGTGGGGCAGGGAGGGGAGGGAATCTCACAGACTATTTATCTGGCATTTGAAATAATGGATGACAATTTGTTCTGCATAAAATTTACATTCTATGTTATATGTCCGTACATATAACAGCAATAGTAAGAACCAAAATAAGTTATTATCTTACTGTTCTTAAGTTTAATTTTCAGTTGTATCAGCCTTAACTTGGTCTATTGCAACCACAAACAGGAGGAAAAAACTCCAAAAACTTTGCTATAATTAAGAATGGGAATTTGTTTCTGTTTAAACGTGTTCAAAAATCCACTGCTTATTGCACTGTGAAATTTAGTGGGTGTCTAGAGGGTATATTAGAATGTGTTAGTGTTGAAATCTGGGATCAAATAAGCTGGTGATTGTTGAGGAACTTTCCCTCAAGGCATAAACTTTTTTTTATTTTCTTGTTTGATGAATTCCTATCACACATTGCTGACATTGTCCCTAGAAAATCAAATCATAATGCTGATCATGCCTGATCGATCTCAGTTGCTTGACATTTCCCACAGTTAGCACAGAGGGATCACTGCCCAGCATGAAATAAGGAATCAAAATTTGAAAGCCAGTATTCTCTAAAACCAGGGTAAACACCTCACTCCCCTCCCACAGCACTCCCTGCATCTCACAGTGAATTCAGCTGAAGCAACTGCAGCTGTTCTCTGTGTCAGTTTTCAGTTTCAAGAGGGACTGACTAAAGGCTGCTGAGATGCACAGCTCAACTCCTCCAATTTGTTTTCAGTGTTTTTTCTGCACTGGATGTTCCGGAAATATAATCATAAATCTTCCTCTGTCATCATTCCAAATAAATCATGGCATTGCCATGAAACATGAGAGAGAGAAGAGTTAAGCTGTCCAGGAACAAGTCCAGAGGCAGAATAGCCACTATTTACCTCAAGTGCTGTAGAAGGCAAAATGTTTACACCTCACATTCTTTGCCTACAAATCCCCCTTGGGTATTTGTACTGACAAATACAAATTTTGCTATCCCCCAGGGGAAATTAAATAACATCCAGTATTGAAATCACCTTTGAAGGCTCACTAACCTTCAGATTCTCCAGTATGACTGACAGTATCCGTAGCATCGGTTGCATCTCTGAAACCATCATTGCAGAGATCTGAGTGAGCTTACTGAAGTCAACTGGTGAACATTTCCCCCTCACATACTTTCTGAGCTTTCTCCAGCTTTTATATCACCAGCAACACTGGCAGAGTGCCTTAGGAAGCTGTCAAGAGCATATACTTTTAAATCCTTGACAACACTAGGCATTGTGTGAGGGTGGTGAGTGGCTCTTGGGATGCACCTATTCATAGACCCACTAAGTCAAACAGGACACCAGTGAGTTTCTTACATCTCTCTGTTCCCTGTCTAATCTTGATGCAGTGCAGAGCAGTAATCCCAGCTTGAATCCTAAGGAAAGATTGGTAAAACTGTATTATCCTTACAATCAGTTTGATTCTCCCTTCTTTTTTCTCTGTGTGAGTCCTGAGCCCAAATTTTCTCGGTCTGTCAATACGTATCCATTGTACAGTCAACCTCATGTTCTCTCCTTTGATTTCTTTTTTTCTTCTCCTCCACTGCAGCTGTCTTTTGTCATTCTTGCTTTAATTTTAGATGACCAAAGAAATATACAGGTTTTGTCAAATAGCATAGGGTTTTTTTTACATGAGATATAACATGTTTTGTCTCTTTTTAGCTGATCTACTTCCCTCATAGGGTGAGATACTCTATGTATCTTGGAAGAAGAAAGAAAAGATACATCTAAAATTGCTTTTGCAGATAGAGGGAGGGGAACAAAAAGTTCTGTTAGAAAAGAACCATTAGCCAAGACAGCTGTGGTTGCTGAGAGTGTTCAGAAGAAAACCCTATGACATAGGTTGCACGCACCCACATATGTGAAATGATTGTGTCCTTTTTTTCTGGTTATTTTTGCTTTTAGGCTGAAAATTTTGAAACATGGAAGTTGAAATTTAGGCAGAGGCAGAGGCAGCTTTGACAATTCTTGTAAAGTTATTGAAAGTATCACAACTGTTAATGCTTTCTCTTCAAGTCCCAAATGCTACCGGCAAGAAACTGCAAAGGAATCTTCATTTCTGAGTACATTTTGAGCTCTTCTGATCTCATGGAAGGGTTTGAAGCTGCTTCAGAAATGTAGCCTAAAGAATAAAATAGCAAGTAAATAAAAAATGAAAGATTTACAATCTTGTGACTTTTAAACAGCTCTGATGTTTTTCCAATTACATGAATTTTGAAGATGGGATTGGCAATACTCTGCATCATGGCCTTAATCCAGTTAAAGAAAATAGACCTGTTAGGTGTACTACTTATAACATAGGAAAGCACTGTCCTGACTAAGAATTTCTTTAATCTTTTATGTTCAGGTACTGTCCTGATTCAAGACCCTTCTATGTTTACAACCTGAACAAGACTCCAAAAGAAGTTATTTACCTTGAAAAAATAAGCGTGGAATGGCCCCGATCCAAAACAACAGGAAAGCTGCCAATCTGCTGCTGCTACACTCAGCTGCTTCTGGACAGGAGTTCTCCTTCCTGCAGTTTGAGAAGCATTAACCATTCAGTTGGGCTATTTCCCAGATTCTTCCTGCAGGATGCCTTCAGCTGTGAAATAAATGTTTTACAGGCTGCCATGCGGTGCACTAGTCCTCTGCCGAAGAAGGACTCCTGACTGCCCCTCAGATTATCAGTGGAGGTGAAGTCTACTTCATTCTTGAATGCTGAGCACTTGTAAGGCACAGCTTAGAGATAACACCTGACCCCCTGTTCTACAACCCTTCCCAAAAGGGTCATCCTCCCAGCTGCAGTGTTCCCCATTAAAGACAGCAGTAACTGCAGTTTGTTTCAGCAATGATGATGGCTACTAAAAGAGACATATACTGAGATAAATACTGATAGCAGAGTTTCTCTTCATTTACAGTCACAGGCTTGCCCCAGACATCTCATCCCTCCTCAAGAAATGTCTGTGAACCTAGATGTTTGAAATAGGCTCAGTCTCATTCTTGTAGCTACCAGCAGTGAGATATTTGGAACACAATCTTTCCTATTTGTGCCTGTCCTTGCAGCCTTTGGGAAACATTACATTTATTGGAGGTTAGGCTTGCCCTTATGGACTCAACTAGGCCATTTTTATCCCTTTCATAAACGGGGTTATTTGGCAGTACTTTATACCTCTTTCTTATATGGAGGTGATCAACATCTGTAAAAGTGGAGACAGAAACAATTCCCCCAGACTGGGCAATATATCAGAAGTGTTTATTGCACTTCACGGTGTCTGAGAAGAATGAATCAAGACTAAAATTATTCTCAGAAGCATGAAAATAGCTTAGTTGATTTTTGCACAAGAGAAACCAAAATCAAACAAATCATAACTGTTAAGAGTAACACTGTAACTGCCTCCCTAGTAGTCTATATTCAGAGTGGACTCCCACTGGTTTAACTTTGTCATACAATTAATTTATCAGGTCATTCATCACAAAAGTACTTTATATAGCAGTTAAGACAAGTCAGGAAAAGTGGGACCTTTCAAAAACAAGATCATACAAAGTTGTGATAAAACTCCAAAAGAAACAAGTAATGACAAGGGAAATCAAGAGTGACATTTGTCTGGCAATAGAATTAATTATAAATAAAATGGAAACACTATAAATGAACCCGAATTTCCTAAACATATAACTGAAAGAGTTTGTCAAATACAAAATAATGTGTGTTTATTCTGTGGGCACGTGGATAGAAAAAGCGTCGAGGAGCTGGAAAGTAATAGACCTGTTGTTTGAATAATACATTTACTCTCTTTTTCTTTATTTTATAAAGAAATGTGTTTTATCAGCTTACTATTCAAAACCACACTTTCTTTAACATTTTATAGCTATGAAGCAAACTTTGAAACGTTGATATTTCTGGTTTATTGAACTGACCCTGAAGTAAAAACCTTGATCTTGTAGAAGATTGTGTGGAGCCCATTAAAGAACAGTTTCTTTGGGTCTTATCCCAAATGAAATTAAAATTAGGATTCTGCACTATGTTAATCCTTTTATTGCAGGGCTGGAACAGTAGGGACCACAATTTAAAGTTTCACTGATCACTGCTTTCAGAGGACCACTACATCTGAGTAAAAGATGTTAAACTGCTTCAAGGGGCATCACATGCATTTTTGTAAATATAGGTGCATCTGTATATGCATCATGTGCAGAGAACAAAAAATGACTAATTGATAGGAAAACTCAGATTTTGTGAGGTCAAAATGAAGTTGGATTACTCCATCCCTCAATTAAGGTAAGTTCTGAAAATGTTTCCAGAGCAGAATTCCCCATCTAGACAGAAATCAGGCCTCTGTCTTGGCCAGAGCAACAAAAAGCCATTCACCTGACTGCAGAGCCAGGGTTCTTACTCAGAACAGCAAAGATGAGAGAAAGGACAGCTGTGGGTTGGTTGACTTGAAGGAATTATGTGCCTCTTGGCCCATGGTTCATGACACTGAATGGCTGCCTGTGGAGAGCATTACGATCCCTAAATTTTTATCACATTCAGTAGTTCTAACAGTGACCACGGCCAGTTTCTTTTCAAGCATACTGCAACGAGCCACAGGTCAATAGGCTTGATTGTCCCTCTTGTGATCTGTCTGCCTTTGGCAGTCTGCAACACAGAAAAAAACCCTCTGTTATGCACTTGCAGTTACTCTTCATGGCAGAGAATTTGTATTCAGGGATTCAGATTTATAGGCTTTCCAAATGCATGTTAGAGCAATTTGGAAGATTATCATCCCCAGCTGCCCATCCTTTCTCTCTGCCAGAGGTTGTTGCTCCTACAGGGGAGACAATTGAACGGCTGGCACGTTATGTGCACTGTTCATGACCTGACACATTGATTTCAGCTCTCATTATTAACCGGCTGGACTATGAGCACAGGGAGCAGAATGCCTTGACTTATCATCCCTGCTGGACATAGCTGCAGTGGTTAAAATGTTTATCAGTTCCCACGTGTCGTAGACAAATCCCACAGGTACTGAGGAGAAAGCCCCAAATCCCACAACCACAGGATGCTGGGGGTTGCTGCAAAGCACTGTTTCCCATACTGCATGTCTCACTCTTTGGAAAGGGTCAGGCAAACAAAGTGAGTGGCTTCTAGTGCCACGGTGTCAGCACAGTCAGATAACCCTGGTAATCAGTAGAGGGCCAGGCACACAAGGTTTAGTGGACTTGGAAGAAGTCAGCTGGGAATTAAGGCAGCCAAGGTGCTAAAGTTGGCCATTTGGGAAAATGCCTGGAGAGAATTTGGAAAATTCAGTACTATGCATGACAAAACCTAACCTTTAAACAGTGCAGTGGCCTGCAGGAACCACACTGTGCGCCTAAAAGAAAATCCTAGGAGGCCCCAAGTCAACCAAAAATCAGAAAGAAATTACAGTGAGGGACAGTCGATTTCCTAGCATCATCATGGAGCCCAGGAGCACCACAGACTGGAATACACTGTTTGTGTATTCACCTGAGTGAAGAGGAATGCAGCTGCAGCATCTGTTCCAGTTCTGCAGGGAAAAGTCTTATGTGCCAATGGGACTAGGTCACCTCAGAGGTGTACTGTTGTGGAAGGAGCACATGCCCTTCTCTTCTGCCTGAGTAATGTACAGTTTGAGAATGACTAATTTAAGGGATGTTTTGGGTATTTAGTTTGTGAATACATCTGGATCTCCTTGGCATACCCAGAATTTTGTGAATGCCAGATAGCAAGAGGCATGGAGGGGCTGTTATGGATGCAAATCAGCAGAATTTAAGCGCCTTGGGATGAAGGAAACAGTTACTCAGAATTTCTGAAATTTCTAATAGCAATTTAATTTTATAAGTACACATCTTAATTTGAAAGTAGGATCTAGGTTCCTTGGTGGATTTAGCCTTTTTGATCTGAGGGTATTTAAAAATGTATCAGTGAATCAGTGGGAGCTAGGGGCTTTGATGTCTTACATGCCAGTTTCCATCTGTAAGCAACAGAATACCTTTCTAATCTGGGCCACAATAAGTTCTTTGAACCATGCTGGTGTGAAGCTTTTCCACAGCCAGAAATGACCTTGCTTCAGCAGAGAGGTTTTAACATGAAGCAAAAAAGTGGAGTTTAGTAACATTAGAAAGACTCTTTTGGTTGGGCATTCCCACACAGAAAATAAAATTGTAGAAGATACCCAAGCATTGTTACTTATATTCAACCAATTAAACGCAAGCTGCAGAGAAACAGAGAAAAATAACTTAAGATCAACAGGATTTTGCATTGCCATTCTTACACTTACCCCATGTAAGTAATGTACTCCCACTGATCACTGATTTCTGTTAAAATGGATTACTGGTTAATGGTTAGATTCAGTGGTCAACAGAGTGCACTTCGCCTGTGCCAATCCCCACCTCCTGCTTGTGAAACTCTTGTATTCTCTGGATGTTGCTGCTAAAGCAGAGGCCAAAGATGAGGCAGCAGCCACTGCACCAGGACTAGACCTTCCCAGGAGAAATAGATGTCACTGCTACACCTTCGTCTTTGGGAATGACAGCAGCAGAAAGACTCACTCTCTAATATCCATGCAGCAGACCATCCCTGCTCAATCCTTTTCCTCCAAGCCAGAAGGTGCAGCTGATCAGGGAGGGCCCAGATGCTGGGAAGCAGTGGAACCTTTGTGTCTTGCAGGAGTGAAGGGCAGCTGCCTGAGGCCAGATGCTGGGATGGGTGTGGGTGAGGAGTCTGGCTTCTGAGTCTAGGGAAGAGGAAAAGCAAACAGGGATTCCAAGAAAAGATGTACAGTGGAATACATGGGTGAGGAGGGGAGAAAAAAGTGAGAATGAGATCTGCCTGCCCTGCCAGGCTTCCACAGCTCTGTGATAATTTGCTTTCATCCACTCAGAGCTCTTCAAACTTCATTGACCCTTACTTAATGTCATTCTCTTTCTCAAAGGAGTTGAAATCTCCACTGACCCCTTCCAGTACCACACACATACCTCTGAGGTCATTAGCAATCTCCTTCCATCTACTCAAACCCATTCCTCCTCTCCACCCCAGGCACTCTGCTCCATCCTCATCACAGGCCCTGCAGTGCTCATGTAGTACCTCCCCAATATCTCCTCATCACCCTGGCGGTCTTTCCTACCCAAGGGCCCTGGGATTGTCAGTCTTGTGCTCAGGTGAGCTCCACTGACTGCTCCACCCTTCCTCCTGGTGGGAAGGGTTTTCTCTCCAGCACAGCCCTTTGAAGTACTCCTTTGTGTAAGTGCTCACCACAGAGATCAAGAAGCACATAATCAAATTCTGTCTCAGCACTACAATATACTTCACTTCTCTCAGGATCCAAGCAATCAGTACACTTCTGTCTGCACCTGTAGAAATGAATTGGCAAAGATGATTATTCCAGTATTTAAATCTTTAAAAATTTCACTGTTGCCCTTCTTTGTCACTGTGGTCTTACAGAGAGGAAACCCATAATAATGATATCCTGTAAAGTTTACATAAGGCAAGTGTTTCTTCTGTGTCTTGCCTTCATGATGGTCTTCTGTTTGATACTCGGCTTCAAAGTTAAAATGTTATGTTCCACTTAGTGATCACCAAGAATAGGGTTAACCATACCCTTGCAATAGCTGGAAGTTCTTTGAAATTAACCATCCAATTTTGATGAAAATCCCGATTAACAAAGCGCCCATGGAAATTTTAGATAGGAATAGATTTAATTTTCAAATACCAATTTTACTCTGGTGAATGTTAGCTTTGCTTCAAATAATTGTAGCTTTTTGTAGTTGGGTCTGGGATCAAATGCCATGTGATATCCAAATAAAGATACGGCATAGCATGTATAAATGACACTGACACAGAATAAATAACAAGCACACAAGTCAGTGGAAACAGAAAATAGAGACAAAAATAGAGAAAATATAGAAATAAAGCAGAAAATACAACTTCATTGCTGCTTTCTATTGTAATAGCCTCACTAGAAATGCATCACTAGAACTGATTCCATTTGTAAACCCTTAAATCCCCTACTACAGATTAGAAGGAGCAACAATATGAAATTCATGGTGTTTGTGACTGGCCTTTATTGACAAAGAGTAAACAGCCACAACTTCTAATAGAGCTTCTGCTACTGGTTTAACAACTCCATGAGAGGCTCATGCCAGGACTTCAAACTGCACAATAAATGTGTCACAGAAGTTTAAGCATCTCTTAACATAAAGTGATTATTATACATCCTTATCTTATTGGTCTGTCAGCTATTCACATTCAGGCTTTGAAGCATCTGCCTTTATTCCAAACCTACCATCCTTTTTTTACTCTTCTGAAGTTGCACAGAAGTTGCTCAGGAGATCAGCACCAGTGTCTCTGTGACTGATATGTAAATTAAAAACAAGTGGGAAAATTGTAACAAGCCTTCAGGGAGACAGAGTGCTTCTTTATGGTACTTGCTTGATGCTCAAACTAAGAGGAGCCATTTCTAAGACTATCAATTAGGAATGAATGAACAACCAAGGTTATTAGCATTGGGCTAATTCAGGACTGCTATTTCATCTCTCATTTAAGCTCGTACTTACTGAAACTTGTTAGTGGCACAACAGAGCTCTCCTTCTCTCAGTCTGTTTCTATTGAATTAGGACTCAGAGAACACTGATAGCATGAACAGACTGTCTTGTCAAAGAGGTATCTTGTAGAGATTAAAGAGCTTGATGTCTCTAAATGTCAGTTAAATACCCCCTAAATGTACCCTCAGGCATCGTGAGCTCAGTTTTCAGGTGAGCATAAGCAAGATTTCTAACATAAGGGGTGTCTTACACCTTATTTATGCTCACCTACAAAGAGTTTTCCCAGATGCTGAGATTAATTTACTCTGTTTTGCCAAGAAAGTAACAGTGGCAAAAGTTTTGTTGGAGAAATAATGAAGCGAAAAATAAAAATCAACAACAATTACACTAATGAACAGTTATATAAAATCCATTCATTAAAAAACAGGAAGTTAAAGGGATTATCAATTTGCAAGAATTTTACACATGGGAAAGGTAATAGCGTGGATAGTTAAATCTGTTACTAGATCACAAACAATGCCGTTGTTAAGGGGAAAATCAGAGAAATAAAATTTTCCTCCTATACATGAACCTACAGCAGAACGAGGACTGGCTTGGGGGTGCATAAAAGGGGTTTTACTAGTACCTTCTTTTTTCCTAAAAAATTACCAAAAAAATAAGGGCTGACAGTTTTCCCATCCAGCCACTAGTGCAAGAAAATGCCAGCTGTTCTGTACATATTGCCAGAAGTAGAGTGAAAGGTCTAAGTGGAAGTCCAAGCCAGGACTAAGCAACAACAAAGAAAATAATAAAATATTTTTGTCTGAACCATATAAACAAATTGAGCTTTATCCCTGAAGTCACAGAGTGATATATAGTTATGTAAAAACCAGTAAAATAGTTTATTAAAGGAGTGAAAAAATGTGGAGGAAAGCTAAATATTGAATATTCCCTTCTTCACAGGGGTCTGATTTTTTTATCCCATTTTTTTTTACTTCTTGTGTAGAAAAAACCAAACTCAGACCTAAATATTAACTAAATAAATAGGCAGACAACAAATGTGTTTGAATCTGTCATGAGTTCAGGGTCTGATTGACACTTGAACAAACAAAATTAAAAAGCTGAATCTATTAAGAAGGATTACTTGACTACCAACAAGACCTCTCTCTCAGGTACTCATTCACCTCAATAGTAGCCAAGCACTGTGTACATAAATTACTAGTTTACTGCAACAACAGTACAAAAAATTGGAAGCAATGCAAATCCACAGAATTGAAACTGGATATTTGTTTTCCCATATTTTCCTAGTATTGCAATATAGCTACCCATTTCTGGAGGCCAACCTGACTTTGCAATGGTCACAGATTAGCCATTACATCCACGCTTTTTTAACGAGTAATTATAGCAAATCCTTATAAACTTTAAAATCATCATTACTACATTCGTGAAAAGTATTTGAAAGAAGTATTTGAAAGTACAAATGTGTCAACAGCACCTTTGTGCTGAGATTACTTTTCTTACCAGCTTTGAAGTTAGTTCCTGTCTGAAGCCCTGCGTCCAATTATGTTAGATCATTAAAAAGCAAATTATCTTGACATTTTACTTTAATAACCTAGCTTTGCTTTGGCCAAACATGAAACACTGAACTTCCAGGGTATGAACTTTCCTCACCAGTGTATGTTTTGAGAACAATGAGCTGAAGAGTGAGAGAAAGGAGAAAGAAACTGTTGAATTGGTACCAGAGTAATAGTCCCTCACTGAATGGATCTCATACTTTCTTAGATGGAAGGAGGGAAGAAAAATCTTGCTCTAATCAATATTCTGATATTTGTAATCATATAAATTATTCTCAGCTTAATTTGAACCTCTTTTTTGTTCAGACAATAAGCTTAACAATTCTATCTTCAGAATACTCACACTTTGTAAACTCAGTTGTGCAATACCCTAAGCTATACAAGAGTAGAAAATGTATTAAGCTTAACAAAAGAAAACAGTGCACATGTGATTTTAGTAAAGTCCTATATATATTTGCATGTTAACTTCCTACAGCTCAGAAAACATTTTAATATGTCTCCCCCTGTGGGGCAAATTAGAGATGATACAGAAGAGAGAGACAAGGGTGATCCAATGAGTAAGAAATTGTGCTTCAAAGAGAGATTGAAGGAATTATTCTTTTTTGTCAAATGTAAAAAATTCAGATGGGTGTTTGTCCAGGTGACATCTCTAGTACGCGAGGTTATCACAGTATGAGTTGCTAGAGACTGGGAGGCTGTGTGTGCCCTGAGAGAAAGAGATGTGTCTCTCCTTCCTGCTCATCTTGCAGTGCCACAAGATATTTGACTAGATGGATAACACCAGGAAAAGAGGTAATCTTGTGCTCCTATGGGAAACAGAGTACACCTCTGCCCTTGCACACTATGTCTGGTTTTTTATAACCTTATAATCCACTGCTTAGGAATTATTTCAGAAAACTTGATCATGGAAAGAGGGATTGATGTATCAGGAGGGCTGAGAGAAAAGAGGGTGGTTTCTTATCATCTCTGTTTCTGTTAAGAGGAAAACAGTAAGATTACAGACCGAAATCTTGTGGTTTGTGTTTATACAACTGAGACTTGGAGCCAAAGTATAGGCTGTTTTATAAGATCTCTATTGCTAGAGGGATAGATTATTTATTTCTCTATCAGGCTGTTTGAGCTAGAGTTTTGGAACATGCTTCAACTTTTTTTTTTTTTTTTTTTGGAGGGGGGAAAATGATCATATTTGGTAGGATCTATATTAATTTTAAAAATAATCAAATACTATCTAAATTAATCACAATTAATGAAATGAAGAATATTCCCATCTTTTTTTGGTCAGCAACATACATGTATGAGGAAAGAGGATGTTTAAAAGATCAGAATTTTGCAAAAAATCTACATTTTCCCCTGAAGGTATGGGTTTCCACAAAAGCAGTCTGAAAGCTACAAACAATTTGTTCTGTACTCCTAGAACAGATTTTTCAATTGAAACATAATATAATTGAAATATAATAGAAATAACGAAATACCTAGAGAGTAATATTTACCTGTGCGTAGACAACAACAGAAAAATCTAGTGTGCAAGACAAAATGCAAAATGTCAACATTATAAAAATATAGGCATGTATTTAATACAAGTGGTGAGCCTCCATCAAATCAAGGAAATTATATGAAATCCTGCTCTTACACTGCATGGGCAAGTAGAGTCAGGAAATCTTCATAGGATGTGTTTCTTCAGTGAAGAAGTGAGACTGCACAAACAGTGTTCTCAGTTAAGAGGCAACAGTTAGGTTTGTGATTTCAGTGTACTGCTCTGTGGGAAATGTAAGAACTGTGCTTTAAAAGTATGAAATTAGGTAAAGGCCAAGGAATTATATCCCCTTGTTCAAGCCAAAAATATTTATGGAACTAAAAATCTCAAGAGCATAAAACAATTTATACTACATTAATGTTTATACTGGGAACTTTCCATTACTAAGTTTATGAGAGGGAATAACCATATCCATCCATCTGCTTAGTGGCTGCCACAGAAGCTGCTACATGTCAATTATTAATTCTCCTGGGGATAGAAACCCATTTTTTTCTAGAGACCTACTTCTGTGTTTATTTTTTCTTTTTTTTTACCTCTTATTTAAAATAATCTTTTTCTTACTGATATTGATAGATACATTTTCTTCTCAGTAGTGTGTTCTTTTTTTCATACAGCTTTACCATCAGCTACATTGCCATTTTCTAATAGAATGATCAGGAGTAATAAAACAAACCTTTTCCACCTTATTCAAGTTCTCTTGAGACTTACTTCGGTGCCTTTGTTGCAGTGACGACTGTTCCGCCAATAGTCATTGAGACATTTGAACAGCTATGCTGTGTCTATTTTTATTGATGAGGTAGTGATCTTTCTGTTTTCTGGCATAGCAACAGACAGGAATGCAACAAATCTATTTATAATATAAAAATCAGAAGTGTCTAATTTAGATTTCAAAAAAAAAAGACAAAACAGTGATCATGGTTGCTGGTACTGTTACTTAAAAGCTAGTCAGGCAAGTGATGTGTAACATCAAAGAGATTTTAACTTTGGTGGAGTGGGGCTATTTTCTGATGCTAGCCACATTAGGAAATTGTTGATTTTAGCTGGAATCTAGAAAGGTCACTTAGTTGTTCTGTTGCCTCACAATGCTGTTTTTTCCAGGGTGGTTTCTGCCAGGATCATCTTCATTACTAATGCCACTGTAATTGCATGGGAGAGTAGGTACACAGCATCAAAGAAAATCTTTGCGATAAACACAGGTACTAATTAAACCTACTGATCGGAACTGTCATAGAGCAAAAGCTAATTTAATCATGCCAATCACTGAACATGACTCATCATGAACAACTAACTTTTGCAAAAGAATGCGTAAACAGACAAAAATATAAGCTTCGGAAACTACAGCTACAAAGTACTTTGCTTAAGTTATTTCAGAAGAAATGAGGGTAATATCAATAATAAGATTAGAAATTTTCATTTCAGTTTAGCTGTTATGTCTCTCATGGGGTAGATAAATAGCATTAGGTATGTAGCCTGGACAAGCGCTTTGCCTGTACTATGTATCAGTGCATCACCCTACCTTAGTGCAATACTATTATCTACAAGCACTCAGAAAGCCAAGCGAACCAGGATCCCATCATGCTGGGCAACGCCGTGCAAATGCACGTACAGCAGGAGACACAGTCTCTGTCTCACTCTCAATAAATCCTTACTTGCTAACAGGTCAGGTCAGTGACAAAACTGAGACCTGGGCCCAGAAGCATCCATAAGAGATTCCTGTTCCCACCCTGCCTTAGCACTGGCGATCCCAGCTGCAGCCAAGTATCTATTTTAGAACATAGGTGGGGGAAATGCTTGCTGAATTCTGATAGGGAAATGCTTGCTGAATCCCAAGCACACAGAACAAATGAAGTGTCTTTCTTTATGCAATGGTTTATAAGCTCTTAATGTATGACATGCATCATCAAAGAAATGTATAAATGACAGTCTGTTGCTGCTTTCATGTTTAAAGGTAATCAGCACATTTTATTTAAGTAGGTAGAATAAATACATTTTATGGACGTATTTCTGTCAGTAGCATGTGATATTTTTAATTCCATTGTAGTGTGCTTTTGTCCTTCACAGATGGAAAAGTACAGATTGCAGATTTCTGCTGAAGCAAGGGAATACTAGGCATATGTTTTGGTTTATTGCAAATTGCAATTATTTCAAAGTTATATGAATGCTAACAAATTCTTGAGTTTAGGGAAACTATGAATTTGCAGTACCAGAAAATTCCACAAAATATAAGGTGTTACATAACAGTTTTGTTATATCATATTTCCAATGGTGTAAAAATTCTCACAAAACCTTATGTAACTCCATCTTTGCATTTCTTTTAGGATCAGAAAGGAATAAACCTTTGAATAACCTTTGAATAAAATCCAGGTAAAACCACTAGGCTTCACCTGCTTCCATGTCAAAAACAAAGCAATAAAATGCAATTTCAAAGCACAATCTCAAATCAGTTCCTTGATAATCCGTTTCTAATGAAACAGTGGCCAAGAGTTGAGAATCTTTTCAGATATGATTTACATGTTGAGTCTGAAATGGAAAGCAAAACCTGAGAGATTTTGCCAAGGTTTGGACTGACAACATTTGCACTGCTTTGGTGGCTGCTTGGATCTGACAGCTTCTTGCATCGAAGGAGCCAATGCTTCTAACCCTGCTCCCTCTGCTGTCTCTGAAGGTAGGGAAAGTGTTCTGTTGTGTTTGCGGTTTTTTTCCCCTCTTCATTTCAGTGAGAAACAGCTGTAAAACAGGGATACAAATCCTGACTAGACTGCTTCCAAACTGTGAAGTTTTGGATCTATGGGTGTGTTTGTCCTTTCAAATGCTCTGACACATCAGCTAAGTATTTTCTTGAAAATAAATGCCCAGGAACACATCATGTACTGACTGCTTGTGCTGAAAGCAGCTCACTGCTTCATAGAGCCGTTTCTACAGTTCCTTGGCCCTAATGAGGAAAACCAATATAATAGTGATGCTTGTATACCTGTTCAAATAACTTTATGCTTCTTACAATTTATGAGTTTATGAAAAGATAATTGTATTTTATGACTTATAACTTCACAGTTATTTTCCAGTTCTCAGCTTGAAAGATTCACCAAGCAGAAAACCTGAGGAAATAGCAGGGAATGTTTTATGCAGCCTGGAGCTGATGGATAAATATCTGAAAAACACTGTATTTTATTTTTTTTTGTACTGAAAAGCATCCTTCTTTCTAGTTTCTCAAGTTTATCCTGTCTACCTGATGGAGAACTGCTGAATGATACTTTCATGAAATAACATTTTAGTCCAAAGTAACTTGATTTTCTGTCTCTCTTGCACTGTATCTGTCTGACAACTATTTAGAGAGGTATTTGATAGGCCCCTTTTGATGCTGTACACCTCACTTCACTCAGTCTTTGACTCTAGCAAGAATCAGTTCCATTTCTACAAATTGAATAAGAAGAACTCTGTCCTGCCCTGCTAGGAGCGGGTCTTTTGTTCGCCTTTGCAAAGTCATAATAACAATTTTGCAGCACCGGAATAATAATAAAAAATGTTGCAAAATCTGGATGTTGCATAACATGTTTTGTCTCCAGAGAGTGAAACTAAGTTGTCTGTAAACACTTTCCAGTATTGCTGAGGGAAGGGATGTGGTGAAGAAAAGCAAGGGCTGCGGATATGAACTGGAATGTAAATCCCTGCTTACCATTAACTTCACAAGGGTAATGTTCTCATTGTTGATTCCCAGGTCCATCATTTATGATTTATCATGCAAGATAGGATGTAAAATTGTGAAGTATTAAGCTCGAGACAGAATTAGCTGTTTCTTAATATATCTCTTGCTACAGTAGCACTTGGAGGATCGTATATTGTGCTGCAGAATAGATCAAAGTGCTTCAGCATGCAGCAAGGTAAAGCAGGTCAGGCACTGCCACTAGAGGATATGGACACATTCAAGTTTCTACTTCTGAAAAGTTAAGGTGTATTCTAAAAATCTGACAGTCACTAATTGGGGAAATTTGGGGGTGGGGGAGGTTGCTTTATTTTGTGGCTTTTTTAAGACTATGGAATAAATGTTGAGCTCATGTTTTGAGCCCAGGAATACTACAAATACTCTATATGGTTCTGAACACATGTATTTTAAATTTACAAACATTCTTCATGAGAGCCAATATCACTCCAGACATAGAATCATTTTTCTCCACTGTTACTTTCTCATATTGGTGTCTTCAGACCAGCTCAACCTTGCTGTGGATAAGCATTAGTTAATGGCAGCAGATTAATTATTATCATCCACATGTAGATGCTAAAGAAGCATGCAAGTAGCAGTAGAAAAATATCCTTTCTGTATGACTCCCGCCTGAAACCATATTTCTTGTCAGCCATAATACCCTCTTCTTGATGCACCTGAACTGCTGCTGCTAAGATATTCCCACAAATTGTTTCAGTTAGCCATTTCTCCAAAGTAATCATCATGTTGTCAGGAGCTGAAGCAGCCTAATTATTTATTGTGATAAATCAACACTTTTGCATGGTGTAAGGAAGGAGAGAGAAAATGCTGGCACCTTTGGGCCCAGTGGAAGTGAGGTTCCTTTTTGTGTGGCTTGTCTGTTGTAGAAGTAAATAGGAACCTCAGAGCAGAAATAGCCTCAAACCTGCGTCTGCCTTCCAGTACAAGCATATTCATCATGAATTTGTGTCTGTAGATCATGTATATATCATTTCATGTTTACTGTTCAATAGAGATCCTGCCCCAAGCAAATTAGTAATACAGCAAAAAGGGAATTTTTTTTTTTTAAATCCTCATGTTATTAGTAGCTTCCCTAGAAAATATGAGGCAGGAGTGTTCTTGCCCTCATAGTGTTGCTTTTAAATCAACTCTTGTCATGAGTGACAGCTCTACAGTCCTGTTTCTGCAACTGTGACTGCTCTTCAATTTATCTGTGGAAAACACTAGGCATTTGCATGAGGAGGCACCTGACCTGACTCTCAATCCCCTGCAAGTAACTATTGAACGTTAAATCCAGAGGCTGACACTCCACCAAAATTTTCAGATGTGTAAGCTTTTACAGCATTCCTGTTCACCATCATAAGATGGCCATGACATCTAAACATAAGTAATGAAAATCAAACTCTATAAGAGGAACAGTCTTGGGAGCCTTGATTAGCTGATGCTTTCATGTTATGACTGCATAAAGCAGTGAGGAGAATAAAAGATCAGGAATCGAGTCAACACAGTTTTACCAGGCTTGTCAAAAGCTCCTTCTCCAAACTTCCTTTTTCTAAAAGCAAACTCCTACACCACAGTGTTCCTTTCCCTTTCTGCAGCTGCCTTCAGCATGATGTGCCCTGTCACACTGTTGGCTTTCCCTGCCCACATCATTTCAAGGAGGGTCATGGCCCAGAGAGCTTGATGTGTATGTGAACGGTGAGCCACATTTTTACAGTAATTGTAGATATTGGGGCTCTCACCATCACCTGTGGTTTTGATGCTTGTGATGCTTCATGAGAGATTCCAGCAGATAAAGTTCCCAGCAGAGAGCAACCAGCCAGCGCTGAGACCTGGTCATAGCACCCATCTTTCAGGATTTGAACTGTTCATCCAGCTGGTTACATGCTACAGCAATTTTGCCCATTATCTGTTGCAGTGCAACTACTTTACAGTGGTGGAAGATGTCCTGTATGTAGCTAAGAAAAAATATCTTGCAACCTTTTAAATGTGAGACTTAGTATTAAAGAGTTATGAAGACATTGTGAAGAATTGCAAGACTTGTGAAGAATAAGGTATTTTTCATGGTTCAGAAAAACTGTGTTTCCATGACATTCACATGCCTGTTTAGAGGATTGCGTTTGAACTGTCCAGAGGTGCTGCATCACGAATAGAAATAATCAAATCTCAGTTCAGTTGCTGAATTATAAAGGAAAGGGAAACACTTTTTTTTTTAAAGAAACATAGAGATGGACAGTTGAAACCTATGGAAAGGTGTAAACATGTCCATGTTCTCCAAAAAACAAAAGTAATTGTGTGGCATTTTTCTCTTGGAAATAAGAAAAAATATCAAGGAAGGAAAGTGTTTGAGGTCAACCCAACATATATTGTTTAACTTCAAAGTGACAATTTATATATTATGAAACGATTATTTTATTAAATATATAATTTTATATTTTAATATAGATTAATTTCAAAAGAACAGGTTACATATCCAAATTCAACAAAAATTGTTTCAATAAATTTGAAATAGAAAGTCTGAGGACATTTTTTTAAAGTTCATTACCTGTGGCCAGAACTGTTACATTTACTCTAAATTCTCAAAAGCTTTGGTCACCTGAAATGACTTTTCCTTTAAATTTTATCAACAGTGAAAAGTATTGTCCAGATGTTCCATATTAGTAATTTTTAGTGGATTTAGTTTTCGTTAAGGTGTGCACTCTAACAAGTAAACCAATTTGGTAAATATGCTTTGTAATGCATAAGCTATCATACCAATTTCTTTGGTGTCATGTTTCAACTCCTTATCACATAAGAAACTAGAAATATGTTTGCAGGCACATCCTCAAAGTGGGCAGTGTACAGTTAAAACAAGGGATTCAGAAGAGGCACTGAGATATATGTGAAGACAGAACAGGTGCCTAAATATAAGTACAACTGAGTGTATTCCAATCATCATGATAGCTGTTCCGCCAATGTATGGTTCACCACAGCAAACACTGAAGTCATTTGCTTTTTTGGATCCCTCTGAAGTCAGTCCTTAACTTCATGAGACTCAGGTTTTTACTTCTTTTATATGATGAAGTCACAGGATTGCAATAGCATGGCAGTTCCAGGGATTTCTCCTGCAATGAAAAAAATGAGGTCATCTGACAGAAAATTATGGTATCGCACAAGGAAGAGTGACAGGACACTTCACTTAGAAAATCCAGGTGGAGAGAATACTAATGGCTCAGAAAAGGTCAGTAATCTTTATTCAAATACAAACTGTCATTCCATTAGTTACTCCTGAATTTTTATATTTGCTTAGTGTGTGTGCTTTTCTCTTGGCTTTGATAAGCATAATGTCTTATTAGCGTTCCTGCAATGGCACATGCATGTGCGTGTGGCTGAAGTAATCTCGCCAAATAAACGCTCAAAGCTTTGCAACGCAGCCTCATGACTTATTCATGAGTCATGCTGTTTGCAAATGAGACCACAAATAACACACACCAAAGGAACTTTTTATCTGAATCACTACTAGTAGCGCCTAATAACTTAGACACGAAGCTGCGTATAAACATACATTTGACATTATAATTGGTTTTGTACCAAATTATTTCTAGGTGAGTCAGATAAGGAGCAATGGCAAAATACTTATCCCAAGCTTTACATTTTGTCACTGTGTGCTCCTGGAGATATATTAACTGTGGTTTTTCTCTAAGGATCTGTTTAATTCTTCAGAGTTAGACTGTAACTCTGATATGGGGAAGATATTCTTCAAGTTTCCATCCTTCTTCCAAACTTCCATCCAAATCGTTTACAGAATAAAGTTAGACTACGCTTGGTCTTACTTAATGCATAAAACGTACATACTTTTTACAATCATCTGTAAAATACAAAATTATAAATTTAGTGCAAAGAAAAGATAAAGATTTGTTGTCAACTGCTTCTCTGCAAGTCAAGGCATTTCTATTATGGTGATAACTGAGAATTTCTTCTTACAATAACTTTTTAGAAAGTCATCTTTCTTTAAACATATGTCTATAACTGCAGTCTTTCAAGCCAGGCAGCATTAGTGTTTCATCTGCATTAAAGAATAAGCTTCATAAGGAAAGCAAAGACTAGCTAAGGATTGTTCTTTAAAAAAAACATAGTAATTTCTTATACATACAGTTTTAAAACTGCTCTTCTGTATAACTGACTTCTTAGCTTCCCATTAAAGGTTGCAAATAATAGTGAGTGTGGATAATTTGAATTCTTCAGAAATAGCAGAAAATTATAGCTAAATAATGTTGCTTTTATGTAACACACTTTTTCCTGTGTTTTATCCAAAATTATTTTGAAAGAGCTTTTTCATATGCTAAATTATTCAGAAGGTATTTCCCCACGTGTGCTTACATGTATGCACGATAGTATTCAGATAGGTTCTTTTTGAAATGGCTGTTTTTCCCTTCCTATAACTATTTTGTCAGTAATCACTATTCCTATCTTTTATGGGAAAAAATACATGTCAAAAAAATATGAAATATTTTTTACATAAGGTATTCCTTCTTGGAGAGGGAAGGTCTAAAGTCAAAGGGATGCTCTTGGGGATGGTCCTGTGCAGAGCTGAGGGTTGGACTCCACGATCCTTGTGGGTCCCTTCCAACACATCATATTCGGTGATGTTATTTTATCGCACCGTGTGAGGTCCATGTCCCCCTTCCCTGGAACAGACTTGCAAGGTACTCCAGCTTCCTACGTGATTTTGGTGTAGCTTTGGACTCATTAGAACTGGCATCATGGAAGCCATGAAGCTCAGGTGGGCCTCAGCAACCTAAGAAGAGACAACCATCTGATGAGAATCCTTGACCATCCTGTCTTTGAGGCATGAAAGGACACGATGAAGAAAATTGGAGACACTGATGAAGGCACGCATCAGAGATGGAAGGCCTTCTTTCAGCCCTCACTTTGCTTAAGTTAGCCTCAGGACTAGCCGTTGGTCCCCATGTGCCAACAGAACATCTTTACACCTATGCTCTTGGGGCAGTTAGAGTAAATGCTCTCTCAGGTGTTTTTGTCAGAGTTTTTGTTTACTTCGTGAAAATAGTTGGAGATTCATTTAGTCAGAGGCTTGAACACAACTCTCTGGTCTACAGAATCAATCTCTTCCTTGCAGGTTTTTTTATTTTCATCTGACTCAATGCATATGCAATCACTAGTAGAAAGTTAACCGTCTCCAGTAGAAAATATTGTGATTGCCTCGTCTTAGCCCAACAGTTCCTGATGATTGAATGAATGAGAATTTTGCTCATTTCTAAGAAACCTGCATCCAACTCCTTATTTCATATAAGACAAAATGAAGCTGTAAACCAAGATTTTTCACCTCCTCAGTCCTGTAAACATTGAGTCTTAGGAAAACATAGTACCTGCATAAGGAAGGCCTTGTCCCTAATGATTTTCTTGTGAATCTCAGAACAGTCTGAGAATATCTGGCTAACCTGACCACTAGAAATGAGATACGTCTAAGCGTCTTGGACTAAGTAACTCAAATATACACTTCTGATCTCTCTGGCTTTCAAAAAATAAACATAGTAACTGCTACTGAAGGGAAACTATCAGTTCTTGAAGACAGTTGGTATGGAATGATATCCCGAGCCCTTGTTGCCCAAGAAATGTCATGATCAGGAGACAGGCTAGAATAAAGGAGAACGATGAAAATGCTGGGGGCAAATTCCATGAGAAAGGAATTTATTTCTTGTGGATAATACAGCAGAAGCTGATGTGAACCATCATAAACACAGGACATGAATTTTTTACATCTCATATTTCTTAATAAATGATAACTAATCTTTACAGGAAAGGCAAGGAAAAAAGTCTCAGTCTGAATGATTTTAGTATTATTCAGCATTAGGTTATTGTTTTTCAACATCCTCAAGAATTTTTTCAATGTTTATTTCCTGCTGTTCTTATTTTCTTTGCTGTGGGTGTTCTTGTTGCCTCTGTAATTTAAAGGTCACTGCAATTTAGTATTACAATTATTTATGTTTCCTGCAAACTAAATTCATGCTTTACATAAAAACCTGCCCCTCCAGGCTTATATATTGAATGACTTAGGGTACAAAAGTAATTAATTTTGAAGTGCTATCACTTTATCCTTCCTAGGATAAAGTCATCCTAGAAGGGAATATTTAGTCATCTCTAGCAACATGAAAGGGAGAAGTTCTGCACAGCATCACATGAATTTATTTAGACAGAAGGAACTCGCTTCACCTTTACCTTTGTGAAATATAATTTCCTCTGTCAACACTGGGACTGCTTTGGTGCCACAGATCAACCCTAGATAAGCTTTATCTTCCACATGAGCCTCCAACAGTAACAACTCAGCAGGATGAATCCAATTAAATGCAGAAATCAAGTGCGTTTATTACAGAACATAACAAGACACTTTCTTGATTGGCATTTCAGTACATGCCAAGTCAGTGATTAAATGTAGATTAACTTCTTCTTTTTTGTAAAGTCCAGGGTTTTTTGTCAGACAGTGTAACTCCGCACAGTCTCCTGTTACAGTTTATGTGCTGGTTTTCTACACAAATCCAGATGCATCTTTTAACAGAAATTTAATTAAGTCAGCATGACAGAAGCAAAGGGCAAATGGTCACTTTTTAGCAATTAAATCAATGGGAGAAAATGTTCAGAATATAAATATTCAAAACATAGATATTGTGAATGACATTTTAAAATAACAGGCAATAGATTTTTATATCATAACAGGGCTATCTTTAGAAAAAGAGAGCAGGGCAGTGCTGCACAGAGCTGCCCTGGCAACACAGCACATTGCTGATTCCTGTCAGCAGCTGAACACCTTTCAGTGCATAAAGAGAGATGGATAGTCAGGAAAATGCAGCACTACTCTCCAGGATATTAACTGAAAATATTCAAGGAAGCAATGAATTATATCTGATAGTATATCTTCTGCAAGACAATACCAAGCATTCCAAATAAATAGCTGGTCCTCTGTACTGGAGAGGCTAATGTTTTCGTGGTTTTGCATGAAATCTGCCTTTCTCCTTAATACTGTGCAAAGGACATCTTTCACAACAAACTAGACAGATGGAACTGCAGTCTTTAATTGCAGATGTAAAGTTTTTCTATCAATCAGAAACATCTCTTAGGTTCTTTGGAATACATAAGTAGTAGGAGATAGAATATTTTATTAAAATAGGTCAGTGGAATTAAGATGTTTTAAAAACAATTTACAACTATGGGTGAAAAACAATCAAAATACCCGAACTCATGAGAGAAGTTATCCATTGAAGACTACACAAGAAAAGTCACACAAATTGGCATGAATCAGCCTATCTCCCTCTTATTGCACAATTGAAATAAGTTTTGTTTAAATTTTTCCTTTCTTGAGATTTTATGAAATAAGATGAGGTAAAGGTCAATATCATGAGCATCTCAATGGTAGAAAAATGTTTTTTGTAACTCTGGGATTTACATCACAGAAGAAGGAACACAAGTGTATATTCTAACATTGTACAAAGCTAACCATGACAAAGAGCTCCAGCAACTTACAGGGCAAGGAGAAAGACACCAAACTCTAGCCCTAATGCCAGAGTTACAGAGTGCATGGTGACTGAAAGCAGTACAAGAATCTTGTTCATGCATTTGTAGGTCACCGGTGGAGAGGACAGGACCTGGCTCAATGCATGGGCTATATTTAAATGGTTCTGATTTACCTCAGATTTTAGACTGTGTTAGCTTTAAGAGGGAACTGTAATTTTAATTTGAAAGATGCCTCACGTAACTTGTAATTTGGCTCTTTCCTATATATTAAGTCAAAGAAGATCTTTCTAAAAGCAGGAAATACATAATAGATGGTTGCTCCATGAGAAGTTAAATTATTATTGAATAATTTTATTAAGGGCCAAGAACATTAGTCCTTTCAACACATAAGAATTAGTCACATCTAATTCATCACCTCAAAAACAATCAAAGAAATTATGTTAGCAATTAAAAATTAAAGCTGTCTACAGATAAAATTAAAAGCTAAAATTAATGAGTGGGGACTGGATACTCAGGTGAATTATTTCAATAAACACTCCCTGCAGTAAGTAGGACTTCACTGATGGTCCTCACCCGAGAATAAAGGCTTTGAAACACACTGTTCTTCAGGGCTATTATGTAGATAAGTTATCATTTACTCCTGTTACATGCCTCTAATTTAAATAGCCCCAGTTACCTTGAAAGACATCACGATCACTGCTTATGAATCAGCACACACAGTTACTATCTCTGTTGATTACTATCGGACCAGCTAGCCATTGGTTTGCTAGCTTATCATGGTCAGAGTAACCTTATCTTCCCCTGCCTGGATTTTTTCAGCTGTCTTGTGAATAATCGAATAGTTGGGACCTGCAAATGAAATGTTACTGTGTACGTTTTATTACCTATTATAAGCACCAGGTCTGTCAAAAACTACAGGGCATTTAAAGGCAAGAGAAAATCTGTTGTTTCACTGGCTCCTGTAAAGGAAGAAGGAGTATCAGCAGTAGCTTTCTCTGACTTGAGGTGTTTTCCCAAGCCTGCTCCAGCAGACTTCCAGAACCACTGCTTCAGCCAGCTTGTGTAGCCCTGGGTTCTCAGTGTAGGATATTACATCCTCAGTTGTCTGCCACAAGCATGGAGTGATTCCTTTCATAGCTGATTTTGCAGGGGTTTCCAGACAAAAGGCGTGAACTTTTAGCTCTATCAGCTTTCACAAGGCCACTGGGTACAGGTTTTGTAGCACAGGTTTTCCCATCACACACAACTCAAAGAGCATAACTTCCTCTGCAGTGAAATTCAGCATGGACATATCTGAGTCAGTCACCTCAAACTTTCAGCCATCATGATTCATTACAGTGCTATATGTATTTATCTGCTGAAATCCAGAAGCAGTTTAATGTTAGATCCAACGTTAAAGCTGTAGCCCCACTGTCTCTGCCCTCAAACCAAGTTTCAAGTCTGGCTTACAGATAGCCAGTTTTAGGGACACATGCGTCAGGCATACTCACAGCTTGAGACCTCCCAAATTTAAGTTCCAGACACCTTCTTTTATGCAATCAACATCAAACAGCAACTTAACTAGGAATATCTGTAGCTGAAGGCACAGGGAACATTGCCAACCCCTGTGGAATTGTCCAGAGAGAGAGGATGTCAGCTGGAGCTGTTGATGTGATGAGTGGAGATATGCAAATGTACTCAGAGATTTAAGGTCCATGTGGAAGAGGACTCTAATGGTTACCTGTACCTCCAGGGTTCCAGAGTCTCAGCTGCAGCTGCTCTGGAAAGCATTTCTTCAGCAACCTAATTAGTTTTTCCCTGATGTATGATAAGCGAATAGCAGACAACTCTTGCTATGCTTTTTTTTTCTAGCTATGGTATACATCCTTCTGCCCCTTGCCTGTGAAAAGAAAACAAGAAAAAAACCCTGGGAGATGTGGCTGGTTTAGCATACTGATCTGACTGGGGCAGCTTTCAGAAAGTAGCAGGCACATGTAGCAGCTGTGTTGGACTGATGTGTGGGCAAGGAGCCACAGGTGTGTTAATCCCGGAAAATGTATATGTGGGCAGGAGGCAATGTTCCTGCTATAACCAAAACTCCTTTTCTCAATGAATTTCAGATCCTCTGTAGCACTGAACCCATTACTTCAATCTCTTTGATCAAGACACTAATTAAAGAACTATAAGACAGATCATGTAACAATGCTGGTCTTAATGGCTGACCTCATGATGTTGTGAGGGGAGTCACTGCAGACTGACTCTTTCCATTCTTGAGGCTCATGACCCGGTAGAGATGTGCTGCCTTGGTGTCCAGTATAAAGCCTGAGTAACTGGATGCCGTGAAAAGATCTCTTGGATTGCTAAGGCACCTACAGCAGACAGTCCCCAGCAGACTGGGGTACCATGGTGCTGGGATGCAGGTGGGATGGGGTTTGTCAGACCCTGCCGGGATGAAGATAGAACAGAAGACAAACACTTGCAGTAGGTCTGGATGTAGTTTTTCGTTGCAGAAGGTATAGCAAATACAGATATCTGGGAGTGATATGTTCCCGAATCTGCTGTGAATAGCTCATGATTAAACTTTCTCAGCATCTTGCAGCATCAAATGCTTTTTCGTGTGATTTATTCAGAGCCTGTAAAGAACTCAAGGCTTAATCAGAATTGGTTAGTGCCTCTTCTCTCTTGACACTGAAGTCAAAGCAAGGACTCTTCTGTCTCCAGAAAAAATAAGCCTTCAGCTTCTGTTTCTCTCTCTGAAATCTATTCCAGGAGGTTAGAAGAAGCAATATCTTCCCTGTTCATGATTTTGCTAGCTTTCTTTTGCTGCAGATAGAGTTTTATCTCACAGGTAATCTGGGGGCAGTCAGTAGCACCCAGAAAACACAGGGAACACGGCCTTGCTGCTGGGCAAAATCTAAGGCATAAACCAGCTTTTCCTATAATTGTTTCATAAACAGTTTTGGAGTTCTAATAGATAAGGTTAAAGCAGAAAGAGCTATTTATATATCTGCTGACTTAATTGTTTTAGGTTAAAATCATCACAGCAGATGAGAGAAAGGAAGCTGTATGCCCTAAAGTTTCACTACAGGCTACTAAATTAACCAAAAGAAAATCCCACTTACATATCTTGGTGGCAATAATTTGTAGCAATCATTAAACAACAGATCTTCCAGTTATAGTGGGAAATAACGGAATATATTTTGGGTGACTGTGGCCCTTCCTTTTCTAAAAAAAAGTTTCAAAGATAGGAGTGAAAGTAGAATTTTGTCTGCAGAACTGTTATTTTAGCAAGGCTTGAATAAGACTTTTACTTTGGTGGGCCCACCATTGCATAAACTTGCATGTTGTAAGCAATCATGCAATGCTAAAAATGTAAAAGATTTGCAAAAACTGGCTCTTATTGTAGTTTACTATCATTTTAGATATACAACACAGAACTTCACAGAGGTAATTAAAAGGTTTCTTTCAATTTCTTCCTGTGTCTGGGAGCAGGCAAGTCTCAGAGTCAAAACTATCTCTTGCACCAAGAGACATTGAATTCATTGAATTCAGCAGAACTGATTTGTCTGAGAACAATAGAGTAACTTGATTCTCAAGTGTGCATGAATTTGCATGAGAAATTTAAAGCATAATGTAGACTTACAGAAATGTAAGCAATTTGGGATTGATGTAGACACTTCTGTGATTTAAATTCTTAAAATATATAACTTTCACATCATCTTCACCGGAACCTAGACCCTTCTGCTCTGTTGGGCTCAAAGCATGAACCAAATACATCATGTTCTTCGCTGTCTGAGAGGCAGGTAGCACCTGATAACATACCTTTTTAATGAGTACTCCCTTGTTGTTTTAGTGTCACTCTATTCTGAACTCTGAAAACTTATTGGTAATAACTTATGGTATGTAATTGATGTTAACTGTATGACTTAATTAAAAGCTTCTCATGCAGTGCTTGAATATTGTTTGTTTGGTGAACTGGAAATAAACTGCGCATGTGAACATGCACAGAATTATATTTTTGCTCCTATTGACAACAAAACCAGAAACAAACTGGAGGAAAAAACAACAAAACGTGATGTGGGAAAAGAAATGTGTAAGTTTGTTTTGGGAGACTTGCTGGTACGATACGGGTAAGGAAGAACAAAATCTCCTCTCTGACTGGCCTGTAACAGAAATGTCTGCAATCATGTCAGCATCTCCAAATTCATTCTGTTTATTGATTGCATGCACTCCATACTGCAACCCACACTGCCTTGTAGACAAACAGCAATACAGAAGCAATTTTGATGTAGCTGTACTTGTAACTATGAGACTGCTGTGCTGTGGTACAGTTCTGTACAAACTTCCCAGGGCAGCAGCAGCAACAAAGAGGGATATCCAAGCAGCCCCTGCCAGTGTGTGTACACATGGGGTCCCTGCCACTCAGATCTGGTAGCAAATGGTTTTTTGACTCCACAATGATTGCTGCAGCCACATCAAATTTCTTGCAAGTTCCACTGGATCTCCCTTGGTTTTGGAACAAGCTCTCATCACGTGCACCTTTTTTGCCTTTGTCTCTTGCATGAGACCTTGCATGTTTAGTCACGCTTCATAGAGAGATACTGCCCGATGTCCCAGATCACTTATACTGTGGTTTTATTTACATATAGGAAAGTTGTGTTCAGTGAGATTAATATTGACTGTATATGATTAGTCTTTATTCAAGCATAAATCCCACTGTAGATAACAGGAAATTGAGAAATAAAATCCTATATATCTATACTTATATTTATTATTCCCCTCCTAAGTTTAGCCTACCAAAAAATGATTGAACAAATTTCTGATGTATCTTCCTACGAACCAGCTTTGCATCCTTAAAATGTGAAATTAGTTTTTATTTTATTTTCCAGTCATTGCTCTGCCAGAATAACATGGTTTAGCAGCTAAACCATAAAACATGCTGGGGTTTTGGAGTTACTGTACCGTGAAATGTCAGTCCATGTAGTTTCAGAACACTATGTGTGGGATTAAACAATGTCATTACTTTGAATAGATTTTAAAACTACCACCTTATACAACACTATGAAAATGTGTAAGAAATTCTGAAGAGTTTAGTATTAAAACTTAGTGGATGGCCAGAAACAGTTATACTCGAAAATGTTAAACCAGAAAGGTACTTTGTCCACTTCTTTGTGATTTTTCTGGTATCAAAGTTAGTGAGTGGCTAAACTGAGGTACCCAGTGACATTTCAGATTCCCTTGAGTGCCTAAGACATCTGCAAGGAGCTGGCAGGTATGACACAGAACATATGGGAGATCTATGCCCTTCTGCAGTGTCAGCTATATGCCAAGTAGGATGCCCTAGGAATTTAAAGCAGCATTGGATGCCTACTTGAGAAGCTGTCCTGTCCCTTAAATCCTGTGTTTTTCCATTGATTCATTTGCCATTAACTATGAGTCAGAGGGTTAGAACAGAAAGTAATTAGCTGAGAATTACTGTTTGTCCTTCAGAGGTAGGAGATGGCTCAGGTACATTGTCTGTGGAAGTCTGACAGACACCTAATTTAATCCAGCCTTTGAAAAGTGGCACCAAATGTTATCAACAAAGAGGAAATGTTATATGGTTGTAGGTAGGAAATCTAGTTCCTTGGGTGTACTGGGTATGCACATTACACATAGGATGATCAAGGTGGCCTAACAGACCTTTTTGAGGAGGCGGGGTGAATAGATTCAGTTGATTGCATGCTGGACTGGATTGTTGGTGGGCTGGATCTCAAGGCTATTTTGCCACAGGGATATTTTGATAAGAAGACTGGAAGATTAAACTGTATCAACAAAACTGCTTTGTCTTAATGTAAAAATTATATAAGTGGTTATTTAGCCAACAGAAATGTAGCTGGGGTAACACACAGTTAAAAAAATGTTTGCGAAACAAATGAAGTGGGAGCATAAAACAACATGCTTGAGGGGTTAATTCGTTGGTGTGATTTTCCTTGGACAGTATCTTTAGCAGCTATTAATTAGAAATTAATAACCAACTGTTTAATACTTTTTGCTTGTTAGTGTTCCTTTAACTGTATCAAACATTAATTTTATGCCTTATTTGTTTGGGTTTTTTTCTGCCCCGGTTGTACAAATTCACATTAATAGCTTTCAGGTAGATGTCCAGATATGCAAAATGAATAGCTGCACGATTTCCCCTGGTTCGATATCCATTTTAGAATTCCCATTCGAAAGGAACTTCAATTTGGTGAAACAGAACACTAATTTAAAAACTAGTCAATTTTCAAATATAGGAGAGGGCTCAACTAACTAATTTAGGCTTGCAATGTATTTATTTCAGTAATATTTTCTAGTCACGATTCAAGCAAAGAATTAGAATAGTTTGGGTTGTAAGGGACCTTAAAGATCATCCAGTTGCCAATACCAACCCCTGAGAAATGACACTCATCACTGGACTCCCCTTGGACACAAAGCTGTCGACCACAACTCTCTGAGTGTGACCATCCAGCCAATTCCTTCTCCTAGGAGTCCAGCCATCAGATCTGTGTGTCTCATTATACTATTTAGATAACTATTAGATTGTTAAATAAGAATCTGACCAGAGGCTGCGAAAGTTGGTAAAGTTTCTCACATTACTTCAGTGGGGATTATAACACACTATGGATTTACTTAGCAGCTAGCAGGCTATTGGCTCTTATCTGCTGCATTGGATGTGATGGGATTTTGACAGTGATAATGCATAGGAGTGAATCTGTTTTCCTTTCATTTATGGGCTGACCCTCCATCAGTTATTAGAGCTTAAACTTGAGATGTAAGATGAGCTTCAGCGACTGTTTTTCAAGGGTATATAGAGTCTCCATAATAACTATAAAGACCACCAGAATGAAGAGGTTTTAAAGATAAATTGCTAGGTAATGTCAGTTTGGTCATGATAGAACTGTTAAGCTGCCATAATCAAGCTTAACAATTCTGTAACTAAGAAAAACTTCTCTAGGAGTCTTAACTTCTTCCAGGTTTCTCAGTTTTTATACGAATAGCCCTCCCAAGATATCCCAAATTCTGAATCTGTGGATTTATTAATTGTTTTGTATTGAAATTGAACCAGCTTCTTTGTACTACTCCTCTGAACTTTTTATCAAAATCCAAGCCCAAGCAAATCTTCCACTACAGCAATTTCATTTATTCTTATAAGCTCACACTCTCCCTCTCCTGCTGCAATTTTAAATGAAGCACGAGGAGTGCTGGAGTTATCATGCCTCTTTCACTGAAACAGGTTGAAGCTCTTTGAATCATTTTGTCTATTGCACTAATGGTATTAACTACAGTCATACAGGTCACAAGACAGCACCTTCTGTGATTTCTTTAGAGCTACTAGATGGTAATGATACTCAGAATAAGTAAGTTACCAAAGAGAGCAAGTAGCTTCAAAACCATATCAGCTATTTCAGGGCTAGGGACACTTTTATAAGATCTGTAAGTTACAATGAGATTTTCCAAGCACAAAATGGACTAAGTCTGCCATTATTGAGAACAGAACCTGACAGTGTGTTTTCCAAAACAGCTGACAAGTTCCAGGCTGAATGATAGAAGAATTAAGTTTCAGGGATGTTCAGATCTTATATATAAAGACTGACAGACTTCTGCAGTTATAGATAATAAAATTGCTACCACTGACAACTTTGAAAATAACAGCATTTTAAAATACTAACTGCATTCTTCATGACAGTCATGTGAAATGCAGACTGGTGACAATAATTAAAATTAAAGGTTATGAGTAGTACTGGTCACCACGTACATAACTCAGACATTTTCAAAATAGTTCATTCTTTCTTATCGTTGTTTGTGAACATGTGTTTAATGATAATCAGTCTTCAATACATGCTAGTGTTTAACATTTTGTAATTCCCAATGGTCCTAAATATACACCTTGGTATGGCTTCTCAGAGGGCATTTTATGAAGAAATGGAGTGAAAAGGATGCTAAAAACTACTAACAAATTCTCTTGTGCCTCTAAAGGCTAATTCCTGAGAGTTAACTGTGCGTGTTTTGCACAGTGCTCTCTGAACCCTGGCATTTCCGAGAATATTAAGTATGTTGTCACTTATTTCATGGGCAAAAATTCAAGCAAGTATACTAGAAATAATGAAATGGGGGGGTGTTATGTGTATTTGAACAATTTTCAGCTAGCCAATAATTTGCTTTCATATCTTTCCTCAGCCTTTTTTGAAGGGACTTTCAGTGACATTGTGGTAAGGTGCAAGTCTATTTCTACTAAAATATTTACCTGTAGCATGGTTTACGTTCAGGTTGCTTTTGTTTAACTCCAAAAATGAATAGACAAGACCAGCTTCTCAGGCTCTCTATAAAATTTTAAGCTTTTCTAATTCTTTTTAACAGTTATTTTGTCTCATTGCTACTCGAAGAGGAGGCAATGAATCTTATCTGTTAAATAGTGAATGTGCAGTAATGGAGCATATTCCAAAAGTTTTAAGAGGTCATTCACAGTTAATGGCAGAGAAAGCACAAGGAGAGAGAAATTCGTCTATCAAGATGTAATACTGAAAGAATACATTATCATTATAGATTATAACATTAAAATAATATGTTATTATCAAACATCCTCTCCAAGTTAAGTATCTCATAACTTTACTGAGTAAACATACTAATCACAGCAGAGGAGTAGTTATCTGTAGTTTGTCAGAGTGAAACAGTTTCACCAGTGTGAGATTGTAGGAGGTATTTCAGGATGGAGAGACTGTTGTTACATGCCACCGACATTTTTTGCCATAGGCTATGTCCAACCTAAAGGATTGGGAATACCATTTCTGGGCTCAGATGTTTGTTTTCAACTCTGCATGGACCCAAAGACCACCATACCCTTCTCCTCCGTTTTCAGACAGGCTGAACAGGACAGCCAGGGAGCAGGACTGTAGTGAATGCTGACAGTTTTCATGTCACAGAATCATAGAGTGTCTTGAGTTGGAAGGGCCTTTAAAGATCATCCAGTTCTAACCTCCCTGTCTTGGGCAGGAAGACTTTCTACGAGAGGTTACTTAGAGCCCCATCTAGCCTGGCCTTAAACACTCCCAGGGATGGGGCATCCACAACTTCTCTGGGCAGCCTGTTCCAGTTTCTCATCACTCTAGCAGCATAAAATTTCTTCCTAATATCTAATCTAAACCTGTCCTCTTTCAGTTGAAAGCTATCACCCCTTGTCCTCTTCCTATATGCCCTTGTAAAAAGTTCCTCTCCAGCTTTTTTGTAGGCCCCCTTCAGGTACCTCCTCACTTGGACCACTTTATTCAAACACCTTTAGCTCAAACAACATTCTGGATGTAGTACATATAATAGAGCTTAAATACACACAAAAATTATTTATTACCAAATGTGAACAAAAGACAGATGGGATTTAATGAGCTAAGTATTAGTATGCTCACCACCTCCAAGAGGACCCCCAGGGGCTTTCTGCTGCTCAGACAGGTATCAGTCAGGAGGATGGCCATGCTCCACTTCTTCTATAACAAAATCCTTGGCATTGCTGAGTTGCCATCTTCAACCTCCTTTGTTTTTTCTCCCTCAGCATTTCATACCTCTCCAATTTAGTGTTTTGTTCTCTTGAAATCTCGAGCTACTCCAGACCATCTTCATAACAACCCTACTGATTTGAATTTTACCTTTCTTATGGCTTGCAGAGAGTTTCACAGCTTCCTCCTGTCTTAAAAATATCCTTAGAAGTCTAAGCCAAGGTTACAAAACTGAGCTCCATTGGAGTGAGGGCCATAGGTCCTTAGATCTGCACAGAGTAGGTTACACCCTACAGCACAGATACAATCCCTGAAACCCATCAGATCTTTAGCTTAACTTCTAGAAGAGTCAGAATTTCACCTGTAGAACAGAGAATTGTATCACCAGATCTTTGTTCTCACTCCTGACCAAAGAACCTTAACAGGAATAAGTATGGGCAATGAGACAATACAGTTAAACATCTCTGTCTCTGTAAGAACATAGTATATATTTCTAATCTTGAATGGTGATACATGTTGAGAAATTTTTACTTCAAATATTTTTTTAATATCCAAATCCAATTTTAATATCCAATATCTTCACTTCAGAATGATTTCTTTTGAGTTGCATATTTAAATAACCTCTGTTTCTTTCATATGTTCTGCTTTAGCTAGTGAAAACTGTTTTCTGAAAAGATTAAAAAAGAGTTATTGTAATCTCTATGCCTCAGTGCACAGAACAAAAGAAACAACATGCAAATTTGGGGTCAGGGAAGGACCTAAAAGAAATTATAACATTAGTCTCTTCTGTGGTGCTTAGCGGTAATGCAGTATTCATCAGTTCCCAGGCTAGATCAGTTCCTGCAATTTTAAGTATGGAGTAGTTTACTAAATAGATTATGTATGAAGACATCTGGAATATTGAAATCTTTCTGATGATTTATGAAAACTGCAGCCTCTATCTTCAAATGTGCCTCTCCAGAAAATTTAATCAGAAATGCATGTCACTGAATTTCTTGCCGAAACATGTGGCACGTTTCCATACTTCTAAATGCAGAGTGGGAGCAACATGACGTTGATCCAGCACAAGTTAGATCTACTGCGCAGGTAGAGTTAATACAAGCAGAAATTTATTTATGAGGAAGATTCTTCTCCTTGATACCTCATAGCCTACTCCTCTGTGTTCCCTTCTCTGTCCACCTATAGCACTGACTTTGCGAGAGTTATCCAGGAATGCAAGCCACTGCAGGATTGATTTTCCACATTACTATCTTTCAAGTCTTGTCTTTATATGCAAGAAAATATTATGTATGTTTTGTGACAGAACTTGAACCTGCGACAATAGAATGGGGGCTCTCATTTGGTTTTGTTAACCTTTTAAAAATTAAAATATCAAAACTTGTCTTATTACAGAAAGTATGAAAGAAGAACACCGTATGTTGTACAGTATGTAGTTCAAACATTTCATCAATAATGTCCTTCTCTTTCGGTGTTAGGTTATGAAACATATTTCAGCATGAATTTTTAATTTGCAAGTTTTGGTTGATCTACTCACTGCACTCCATGCAGCACTGAAGAGCCACCAGCAAGGACTGAGGCAGTTTCCTCTTTCTTTTCTAAACTGCAGGGAATGGTACTGGTTCTGTAAAAATCCTGTTGGAGACACTGCATTGTCCCATGCTCCCTAAACAAGTTTACTTTTTTTCACATACTCTTTCTTAAGGAACTATCTTCCAGTGTTCAGTAAAAGTATAACATCTTTCTTTCTTGTTTCATTGTGAATAATTTTTACGTAACCTTCTCCCTGCCCTGAATCCTGTCTACCCTACTCTACCATCCAGAAAACCCAACACTATGACACACATATCCCCCAGACAGACAAAGATCTGAGGAGGAACCTTGCCACATGTAGGGCAAGTCTTTGTCAGGAATATAAATGCTCACAGAAATCTGTGTCTAATTCTATGTAAGAGCAGCAAAGCTATTTTCATTAGCCTCATCAAAATTAGGTCATGTCTCTTTTCCAGAACCAAAAAGGAAACCTTCCCTAATATAGGGAAATTTTTATCACAAATGATGTGACTTTTAACATCTCTAACAGACAAAGAAATAGCTGAGGTAAGAGCAAGTGAAGTCTTGAAAAGAAATGCAGACAATCACCCCAGAAACTCTCTCACACGTTAGGTAATACTTCAGATTTGATAATATCTCTGACTCCTGTCAAGTACTTAGGTCTTTGTACTCTAAGGAGAAAAGAAAGTGCATTTTACTTAATGACTGTGATATGGTGCTAAGCATCACTGATCTAAGTAATATATGATGTGTGCATTAATAAGGGTATATTACTGTGTTTTAGTAGCTTCTGCGGTGTTTTCACAATGATTTTCAATAGACAAAAAGTTACTTTTATGCCCAGGTCAGAAACAATTGTACAGGTTCTTTCTGGACAGAAAAAAAAAAAAAAAAGGACAGAAGAACTGTGCAGGCAACTATAGGACACTCGAATCTTGGAGAGATCACCTAGAATTCATACTCAGTGGTGGATCCAAGAAGGTTGTTCAGAAATTGAAGAGTGTCCACCAGAATGCCCAGAGAGTAGGGCTTGAAAGAATGGGTTCTTTCCCTTTGGACACAAGCAGACCAATGTAGATGAGGAAGCGGAGTGGTGTTCCTAGTTGCCTCGGGGAGCATTACAACTAAAATGGATCCAAACTCTTCTGAAAATGGATCCTGATATAGGCAAATGCCAGAACAATTGACAGTGCCCATAAATTGCAATTTGAGAGGAGAGGATTAGAGGTTAGGAGTGTCTTCACTGCAACACTGGAACAAGCTGCTAATGTGGCTATAAAAATACGTCCACAGAGACTGTCAGATGTGGCTAAAAGAAGTCACGTATGACCCTATCTAGACTGGGACTTGCTTCAAGTTGGAGACTGGACTCAATGACTTGATGCCACAAGTCCCTTCCAACCAGTATTTCCATGAGAACAAAAGTATAAGAAAATCCAGTACATGTGTGGTATGTTCCCAAGTTTTATGAGTAGTATCTGGTACTACTCACAGTGTTTTCTACAAGCTTTCATAAAAATTCTGCTTCAAGCACAAGATGGTGCCTTACCCCAGGCAAAGTGAGGAAGAGTGTCAAGATCAGAAAACCAGAATACTTGAAGCTTTTTCTCTAGGGATCCTGCTTTAAAAAATCATTCACTTTAAACAGATGTCCATCATAGGTAGTGGTTTATATTACATTATATTATATTATATTATATTATATTATATTATATTATATATTGGATTTTTAGTGGAGAAAAGAAGGGAGCTTTGAAAGGTTTCTGCTCTGTGACTGTGAGGAATGACCTCTAAGGAACAGAGCTCAATACAACCTGGTCTTTCCTTTGTGATTGATGGCTTTTTTTACTATGAGGGAAATCTGCCGTTGTTAGGAAGACTGTCGTTATTGCTCTCAAAGATCAGCTGCTCTGTTCACTGAACAATGTGCTTTTTTTAATTCGCAGAGATTATTTTGTTAATAAGAAATTGGCAACATAATGAATTTTCTCAAACTTTTCTCTTTCTGCATGCTGTGGGGTTATGAAGTGTTTCAAATCAGGTTCCCTGAACTGTAAAGTATTTTCTGTCTCACTGAAAGGCCCAACTTCAACATAGACAAAACCTGAGCAGAAAGTATCAAAGAACAAGGTTATGATTTATTTCCAGCATAAATCAAGACTTGACAATCAATACTTGAAAATCAATACTTGACAAGTATTAAAAATTTCTTAGGATGACTGTGGTAAGAATCACCTAACAATACCATGTGATTAATTTACAAGTACAATTTAAAAAACCAAGTAAAAAAGGAGAAAATTGCACATGAAAATACTGGACAGATGGGTGTACATGGGTATCTTATTTCAGATATCCTTAGTCATAGCAAAAACACTAAATGAAGTGTTTGAGTAGAAAAGGGTTTTCAGAATAAACCTCTTTCCATCTTGAGGAGCAAAATTATTTTTGAGGAGAGGAACAAATTATTCATAGCACCAACAGCACTACAAGATAAAAAGAAACTCTAGAACATTTTCATAATGCGGTGGGTAATTTCAGAAGTATACCTTATAAGTAGAAGACCATGACAATTTCTAACAAGTGAATTTCCTTCCTCTGCCCAGCTGGTAATGGTATCTATCTTTGTCATCTTCAGTTCACTCCTCCAGCTTGCTCACAGACTAAAAAGCACATTTTCTCATCCTTCCTATCCCTGGTAACATATTTAAGCTCCTGACTGATCATTGTTGTTGTTTGTTTATTTAGCACTTGTCAGTCTATGTGTAGCATACCACAGCTTCTCCTCTTCAAAAGATCTGGACCACCTCTCCTCTTCAAGCACCCCTGCTATTTATTTTCATTTGCTGCCTCACTAGTTGTGATGTTTCCTCACTCCAGAGCTCATGACCTCTCCAGCTGCCTTCCACTCTGCTGAAACTGACCTGGCACATGCTCCAACACCTCCTTCCTAGCCAAAATTCATAGCTGCTTATCTTCCCATACCCTCTTTCTGACTCAGTGCCCCGAAGACCACTGACATCTTAGCTTTCCCACGCATTCCTCGTTGCTCCTTGCTGCTCTTTCAGTGGATATTCCGACGGGTTCTTTTCCACTAACCAAAAGGAAGTTAACTTCTGTTAAAAGCAGCCACTGGGTTTTGCATATTCTTTAAAAGGAATTGTCCATTGTGACAGCAGGGGTAATTTTTCAATCAAAAAAAGGCACGGTTTGCCTCAGCCACCAGTTTTATCTCTTGTAATTTACCTTCTGCCTCAGAAAAATTCTCAGCCAGTAGCTTTCATTCAATTTTCATTGTTTGCTCCTTAATATTCACTGCACCATGAGAAACAACTCTGAGGTTATTCATTTCTCTATCTGCTTCCTGTCCAGAATCAGAAGCTATGTGCTTATCTGAACTTGATGCAGATAGGGACAGAAATCCATTCTTCTTCCTAGGAACTCTTTTCTTCTCTGTTCTCCACTGTATGGACAGAAGCAGCAGCATGTACAGACATCCACACAGATACAGTGGGAGAGTATTAAGAAGGAGATCCTGTTGTAGATGTATTTGCAACATCTGTCACACAAGCTGACCATTTTTGGTTGCTGTAGAGCAGATCTCTCTAATGTCCCTTGGTAAGGGATATAGGACTGTATGGTCCAGCTGGCAGACACCAGGCTGAATCCTGGATGCAGGCTGGCTCTGTCTGCAGCAAGTACAAGTCATCCCCTTGATGACAGCAGCCAAATGGCTTTCTTTTGGGCTGCAGCCATGTGGACTGTCCTTTGCAAACACGTTGGTACTCCTGCCAAACCAGTGACTGAGTCTCCAGAACCTTGTTCTCCCTGTTAAAGGAGTGGCCTTTTATAACTGCGAGCAAGGATACAAAAAAACTTCACATGACTTCTTGAAGCCAGGGTCATATTTAAACTGGCCAAAACCTTGGAAAGGATTAAAATAGTCTCCAAGATAGTCCAGGTAACTTAGCACTTATTCTTTGTTCTGCTGCTTCCATGGGGAATGGAACGGGGAGAGATATGTTTTGGCTCTAGAGACATGTAGCCCTGCAGATGTGTAGGGACTAGTAAGTAGAGAATGAGAAAATATCAGCACACAAAGTGGAAATACGTAAGATAACAATTCAATGTGGAGTTATAAAGATAAATATTATTCCATTTTCTTCTGCATTTTTGGTGGGATTTTTTATTGTCTGCTTGCTGTTTAGTGATTTTATGAGCAACCCTCAAAGGATTATAATTCTCTTTTTTTCCAGTGTGGGTGGATCTATTTCCACATTGTTTTGAATGTTGCCTTTTAATCACATGCCGTTCAGCTGTGCATGGACTTTAAGCTCTATGCAAATCCCTCAGATATACCAGAACAACTTGTTTGTTTAAAGTGAAATCCCTGAGAATGCTGCAAGGCAGAAATCTCTCTGGAATGAGGTATTTGCTCTGGATTTCTTGTGGTGCTGGGGAAAACACCCCCACCTCTTGCTAGCAAACAGTGAATATGGAACGATTGGCCTGGGACTTATATCTTTCAAACCCTAGCATCTCAGGCTGACACACCTTGGACTTCAGAAGGAAGGTGAACAGAAGGCAGAAGAGAAAAATGAACACTACAAACTCCTTGTCATTCAATGTCAATTTTATATTTCTACCTAGCACATAGTATCCTGCGGGTGCACAAGAAGCTGTTTCCAGCACCTTGAGCCTGGGCTTGTTCCAGACTAGCCTTGTTCTTGTAGGCCGGTTTTAGGGCTTTCAGGTAATGTGAATGGGAAGTTGCAGTTTCAGAAACCAGGGGATGCTGTGCCCAGAGACCACATACATAAACTCTTCAGTCTTTGCTGTTGGGCTTGCTGAAATAAAAAGAGAAGATGCTGAGATAAAAATGAATGCAGCAAAACCTTTGTTGTTGCCTCTAGTACAGCCAGGATTTAATTTTGTCTAAATTGGTCATCTGTGCATTAGAGTAATAGTACCAAAAAACCTGCACACAGCAACTGAACTTGCTGTTTATTGTTAGGGTGCTGATATACACCTTAAAGGGCAGAAGGGATACAAATCCACCTATTAAAGCCAACAACACCATTAACAGTCGATTGGGTGGTGCACAGTTCTGAATCACTGAGTCCTTGATATTATATACAATGGAATGAGACAGTCTTTCTCTATTTCCACCTTCAGGGAACTCCTCCTGGAGGACTGGCAGTTCTAATGGTTAGTGCCTCCCCTCTCTATTTTCTCAATTTTTATTTGTGACTTCTTTGTATCCATCCATTCTTATGCCAAGACTACCTTTCACTTTAAGTAATTCTCCCTACAATGTTATAAGCATCTCCTAGGCTTGTTTGGCTCATGACCTGGCTTCTCTATCCTGCAGGTCATCCTGCCTTTTGTTTCATTCACAGTTGCTTACTCCTGTGGTGGTAAGAGTTATATGCATTTCCCTAGTGCTTTCCATCACAATACAAATTCCTGCACAAATATCCAGCCTTCACGCACTAGATCCCATGCAAATGAAATACCCTCTGTAGTTGCTCCTTTCCTTGAATTTATCCCTTGCCGGGTAACACTCTTTTACATGCATACCATGAAAATCCTGAGTGGGTAGTGCTGACTACAAAGCATTAGAGCTGGCTGGAACAAGTTGGGAGCAGGGCAATGCAAGGTATGTCCTAGCTGAGCAACAGCGCTGATGATTACCAGGTTGTCTGTCAATATCCATCTGCCCCTCTCTCTTAGTAGAAACTGATGCATCTTGAAACATCTCTGACACACATCATTCCAGTTTCTCATGGTCAGCCTGTGATTACTTGGCTTTTCCTTTCCAGCGTTTCCAAAGGTATGAGTGTATGTATAGCAAAAAAATAATACTCAGTTTTGTTACACTTTATATGAGAATATTCCCAAAATTTTCATCTTCCCCCCATTTCTTGTCTGCCAAGCTGTTTCTAGCACTTCTGATGTCAGAGATTAAAAATTCTGCAGAGTATGTTTAATCAGTATAATATCCTCTAACCTTCCTGATTTTTCTGTGTGAACATCCATGTGCCTCCCACGTGCATTTTAGAAGAATGAATCATATTATTTTTCCAAGTAGTCAAAAGTATCGAAGCCTTAAGTCTTCTGCTTCTGAAGTCACAGAAGTATAGCACCTGATTTATAAAGCAATGCTTGCCTTTTTCCCTCTTGGCTCTGGATGTTTCCTGTTACTGGCAGGTTTTCCAAATCAATTTTGAAAAGAAGATAAGACAGAACCTATTAAAGATAATATTAAATATCTCTCACTTCAGTTCTCATAGTCTTTCAGGAAGAAGAATAGATTCCCTTGCTTGTGGCCAGACCTGTCCTCCTTTTCCTGAGATATCTGAAAGAGACAATAAAGTCTTAATTTTGCACCTGTATCAGTGGCCTTGAAATTTGACATTGAATGCAAGGAGAAAAAGTGGAAAAGCAAACTTGTATACTTAAGCAGCTGTCTTGTCTCTGAGTCTTATCCTTAAGGAACTTAGTCTGTGCTGGCAAGAGGTTATGAGACCTCAGAGATAATGTGAGCTAGAAAAGGTAGGTTACATTAGGCCAGATCAAATTAGCTGGGATCATATGAAAAAAAAGGGTAGCTTAATTGTATAAACAAAGAGAGATTACAGTTGGAGCACTGAATTAGATGGACTAGATAGCTCTGGGAGAGCTACTTCTAAGTAGTTTGAGGGATATTCGGCAGTTCTTAAAAAGTTAACAAAAAGCAATTATTTCCTCTGAGTTACTAAGGTGATACAACCATGACAAAGACTCATGAAATTCTAGAATGTGCAAGGGTATAGACTTTCAGTAAAGAGAGGCTGTTAAAACACTGTAGAAAGCTCCAGTGAAACCTTATTGAAAATATGGGTATTAGTCCTTTAAAAAATTAATTTGCTCTGGAAAAAATGCAGAGAAAGGTTAAATATGGACAAGAGAGAAATTCCAAGTCTTGTTTATTAGAAGCTAGAATTGCATTTTAGTCACCATACTAGGGGAAATAAATATCAAGCAGCAGAATAATGCATCAGTATCTTTTAAGAAAAAGATATATATGACAGCAACACAAGAGATTGTCTTAGGTCATGTGGGAGACAGACTAAGATTCTTGATACATTTTATTAAAAAAAAACAAACAACAAAAATAGAAACAAAAACAAAACAAAACAAAAAAATAAAAACAAACAACCCAGAGTTATTTTTTCCATGGAATGACCATTTTCTCTCAAAATTTTAAATAGCTATATGCTGAAATATAATAAAAAGTTGCTGGAGGGGGGAATGGGTATTTTAGCCCAGGTTAAACACAAGACACTCAACGCGTTACATAGTTAGACACACTATCATGATCTAACACAGGTCATAGCTAGGTTATTTTCTTACATTTTATCTAAATTTCATAGGTTTATTTGGTGGGCATTTTCATCAGTCACGATCTTAACCAAAATACTGTCATTTTTTATTAATGTACTATATCTGAACTTTCCCCTGCAGTTAGTTTCCTTGGTTCAGCGATTTTAATGAATTTTTCCAATGAAGAAAAATTACAGAACAAAGTCGGCAGAGATAAGGTCAACAAATACATTATACCAGCTATAAGTGCCTATATTTTTTTATCAACCTTGTTATGAGCAAGGGTTAACACACTAAGCCCAGTGCAGCATGTGTTCCCTGAAATCTAAGTGAATCCTTAGAAGCTGACACTTCTATGCCTGCTGATGTTGGCACTAATGTCCTTTGCATTAATTTGCCACAGTTAGAGATTTTGATTCACAGACATAAAAAAATCAAATTGATTGCCTTCCTTCCCTGCCTCCCTGCCTCCCTGCCTCCCTCCCTTCCTGCCTGCCTTCCTGCCTTCCTGCCTCCCTTCCTTCCGGCCGTCCGGCC
>JAWMRA010000130.1:30397009-30552610 GCA_035584735.1 Pseudotriccus pelzelni | reverse complement strand
CCTTCCTTCCTTCCTTCCTTCCTTCCTTCCTTCCTTCCTTCCCTCCTTCCCTCCTTCCCTCCTTCCTTCCCTCCCTCCTTCCTTCCTTCTTTCCTTCCTTCTTATGAGCCTGTTTAATTCACAGCGTAAAATTGTGGACCAGCAGAAAAATGCTGCCTAGCACTGCTTGGAAAATTAGACAATCCATTGTTAATCCATTGTTAATACTGAGGCCAGACTGAAATGTGTGTATACACAGAGGATCGAGAGACCATTTATCCAATATTTAGTCTCTGGGGTGATACTGAAAAGACTGAATTCTGTAGTATCTGAATATCAGACTCAAAAAGCTCTTCAGCTTTAATTTTTTTCCTGAAATAAATTAGTCACCTAAATAAAAGTTAAGAGTGCAGATGTTGTATTGAATCTGGGCCATGGTGTACTTCTTTCCTTTATCCTCAGTATTGCTGAGAATGACAAGGCAGAAGGCTCTCACTGAGATCTTTTCCAGTTCCATCAAATGCTTGAGGAAGCATTGAAAACTACTGTGTAGTAGAAAACTACTGTAGAAATATTTCTTATTAGTCTCTGTTTGATGATAAAATAGGGTAAGGACAGATAGGAAGGATGAAAGAGAAAAATAACAATCACAGGGCTGATGCCTTTGGAAGCTGAATGTGAGGGATGTATGGAAGGATGCTTGCAATGCCTGTAATCAAACTAAATACAAAACGTCAGAGGAAAAGCTATTTGCTTTTTTATTCAGTGTCCTCTTTTTAAACCACCACATAGAGATGAAAAGAGTTTCTTCTTCTATTCAGATATGGGTAATGACAGTAATAATAATGATTTGACACACATTATGGCAAGAACAATTTCCGTACTGTGTCCCCATTATCTTCACATCATATCTGTTGCTGACAAAAGAATCTAGCATCCCTATCTTATAGTTCCAGCTCCTGTTGACCCTAGACAGAAGATAGAAAATCTGTGCTTCCCTAGCTCCCCTCTTTCTGGCAGGGATCCCTTCACCTTGCTGCGAGGACCAAAGGTAGGGAACCTGAGACCACCCCTTTTTACAACCCTTCTGATGGAGTGAGACAGGAACTTCACTTCTAGGATACAGGACCAAGATTCCTTAACCACCTCTTTGGCAGGCACTGAGTAATCATAACGCCTTTATAAAACTGTCAATTTTGCTTATTTTAAGGGATATTCAACACTTGCAGGGATCTAGCCCCAAGTTTGTAACTTTTCCTTTAAAGATCTCACAGTTTGCAGAGATTATGGCTTCTGTTCTGTTAATCATATGGATATTTGTCATACTGATGTGGCAGACAAGTGTGCCTTCATTATGCCTCAGTCAGGTAAAGATTGATCTCAGACTTATGAGAAAGCCACAGAGTAAAGATACATTCTAAACCTATTCCTCAGCTTTATCTTGGCCCAGCACATGGCATTATTCTTTCAGATTGGCAATCAGAATTCCCCAGGCATTTAGACCTGTCTAATACCAAAAACATTAATCCTGTGTCTGTAAGATACTCCGCAGATCTGTTATCACTTGGAACACACTAACTATATGACTGCCCGCACTTAGTGAGCAACAACAGTGCATTAATTTTGTTCACAAAATTTTTCTTTCAGATGTATATTCTAATGCTAGGCATTTAATTGAAAATAATTGTAGTCTTTTCTTTTTTGGTAGGAAAATTTTAACTATGAATATTAAAATTCAAGTTATGCTAAAGACTGGGGTCAAAGTTACACTTTGAAAAGCAAAATAAAGTTTCATCTCTCTGCCAAGAAAACAAATGTTTCTATAGCATAATTAATTAGAAATAAGTTACGCCACTATTAAGTTATGGATTAATTTGCATATACATTCCCTGTAACAAATCAATATATGTGTATATATTGATACATATAAAATGAATAAAGTAAATTAAGCCTGCAGATACATGGGGGTGCAAGTGTGTAAGAGTGGTAGGTGGGCTCTGGAACATCATCTAACATTTTAAGTTGAACAGAAGAAAGCCTTGTACCTCAAAAATTTCTTAAAATTTGCATTTTCTAAGCATCAGTCTACCAACCACTCTGCAAGTATTTCACTTTCCCACAGACCCCTCGAAAACCCCCCAGCACTGTCGGCTTTGGAACTGGAATTTTTATCTCACTGCTAAGTTGTAAAGTGTGCACCTTGGAGCTCTTCCCTGACACAGCACTTCAGGATCACAGAGAGCTGCTCATGGAAAGGAAGGGAGTAACAGCACACACGGGCTCAGGGTTGTTCATCTTAAGATGCTCTTTCCATTAACGTATTGATTTTAGTCTGACTTCTAAGGCAAGAAGCTAAATGAAGTAATTATGTAACCCTGCCTTAGCTAAAATCCAGCTAGACACAGCAAAAAAAAATGAAAGGTTTCTGAGATCAGCCTATCGTGTAGAATTGCGCCGTATATGCTTTCTGCTGGCACAAAGCGTATTGCCATGCTGATGGGCAGGACCAGCCATAAGTGTTATTATCCCTTACACATCAGGTAGAGATGAGACTGAGGAATTGTGTTTCCTGTACAGGGGGCTGGCAGGACACCTGATTGAATATGATTATCAAGTAAAAGAATAAGCTGGCCTTTGCACTTCCACTGACCCAAGACGTACCGGAAGTGCACATCTCAAGACACTCTGTAAAATACTGTGGCCTTTTACCACAAATAGCTTAAAAATACACTTCTAGTGCCTGAATTTCAGTCTTATGATGAATTCCCAAAAAGTGAATAGGCTCTGTGATATTCAGTTCCTCTGAAAGTCTAGGCATAGTTTTTAGTGGTACTTTGTGGAAAGGGAAGATCGGAAAACAAGTATGAATATTGCATGGGTTATAATTGTGCACACAAAACCACATTTACACATCCAGGTGTATTTCTTTACATATTCAAGCATTCTCAAATTTTATATAATAACAGAATGTATTTCCTTTAAAAGACTGTCTACTGTTCTTCAGCCAGCTGGCTAAATTAAACCCAGGCTACTGAAAGCAAGGCAGTTATCTCCACCAAAGGGCATTAAACCTAAAAAGAACTGAACCCAACACTCTTGGGTTAATGTGGAAATGCAGTAAGAGTTATAATCTTCTCTCAAACATGGTCAAAATAAACAGAGTGGTGTTGATACTCATCCCTCAATATACATCTGTAGCATTTGAAAAGGAAAGCATGAGTGTGATAGAAAACAATTTGTATCATATAGTTGCCATCTATTAATTACCAAACACTTTCACAATTTAACCATCATATATTGATCCAAGTGAAACAGCTACCTGGAAAAAAGGATATCCTTTCACAGAGCACTGCAATGAACTTCAGTGAAACGATTGTGCTGTGCATTGCTGAAATGAACCTTGCAAAAAACAATTCAAGAACACTTTTTTTTAAATGCCAAGTAACCATTATAATAGTTCGGTTTCAAAAAGATTTGTTTTGCTAAATGCAATTTCATGATTGAATTAAAAAATCAGGAGGGAAATCATGATGGTAAATCAACTATGCATATAAAATACAGTAAGTATGTCAATGTGTGATTAATTACATGCCAACATAATGTAACAAATGTGAGGTTAATTGCATTACTTACTGCAGCTCTTACATTCCTGCAATAAATTTGAAATTCTAATTATTCTATTAAGTATATAATTTTTCAGAAACCCTGACAGAAGAGGCAAATTCTAACTTTTATTACATTGTAATCAGGCTAATGATATTTCCTTTACACATCATTAAACAATAATTGATGGTGCAGTGCAAATAATTCAGGTTAATCCTAAGAATATCAAAATCATTTACCTATTTTGAACATGATGCACATTCCTATGTCCTAGAAGAAGATTTCTTGCTGATCTCTTAGACATTATTTTTCAATTGATTTTGGTGTTTACCACCCTGTATGTTCCCCATGCAGCTCCTTTAGAGTTACACTGACAACAAAATTGCTGAGATTTCACCTTTATGGATGAGAGCTAATGGCATGTGCTACCATGAAAACAGATATTCTTATAAGGCTGATCTTTTCACACACTATGGACTGGAAAACCAAAAAATTTCCACCACATAATGGGACTCAATATGCAGAGCCAAAACTGTATATGAGGAGTTGGGACTAACTGCTGTATGTGCAGTCCAGGCAGGCTGACCTGTTGCAAAAATACAGGCTGAGGAATGGTTAAATGGAAAATGATGAGTTTTAAGGAATAATGTTCAGGGAAAATGTAAATATACACAGTGTAAAGCAATGCAAAGAAGAGCCTGAAAGACCTTCAGTGACTGCAATTTGTAATTATCATGTTTTCTCAGGAACATTTGCCTGGAAATATCTTGACCATGTAAGGAAAAATTACTGAAGCTTCTTGCAAGGAAAAAGGATAGAACATTCATTAAGTACAACTCACTTCATCCTCGCAGAAGTGATGCCCCCTGTGCTCCCCATGGGATGTCTCCCTTGCAGCGTGCTCTTTTCACAAGCATAGCCAATCAGCAATCAGGATATATCTGCTGGTACAAGCTGATAAGCTGGTTTTAAGGGGTAATGTTGGCTACTCCTGGAAATCCTCTTCAGTGCAGAATGGCAGAATGGTTGGAATTGGAAGGGACCTCCAGAGATTATCTGGTCCCACTCCCCTTTTGGCTTTGTGCTTTTAACAGGCACCATACAGTCCTATTTATATCTGTAGCACACTTCTAGCATCTATTAATAATTTAGTTATATTTTATAAACTATTTAGAAGTCAAGTCCTAATACAAACTGTAGCAAAAAATCCAGCTTTTTCCTGACTGGAAACACAGCTCTAGGAATATGGCCCCAGCAGTAAGTACAGATCTCCTGGGTCTTGGGCTCAAGCCAAGGGCAGGTAAAAGACCCTTCAACTATCCCAAATATGCAGAAACACTTGACCTCTAGATCTTAGCAGGATGAGAGCCTAGCAATGGAGCAATCCACTCCACAATCTAATTAACCTGCAATGCAAGATTAATATTTTACTATGGAAATTAACTGAATATTAAGACTTTACAGAAACACAATAGAGTGGTGCTTCATGTACACAGTTAAAATAAAGGCAGTTCCTAGATTCCTAGATTGCTTATTTTGTGCCTGCAGTATATTTTTCTGGCTAAAATTTTGGCTGATTTTTCCAGAATGAGTCATGGAAATACCAGAAATTTCATATCCAATTTAGTTTCATTTTACATCATTGTACTAAAGACCCCATCTGTTACACAGGCCAGTTTTAAATCTCCTTCATCTGGATGTTAGAGCAGCAGAGCTATTTGATTGTGGATGTCTCCAGGTTATGGATTTCAAGCTTTCTGTGTCTCATAGCATCTCCCCAGGAACGGTGCAATGGAACACTGCTTCCCTAAATGAAACTCTGCAACTGGATATTTATACCTTATCACGATGGAATAATACTTACTATTTGTTCAAAATATAATGTTGTTGTTTTTTTTCTGGTTACTGTTGCAGCGTACTTTACTGGTTTACTCACCCTTTTAGTAGGCAATAATTTCATAATTTAGCAAGAAAGGAAGCCTGGCATTTGTTCAAAATTGAACATACATTGGTACATTCAATAAAATAAGACTCCATCACCATCAACTTCTATTCCCATTTTATCAGTCTTTCACAGAGTGAATGCTGGGGTAGGATTAACTTTCAAAAATTATCAGCCAGAAAGAAAATTCACAGACAGCATGTTTCGTATGTTCACTTGGATTTATACATCTGTATCTGAGAATCCTATCACCTCATGATTTTTTTTTTTGCAAGAGACATAAATCCCTTTTGAATTCTTCTTCTATAGTTTTCACCGAATGTGAAAAGAATAATATACACTTTTTTCCAACACACCAAACATTCCATTTTCTTCAATCGCACAGCGTAAGTATCTTCACTCAGACTCCACAGTTCCCTGGCATCCTTCATTTACCTCCTCACTTGGTTATCTTTCACACAAGGCCCTACAGAGATAGAACTGGCCTCCGGGCTTTGAGCTGATACGTGCTGTTGTTACTCTTAGGTGGATGGGTCTCAGCTTAGAGTGAGAGTCTTCATGTCTTAATGGAGCATCACAGGTATTCGAGGGATCTTAAGTTAGTCTTCCACTTGACAATTATGGGAGACAGAAGGGTAACCAGCATTTTTATCTCTGCCTATTTCTTTCCCCAGACGACAATTATTCCATGGGAGAGAGAGCTAGAGAAAAGCTGGAAAACTTCAGTAGGACAAGCCACAGACCTATATAACATCATTATTGTAAGTGGTATAGAACTGTGTAATGGTAGTGCCCAAAAACTAACCTAAAATGTGTGCCACCATGCTAATAACTTCATAACACACAGTAGAGACAGGATGTGCCTCAGAGCATAAACTCAGCCTAGAAGATACATACAACGTGAATATTATTGGCTCGGGTAGAGGAGAAAGTTAAGAGTTGGAACAAACCTAATATACGTCTTCAATATAACCAAAAATGTAAAAGATCCCCTTTCTTTATTTCAAGAAGATAACTCCTTTTAGCATGAGAACTCTTAAGAAAGAGCTGCAGGATTTGAAAAACATCTAATAAACATGTTACTCTTTTTCTTAACTGCACATCACAGAGCTTATGATTCTTATATTTAGTGGAACAAGGGTCTTGCATGTGGCATGACAACAGAAGAGTCATAATGTTGAAAGAAACAACTATCATTTGCAATGATGTATTTTTGCTTTCTTTCATATCTTAAATGTTAAGTAAAATAATTTGTAGAAAACCTAGAACAGCTGGGATTCAGTTTATACTTTCTACAAGCAGTAGAGGCTGTTTCAGTCATAGCTTCTTCTGAACTGAACTAAGTCAGCAGAAATAATTCTTCCTGTGTCTATCTGTTCAGCATCTGTTCTTTTAAAGGCTGATTACTGCAGTTTCCATGTAAATAGGGGATGTAAGGGAGGCTCCTTAGACGGCAAGTTGAATATGAGTCATTGTGCCCTGGCAGCCAGGAGGGCCAACCACATCCTGGGGGGCATCAGGCAAAGCATCACCAGCCAACTGAGGGAGGGGATTGTCCTGCTCTGCTCTGCACTGGTGTGGCCTCACCATGAGTTCTGTGTGCAGTTTTGGGTGCCACAATATAAGAAAGATATTAAGCTCTTAGAGAGCATTCAAAGCAGGGCAACAAAGATGGTGAAGGACCTTGAGGGGAAGCCACGTGAGGACTGGCTGAAGTCACTTGGTCTGTTCAGCCTGGAGAAGGCAAGGTTGAGAGGGAGACCTCGTAGCAGTCAAGAAATGTTTGGACAACACTCTCAGGCACAAGGTGTGATTCTTGGGGCTGTTCTGTGGAGACCAAGGTGTTAGACTCTATGATCCTTGTGGGTTCCTTCCAACCCAGGATATCCTATGATTCTTCTAACATTTTATGTCTTCCAAACTCAGTTGTTAGTTTCTAATTGGTTTACGGGAAATCACTGGAGAGGTCGGTTACAGCCACACCAAAGGGATTATTTAGATCGATGTAGCAATCTGTTAATAATTCCCATTGCACTCTCATTTCATCTTGATTTAATTTCACTCAACACTGCTGAGGGGAAGAGCTGGCTTCTTAATTAACTAACTCTGTGAATCTTTTCTACATCTACTAAGAAAACACTGCTGAAGCTGCTCTACTTTGCATAAAATATTTAAATATTCCCAAAATAAGATTTTAGACCAAGCCTTCATGGTCAATATGTTAACCATTGGATCAAAGTGTCATTTTGATGCTCTCCTGCCAAACAAATATTTATAAACTTAAAAGAAGTGTCACAGCTTTGGCCAAAGAAACTGAAGTCCACCTAAGAGCAATTAGTAATTCAATGGTTAGGCACTGTCTTGAGAGGCAACAAAGTGCACCTGCATCTTGCTCCGATGCAGACAGTTCTGGGCTCTAGTAATCCAGCATATAATCAGCTCAGCACTGCAAGCTCTTGGCTTATTTTACAGTTTTTCAAGGTCAGAATTTTAGGTGGCACTGATTTAGGGTACAGAGGATTTAATTTTGTACTTAAAAATGTAGCGTTAGTGCCATTCTCTTAGAAATTTAAGCCTTTTTTTGTAAATTATTGTCTCTCCATGACATATTTTTCAGTGGATATACTGTTTAAAAGTGAGGTCCACTTGCCATTTGTTTCCCGGGTCTGTTACTAGTCTGGTTTTTTGAACTTGAGTTAGTAATTCACTTTTTTCAGCCAGAAATATAGATGTGATGCTATTTTTCACATTCATCCATTTCTGAAGGCTGAAGTACATCTAGACCCTAAAGATGTTGTTCATAAACTACAAACCCTTAGGGTTTTCATGAACCCTAAAGTTTCAGAAAGATGTTTTCAGCATATTAAGTACAACTTTAGCTTTGATAAACAGAATTGCTAGCAAAAAAATCTGCAGAGAGCAAACTTTTTATATCCATTCTCTAATCTGCACTATTTTAATCACAAAGAGGTAGAATACTGCAAGCACCATGCCAAACTAATCCGTCTTGAACAAAACAGAAACACATTGCTTTGGGGGAAATGTCCATTGAAATAGGTTCCATTGTACATGCTTCTTGAGGTGCCTCCTACATAATCCAGCTTAATATCTTTGCAATTAAGTCAAGTTATTGAATGTAGTTACTTTCCTTCTTCTTACCTCCTGCCAGTCAAACCATATTGCAAAAGCTTCTTCTACCCTAAGCCAGACAGTTTGCTGTAATGTGCCCTCTTTTCTCTCAAAAAATAGACATGACATGCAACCCACCACTTGGTACAGTCTGTCATCAAGTCATCTGTGTGGCATAATCCCCACCCTGCTATGTCAGAAAGGTATCAAGTATTCAGCTGTCTATCACTTCTTTATGCTCGTTAAACCTGAGATGAAGTCAGTGAGCCAAAATAGAATGTGAAAAATAGACGATCCTTTGCAAGCTTTATGAAAGGATACTGAGACATGCAGTCGTTTAAAGAATAGTATGTAAGTACGAAAGGAAGAACAGGTATCGCAGAAGGGAATGTTATTTTTAGTTTCCATCAAAAAAAAGATCTCCATTTTTGGTTCTGTGTTAATGAAGGTAGCTTCTCTGCAGCTTAATGGCAACTTTATGCAGACGAATGAACTTGAAACAACTAAAAATTGTTATTTTACTAAATCATTTAAGGCTTATAATGTAAGACAGACAACTGTGCCCTTCTTATAAAAAGGAGGAAGACAGCAAAATACCATCTTGGCTTCATTAAATTATGCATATATACTGTCTATTATCTACATATATAATTTTGTACATCTGTATAAATGCACCCCTTAGATCTATGTCTACAATTATTGCATACATTTGTCTACAGTTATTGCATACATTGAAAAATTAAAAAATAGAAACCAAATGTCATAACAAAGACAGTCTTTCACTATTTAAGAGGCACAGCATGACTTATTGGTGAAAATTGCTACTAATGTGACTGAGAGAACTTTGATTTCCCAAGTGCTGAAGAAAAATCCCCACATCATGAAATTTCTTAAATGTTCAAAAATCCCCAAATCATATAATTTCTTAAACATTTAATTTTTGCCTCAATTAAAAAAAGAACAAAAACAAACGGATGTTGTGTGCTCCTGGATTTGAGTTTCCAGATGAATGTTTTACATGGGTTCAGCCATTTTTCTCTGCAGCCCTAAGGACTAGAAAATTTCCTTCCTTATAGTGAAATCTGAGAGTCATTAATTTCATGACTGCGGGATTTGTCATAAGTGTACATGGGTCATGAGGTTGTCAACAAAATCTTGAGAACTGGCCATGGTGGCGCATCCCAGTTTGCTCAGAGTAGACTAACAGGCCAGCAGAGGGTCTCTTACATTTTCACAGGTAAACCCAGCAAAGCTTTTCTTGCACCTGATTATCTCACTTGGGTTATATTTTGGTATCTCCCCTCCAGTCAACTTGTTAACCAGTGTTTGTTAACTAGAGAGTGAGTCCCCTGTAGGAAGTGTTACACTGAGATGTGCAGCAACAACAACTTCAAAAACGCTTGGCATGGATGTGTCAATCCATGTATACTTGCAACAAGAAGTGAGCATGGCTTGTTCTCCTGATACTCACCAAAGCTCAGTATTTTAAGTAGTAATTGCAAGACACCAGAAAATGGAGACATTACACTTCAGCTATCAGCAAGGGATTCAGAAAAGATGAGACAATGAAAGGAAGCATCTTCTGTCCTTCCTACATAAAGAGACCTTCTCTTAAATATGCTTTTGGCACAAAAAAAATTACACATTAATTAATGCCCATCAAAATACAAATGCAGATAACCACTCATGAGATTAGTATAATATATAGATTTTAAAGATGTCAGCTACTTTCACCTTAATAGTAGAATTGAAGCTGACGTAGAGAACCCAAGAACATGCGCATGGTTAAACCTATGTACAGCTTTTGACTGTGTGTCTTGAAAATCAAGATCAAATCTTTACAATGCAAGGCAATAAATAGGGATGACTGGAGATTTGCTTTAAAAACACACTTTCAATCTAATGTGCTGGAGCAAATCCCTTTTTCTCCTTTGTATAAGGTCCTCAGCAGTCCTTATCTGTAAGGATTAAAGGAGGTGTTCACAGTATTAAAGAAGGAAAACAAGGGGATGCATTTATTTCTTGCCCTACTGGCTACCTTCAGGCAAATAATAACCAACAAGAGAGAAACACTTTTGAAGATGGATGACTGTTTCTCTAATATATTTTTTGTGCAGTCAGCATCACTGCAGCATATTTTTCATTTCCTCATTTGTTGGCATACAGGAGATGTGAGCATTTTTCATCTAAAAAGGTGTGAAAGCATGCATGGGCAAATTCATAATACAACTGGAGTGCCCTTTCACACTACTATATTATGTTTGTTTGATCATGCATGTAATGACTTCACTGAAAACTGTGAGAAGTTTGGTGGTCAAACTGACACATTCAGAGCGGGTAGAAAAAAAGGAAGTAGAGGTACTGAGTTAGAAGGGAAAGGCCCCAGTGGTACAGTCTGGAGATGAGAAGAAGCAGATCACGTAACACGAGAAAGTAAGAGTGTGGAGGATGTGGCTGTTAGGCGGCTGCATGCATGACATCTACCCTAGGTATAGCAATCCTCATTCAAATAAGTAGATTTGCTTGCCATTAAAAGTATATAACAGAACTATTTTGTGTTACCATTTTTTTTTGCATTTCTCCAAACACAGTGCAGTAAACATCATGTGAAAACACTACACTTTCTCAAAACCTTCTCTATTCAATGGCAGTTACTTTAACACTTTAATTGCAGCAAATACCTTCCTTGATTTATCTAACTCAGAATTAAATATTCAGTGACTAAGAATGCTACCTTCTTCTAGCAACAGCTTCCTTCTCCTAGAGACCTTTTTGTCACTGAATTTCATGAAATATTACAGAATAACAGAATATTCTGAGGTGAAAGAGACCCACAAGGATCATTGAGTCCAAGTCTTAAATAAATGGGCTATAGTGGGATTAAACCCACAACCTTGATGCCATTAGCACCAGGCTCTAACCAACCAAGCCAATCTTGGCATTTCTTCCACATCCCATGGCTTGTTTCTGTGCAGAAGTCCTACTCTGTAAAAACTACAGCAGCCAAACTACCTAATTATTTTGTGTGTATTATATCCCTTTTTTAGGCAGCAGAAAAATGACAAAAGTACCTCTCTCCACGTTCCTAATTATATACATATATGCAGACAGGAATAGGCAGTGGAGCATGAGGAACACAGAGCAAATCAAAACAAAGAAATGATTCTAGTATTCCTGTCCCTTTGATACGAGTTTGGAATGAAAGCAAAAATTATACAGTCTGATATGCTCTTTGTGAAAGTCAGCACTATTGCACAATTCAGAAAAATACAGTTAATTCCTTTAGGCTGCCACTTGTTTTAACTCTGCATTTCTACCATCTTATACAGTTAGAGAGATGGTTACAGACTCACAAGTACAGAAGATCCACCCACCACCTTGAAGCCATGATCTACTATCCTTAGGCCATTTGTTGCATGTTTGTCTGCTGAGTACTTCTCGTGGTGGGGATTCCTCCACCCTGGCAGGCTACATACTCCTATGCTTTGCCATCCTTGCCAGTAGAAAGTCTTGATGTGTAAGTCAAATCTTCACTGCAATTAAAGCCCAACATTTTTTGCCCTGTCCTTATCAGAGACAGGATAAAAACCTGTTATTAAAACCCACTTATTCTCTTCCAATTTACTGCAGCCCCTCATATACTGAAAGATTGTTTTCACACCCTTTCTTCTCTTTTCCCTCCCATTCAGTCACTCCTGACAAGAATATACTCCATAAGACACTGATTCCTTGGAGATCTTGTCTAGGCTTTGTGCAACTTGCCCATGTGTTTCTTGAAATTTGGACATTCAGCAACAGGTACTCTTTTTCACTAAGAGCCCAGCATGTGCTGAATAGGGTAGGGTTCTTTTACGTGCTACACTGAAATACCCTCAGCTATACGATACCTGGCAGTGTGTGCCTTGCTCACTAACTGTAGTGGCTTTGGTGACCCATGGGTGACCTGAGAGTCAGGGTGAGCTTCAGACCTTTTCTCTAGGAAAGTGCTATTTCATTAAATTGGTGAATGTAACTGCCCTTTCACAGCAAAACTTCAAGTAATGGTAAACCTAAAATGGCCTCTGCTTGGACCTAAAAATTTGCACATGGAATTTTGTATGCAAAACCTGAAGAAACAAGTAGAAACACTTACATGTTCCTATTGAGTTTGAATGGCAGTATTTCTAAGCAAACACTAGTGCTTGAAGTCTTGCTTCTACAGGCCTAGAATTTATGTAAAGGCCTTTTTGAAAACCTGAATTTCAACATGAAAATCTGACATAGCAAGTACCCAGTCACGAACTCTGGTCTGTGAAAGTAGGCATTTCAAAGCCGGTGCATAGGGAATGAAGCTGACACATGAGGAATTTATGAAGGCAGAGAGAAAAAGGCAGGGAGTCAGAAATTAATAAATGGGTTCAGTTTGAATGAAGTTCTTACTAAAAGGAAATAAAAAATAAACATGCTGAAGTCTCAGAAAAGGATCATGTGCAACTCTTCAGTTCATCTCTCTTGTGTCAGCAGTTTTTTCTTTTTGAGAGGTCTGCTTATCCTGCTGCCAGAAGGTGCCTTGTAGATACCGCAAGATGTGCAAATAATGTCAAGCCACTTGAGTCGCAGCATTCTGACAGCCCCACTGCTTCAGCAAGGGAGCTGAACAGGGCAATGAATGAGAGGCTCTGCTCTCTATTGCAAACACACTTTGCTTACCAGCTATGTGCTGTTTACTGATTTGGGCCCAAATAAATTCCCAGTTGGCTGTCTGGTGGAAATTACAAGCAGCTCGCAAATTTTTCTGTTGATTTTCAGTTCTCTGCCTGTATTACTCTAGTGTAATCCTAGGGTCACCTCAGCAAAAATTGTGTGGGGCAGTTGCTAGAATCTACATCTATTTTTTCATGCACCCCTAGAGCTTCTAGGAATAAAAGGCTAAAAACAAACTGCATGGAAATGGAATAAAAACTTATAATGCAGTTTCTTGTTGGAGAAATTTTATACCATGAAGATACATGAAGTTATACTTCTACAGATGTTTAATCATTAAAATAATAAGGGACAAGCACACTACTCTTGCAGCTAAGGAAATTTCTGCACAGTACACCTCATTGGTATAAGCTTTTCCTCCTGTTCTAAGTTAATAATAGTTAAAGCTAAGATACAAGTGCAGAAAAATGTGAAATGATTCTTCTCTGCATCTACAGCTAAATACAGGGAAGAACTGCAGTGGCTGATAGAAACAACAACTGAGCAATTAATTAATTAATCATGTTGCAGAAAAAAGTGTCTGGTTTTTTATTGTTTTTTTTATTTACTTGAAGAAATGATAAATAAGAAATCCAAGGACTGAAGCCTGAAGATGACAGAGCTGTTTATTTGAGCAGTGACAGCAACACTGGGAATAAAGTGAATAATTCTAATAAGAACCCTGACTGCAGGGGTAAATATACTGTGTCTTTAATAATACTGAATTCTGACTTTGTAAAAATCCCTTATGAATGGTCTCTTCTACTAAAAATTTGCCCCAGCATTAGAATCACACTTTCTTGGAGGCCTTCCCCAGAGGTATAAAGCCCTCTAACTCAGTTTGGGCATTACCAGAAAGTTGGCACACTAAAGCTGAAAGTGGAAAAATGTCACATTTTCAGGGCTGAGCTGTGCAGAGCCAGAGGTAGTTAAGTCCCTGGCAGCTTTAGGAAATACAGGAGAATAAAATTTAAATTTCCAGAAGAGATACAGCTCAGGGCAGGCTTTCTGGACTCACTGGGGCAGTCAGAGTTCAGGAGCTAGCTCACAGACTGTATTCCATAAGCCTTGGCTGTCAGACATCCATCTGCCCCAGCTCTGCTCTGTGCTGGCTCTGCTCCCCGCATCTGCTTGTGCCAGCGGGTGGGTGTTGCAAGCTACAGCCTACAGACACACCCAGATACCCAAAGGCACCTGACCAGGTGTACAGAAACACAGAGCATGTGATTAAATCTGTCTGTACTTGAAACAAAGGCAATGGCCAGACGATCAAGGAAAAATGAGTTTCCATGGAATCTCACCAAATTCAGTGCGACAGGCCATAAGTGAAGCTGTAATGTTACAATTGCTGAGACCTGACAGTAAGTAGAAGACAACTCAGCAGCTAAATGAGTCTGCCTTCTTCCCAATTACATTAGTGTTTTAATATGGTCTTTCATAACCAAGCTCTAGGCAGTCATGGGGCGTGCATTAGAAGAACAATGTCAGTCTAGCAGTGCTCTGAAAATTTAGGACAGATCCTAAAGCTGTAAGGTCTCTTCTTAACACACTAAACAAAGAAGAAACACTCCTAAGTACTTTCTGGACAAGGCAGAAAAATCATTAAAGGTCTGTGTCACAAGGTTTTGCACATGAGACCACATTATTGTTTGTTGTTTAAACATAAATTTCCTTTCTCAGGTCCATCTGATTCTTCTTCTAGATCAATAATAATAATAATAATAGTAGTAGTAATCATTCTTAAGTCATTATTAGAAAGAGGACAACCAGCCTATCCATTTGGGATCAAGACATGAATAGTCCATATTGTGGGACAGTTTATAAAACATTTCCTGGTGCTACTACACCCACTCAAGCTCCAACGAAACTGATCACCTATACTTTGCACTGAACACTAATCAGTTTCCTTCACTTCCTACTTCACTGTTTAACTGCAAAATTACAAATAATTTAAGATCAAAAGAACCATATTAGTATGTAAATTTTGTCTTCCTGATAAAATTAATAGTAGCAAAGATAATTGATCTGCTTATGAAACAAAGATAACTGACCTGCTTATGAAAGATAATTGCCTCTGAAAAAGAACAGCTAATGCTGTATTTATTAAGTAGGAAGAGTAAGCACACAGAAGGATTAGTAGTGTAATAAGCCGTATATGAACTGATACAATGACAAAATCATGTAAACATGCTGTGTTGACATGTAGATTTTATTTTTAAGATTTTCAGACTTCTGTAATAGATAAAATTAGAAGGAATATTCATATAATAATTTTACCTATTTTACGGAATCTTTTATATTTGTACAATAATTTTATTTTTAATAATAATATTAAATAATTTGTTTTAAAATTTGAGTTGTCCCTTCGTCAAGGAAGTTTAATTATCTTCCACTTGCTCATCCATTGTCTTACTGAGGGGAAGGAAAATTTGTTCTTTTGAAATAAATGGTAGACTTAGCAAGTCAGCAAAAACACATAGCCTAAAAACACAGTAGTAAAACAAGAAAAAACAACTACCAGTGTGTACCTTGAAAAGAAAGCCTATTATGTTAATGAAAAGGGAGGAAAAATTACCAAGTGTCTGTTCTTCCAAAGTTCGTTTCCAGCCTTGCCAAGCTCTACATCACCACTGTAACCCTCTGACCTTACGTAGCAGGCAGAGTTGCTAGGGAGAGTGACAGGGTAAACTGAGGATAAACGGCTGAAAAACAGCCATTCGTGCAACATTGGAAGAAGTTTTCTTCCCACAACTATTTACAAAGTACAGGGCTGGAAATGGTTAGAAGGCAGGCACTTCTGTGAGAAGAGGGATTTTTAAAGTATTGCCACGCAGCTATGGGCAAAGAGAACACCTGGTGCTGGGCCTAACAGGGAGTTAATAGGACAGTCACCATCTGGCTTCTGGCATGACATACCTGTGAAGTTAAACACCACAAATTCTGACGGTTTAAGATGAAGCTGTGTCTGTGGCAATGTTCCTGGCCTGTAAATGCTGGCAAGGGTAAGCTGTATCCCTGTCCTTAGTTCCTGCACTCAGGTTTCCTCCAAAGGCAGAGATCTAAACTGGCTTCCGTCCCCCTGTCTACACAGACAAAAAGCAACATGCTTCTTTGTGGGCAGAGCTCCTGAAGTACAGTCCCTTGTCTGTATAGGAATACAGCTGGACACATCCAGGGTGCCTTGTCTTCCAGCAGGAAGCACGGGCCCCTGTCAGTGGAGCCAAAGTGGCTCCTGAAGCAGAGCTCGGAAGCTCGTGCACAGCTCCTTGCCCCTTAAGCTGGAGATATCTTGTCTCACTGTTCCCTGTCCGGGTTTTCTAAAATGGGTTCTCCACACATGTCATTTAAGGTGCACCCCGCAGAAGGGAACTGCTAAACTCGTTGATTTTCTTGGTTCCCAAGAGTCCTATGACTCTGTCACCCTCTTGATCAACCACAGTGCAGCTCAACGGGACAGGTAAGGGTAAGACCCTCTGTACAATTTGCTGGTGTCTCATTCAAACCCTTTAATCCTGTGTTCAAATTTCTCCCTGTATTATTTCAAATATATTCTCCCTTGTCTTCCCGTTCTACTACAAAACCTTTCCAATCTTGTTCCCATCCAACCTCACATTCCTCATTTGGTGCTGGGCTGCTGGCTGCTATCTCTGACCAGCCCCTGACAAGATCACCATTTCCAACATGGCCTGTTAAATTTAGGTATAAGCATTTTCACGTCTTTCTCCTTCCTGCTTCTCACTTTTAGAAGGCCACAAACACAGCTATGCCATTCTTCCACTTTAACTACTTATTTAAAATTTTTCTTTGTCTAGAAGCTAACAAGGCAATTAGCCACAGCTACACTACAAGCATGCCATGGCTGGGTGGCTGATCTGATAACATTTTTTCTTGCATAATTTTTCTCTTTTTTTCCTCCTCTGTCTTCCCCATGCACATCATGCATTGTCAGCTGTTGTAGATTTCAAGCATGAGTCACTTTTTTTCAAGCCCCATTTTCTTTAGATTTTGTTCTGTGCTTAGCACAGTCAGGCCTCTAGTCCTAACCTAATCTCCTTTGCTACCAAATACAAATTATTATATTTAGAGAAGCCTTAAAAATACGCCTAATATTGAAATAATACATTCCTTCACAGGAGCAACGGAATTAGCAGATCTCCTTCTCCTTTCAGATTAGCTATATTATTTTTCAGGAGCCTAATAGGAGATGTTGGTTTGATACAAAAGAAGGTAAACCCATCAATATTTAACTCACACAAAAACACTGTAAGGGAGGCTTGTCACAGTACCAAATATTTCTGTGTTGTGGGAATTTAATTATGTCTTGCCTGCTTCATGGGAACAGTAACCTAGATACAGAGCACCAAACTGATAAACATAACTCAATATTTGGCATGTTCAGAACAACCATATTTCAGAGGAAATTATTTGAATTCATTTTTAGAGATCATAAGGCTGAAACTAAATTACAGCCATGAATTTTGGCTCAGCAGAGTTCTCTGAACTGTAATAGAAAAGCCTGAGATAAGGTCTGGGTTTTTTAGTCTTCCGGAAAATAAAATGAAACTTGCCTTTCTTCTTATAATGTCAATCCAACCACTGTATGTTTCACCCTACAGTAACTTTTCTAACTATAAATGTAATTTTTCCATAAAGTTGGACTAAGCAAAAGAAAGTGCTCCAGGTTCAAAAGAATTGCGACAGGTTGGGAGCAAAGGATGAACAGTTTTGTTCAGTTATTTTATTCATGTACAAGAGAAAGAACAGGTTAAGACTGATTTAATGAGAATGTCTCCACTTTATATATCAGTTTGAAATGTGGCTGCTTCACACTTGTTTTCCAGCCACTCAAGGTACTTTCTGACATGAAACTCCAATTTTCGTAAGCAAATACAACTGGTGACTCTAACTGTAGAAAGTACAGCTTCCTTTTTTCCATCATCTTTACAAGGAAAATATCCTCAAGCTCCTTTGGCTGATAAATGAATAATGAATTTAGCTCACTGTGACTCAACAAAGGAAAACACATGATGTGAAAATCTCCAAAGGAGTAGTAAATTTTCAAATCAAACAAATAGTTTCCCACCTATAGATGCCATAGATTAGCATTTGAATCACATGCTAGTCTTGAGTATTTACAGCTTCATTAGCAAAATAATAAAAGCCTAGCCTAGATTTGAAACTTGCTGTTTTTACCAAACATTTCTTATTCTCATGCAGTCACAGCATCACAGGAAAAACGGACTACACCACAGAGATGTAAACTGGCGCAGTAAATCAGGGCTGCTTTGCTTAAAGCTTGTGATAGTATCACCATGGAACTTGCCATGCATTTCAGCTTGACACAATCTCATTTTAATTTCTAAATGCTTGTGGATTTCTGTACACCACTGTAAAAATAAAACTCACTTTATTCTTAAATGATACTTCAACTATTTTAAAGTTTAACACACTTGCTGGATCAATTTCCCAAATTCAGCTGAGCTGCACTAGACATTGAGTTTCTAAGGAAACAGAAGAGAAAAATTATATTTGTTGTCTTCACCTTCTTTCTTTTCTGTGTCTCTGGCAGTTACAGGAGTATCTTTGAGAGCCTGTTCATTTCAAGGTACTCCAGATTTAATCTGTACCATCTTTGTTTATCTCCAGCAATTATACACTTATCAGGCTGACTGAAAAAAATTCAAAGGAAGATTTTGTTCCACTCTGTTAATGAGCTTTCAGCATATCTGATACAAGTCATGTAGTGATAAAAGCTATATAATCATGCAATTAATTATTCTTTTTTCTTCCATAAATGATGCATAAAGTTTTGTTCCCAAGAGAAAGAGATGGTCCTATATTCACTGAGACATTAAAACTGTTAGGCATTTAGGTGAGAAAAGTTATATTTAATTAGGATTACCACTTGAACTTACAAAAACCGAGATATTCATATAGTAGATATTTGCTTTAACCTACCTGCTGTTTTTCTTTGTCTGATTAAACCCAAAATAATACTATTACTAACTTTCTATTCCTGGCCTTCATTGCTTCATTATCTTTCTGAAATGTAATATGCCTTGTTTAGCTTCAGAATGAAATTGTACATAGTCACTAGTCATCTTACTCCACATATTTGGGTTTTTTTACAGTCTGCCAGACTTATACTTGGGAGAGAGAGATGAGTGTTTGAATTCTGAAACTTTGTAGGAGTGGTTGCCCAATGCCAGACCGATCAGACACGGTGGTTCTGGTTGCAAGGTAGAAAGCTGTGCATGCCAGTGAGACTGCAAAGGTGTATCATAGACAAAAAATCAATTCTTGTGCTGATATCTGCTCAGGAAAACTCACCTACTCTTAGAGAATTCTCCATTTTAGTGTTTGACTACTCTGAGACCACGTTTGAGAAGTTCTTGTGAATCCTTATCCCAGTGCCTTACCTGAGAGGAACCTAAAACAATGCAGCTGGAAAGAATTCCTGCCATGAGTTCAGATGCCTTCCATGAGCACAGAAGTACACTTCATTTTCTGCTCCACAAGACACTGCATTGCTTTTACATGCAGCAGAATTATTTTGTACTTCATTATTCATATATTGGTAAACCATAAAATCCAAGCAAAAGGTAACAAGTTCTTCTCCCATCCAGTAAAAAACATCAATAGCAGATGCGAAAGGGTTGCTTTATTTCCAGTAAATCATTGGTTTTGCAGAAAGAAAATTCACAGCTTTCGCTTTTCTGCTAATAATTAAAATGAAAGCTGAATGTCCAGCATTAATTAAAGCTAAGTGCCAGATTCCACTGTACTTCAAGATAGCTATACATTCCTCAAGAATGCACTTTCTTTTTAGAGAAGTAGGAGTTAAAATGTTGCCAACTAATCTTCTTCACCTTCCATGGGGAAGTATGTAAACAGTGAAATGGAAATTGCTCTATAAAAAAAATGAACCAGACAGAAAGAATAAATTCTTTTTTGGTTGGTTTTGTTTTAATTCATCAGCATGAAATTATACGGATTTGGAATCCAGATAAGTCTGTGCTATAAGCCAAACTAAGGATCAACATGATATCTTCTCCAAGATGGATATGTTTTCAGTCTTTTCAGTTTAAAGAATCCATTCCATTCATAGAGTCCAAGGAAAGCATAAAACAACTTTTCTGTGTAAAAACTAAATGGAAACAAATCATGTATTGCAGATAAAGGAACAACATTTAATCAAAGATATAAACATTTATCCAGATACTTAATTCAGGTTCTGAAGAACTGTTTTATGTTTGTTTTTGTTAATTCATTTAAAACCCATAGAGGCCTTGGCCTAGACTGAAAATGCCAAAAATTCAAAATTGAACTGAGTAACATTATATAAAGTAACAGATGGGGAAAGGAGTGATTTAAACACAAAACTAAATCCCACTGCTAGAAATTAAGCACCATAAAGGAACAAAAGGCAATTTATTCCAAAGACTAAGTCCAGCAACTGAATGGCAAAAAACTCATAAATATCCTTCTGTACAACATTAAAATCATCTGCTTTACTATAATTATTACCAACCTCCAGGTTTCTATGTACAAGGCTATCATCCTAATCAACAAAGGAACAGCACTGCAAGGGTGGTATCCACTCCAAAGGTTATACATGGTTTGAAATCTTGCAGACTTTTCATATACTTGAGTTCAATTGTTAATGAGTATTCTGGTTGCTGCTTTTCATCCAGCTTCTCTCTGTGACCATGCTTCATATAGGAGGTTTAATGACGAATTAGTGACAAATTTTCAGTCCTACAGCAAATCCAAAGAAAGAGATAGGCAGAAGATACTGTATTTGGGTTTATATATATATATATATATATATATATTTGAGAATCTGTTGTTAAGGATAGTGTTACAGGAGATAGTGACCTCTACTTTCCCACTACTCAGATGTCCTGATCTGGTGTTCCTTTTTCCTGAAAGCTGTGGGAGTAGCAAAATAGCTGTTCTGACTCCAAACCATCTGTAACAAACTCCGTTCAAATGGAAAATGTGGGGCAAAAACCTGTTGTCATACCCTGACTCCTTTTTCACAGTGTGGATTTTATTCAGGCAGGAAGGTGAATTACTGAGTTGTCTCCACTCAGGACTAAAACAGAGGTCTTCCCAGAGAGAGGAGCTCCCTGCTGCATGGTGTGCACCATCACACCTACCCTGGGGAAAGGGTTCAAAAGGCATGGGAGAGCCACATTGCCACGACACAGACTCCTTATTCAGGTCCTCAAGATTGGTAATCTGGCCACTGCATCCAGCTGGCCCAAATGTCCAGCTTTTCTCTCTGGATGCTGGGTGTGGTAAGGATGAGACAGGTCTGAGCCATGCCCTGGTGTGTGATTGCAACATGGACCCTGACCCCAAAAGCACTTCCAGGCCTCACAGTGTAGGCTTTAGCTCAGTGAGCTATCCCAATGGTTTCTTGCCTGTTGAAGTAAACACCAGAAAGAGACAAGGAACACAGCTGGTAGCTCCAAGCACTGCACTCTCCTCCAGGGTTCAGCAGCCCTCCTTCACTGCAAAAATCAAGTTTTTAAAAGTGTAACAGCATAATCACACAAAAGTCATTATTCTTGAATGGTTTGTATGTGCTTTATATTTCTCTGTCCTTACTTGACATACATCAGATGGACATTTTGACTTATACTACAAAATCATAAATAGACAGTGAAGTGGAAAGCATAAATTGTTATCTTACCCACAACTTGCTAAGTAAGGGAACATGAACTGTACAAGCTGTATGGAGGAAACAAAAGGCAAACTGGTGATTCAGAGTGAGCCTAATTCATCACAGGCATGCGTGGAATTGTCTGGTGTTCCAGCATTTAATTAGGACTCTTGTCTGCAGGAAAATAAATTGAAAAATATTCTTAAGCCAACTCTTCAGTTTAGACAGGAAAATAAATGCAAAAATATCTTTAAAGTTCTTAACATTCAACTTTAATGTATAATTCAGCAGAGCAAAGAGGCAATTTACATTGAAATTCTATTATACACTGTAGTTAAAAAATAGAATTATGGTATCAACATTGTGGTTAGGAATAAAGTTATGATGCAGTTAGCTACCACCAGCCAGCTTCCTATTTTATTGCAATTTCTTTGAACATATCCGAAATAAAATATATAATGCAACTGGGAAGATAAACTTTCAAAGGCTTTCCTTAATCTGGAATGTATAAGGAAAAGTACAAGGAGAGCTTCTCATTGGCAAAAGTCATACAATACCTTTTGCTCCAAACAAAGAAGGATTCTGAAGAAGGATTTCTTTGAAATTGTCCTTGTTTAAACCTATTTGCCTAAACTAAACTAAATACATTTTCAGCTGCCTTAAAAACTTCAAACTCCTCTTCAAATCCTTTTGCTGGCTGTCTTTCATCTACTGCATTAGATTTTATCTCTGTGGATGAAATCCTACTCCTTACGTACACAACTCCAAGTCCTTTCTTCAGTGTCAAGAATCCATCTTTAACCTATTCTTTCCACAAAACCTTTACTACCAGCATATAGACCCTGCTTATGTCCTTCTCTGACCCTGTAAGTGCTGACCATACTCAGCCCTCTCTTTCTGTAACAAAAGCTTTTTCCTTCACTTCTCTCCATAAAAATGTTAACCTGAGAAAGCGGTGAAGGTTTATTATAGTAAAGCTGACTGGAAGCTGCCAAACGTTGTCCTTATTTTCAAGCATAGCAAGAAGGAGGACCCCAGAAACTACAAGCCTGTCAGTCTCACTTCAGTGCCTGGTAAAGTTATGGAGGCGATTATTCTGGGAAGTAATGAAAAACACCTGAAAGACAACAGAGTCATCGGTCACAGCCAGCACAGCTTGATGAAAGGGAAGTCCTGCTTGTTGAACCTGATTTCCTTTTATGACCAGTTTGCCCATCTAGATTGCACCTCTTCTCTGTGGTGACAAGGAACAGGACCTGAAGGAATAGCCTGAAGTTGTGTCGGGGGAGATTTGGGTTGGATATTAGGAAAAGGTTCTTCACCCAGAGGGTGGTTGGGCACTGGAACAGGCTTCCCAGGGAAGTGGTCACAGCACCAAGCCTAGCAGAGTTCAGGACGCATTTGGATGATACTCTCAGGCATATGGTGTGACTCCTGGGATGGGCCTGTGTAGGGCTTAGGACTTGATGACCATTGTGAGTCCCTTTCAACTTCGCATATTCTGTGATTCCATGATCAGCCACAACTTCCTGACACTGCACAGTTGCACAGTGGACTTACATTGAAGGATCTTCTCCAAATTAATGCTTCATATTTCCTATGGCAGAAACTTGATGAACCTTTTAACATAGAAAACAGATCCTGGACCTCACTGAAAACAGTAATTGCATTTTAGGAACAAAACTGTCATCAAGGCAATTCTGTCTAGTTGGAAAGGATCTCATGGAAGGATCATATCTGCCCAAGATCAGACAGGTCTCTTGAACACTACGCTCTCCATTAGGCCTCCTAACTTGTCATATATAAAACCAAAACAAACAAGACCTCCGAGTAACCAAGGAAACAAAACATCCCCACTCTCCAAACACTGGTCTGTCAGAAGTCTTCAGACATCCGTCTGACAGCCACATGTTATTTTGTCAGGTATGTGAATTTTCTTCAGAACTATTCTCATATATTCTCAGAATTTTCTCATGTACTATGCAAGATGCATCAATACAGACTGTTCTTTACTCACCACAACATTAACACAGGTCATTCTAGACTTTGATCCAAAGAGTGGAGGCTGAGCAGTAGTTCTGTTTATGAACTCAACTGATTTCTGTGTAGTGATCTGTCCTCAGGTCTGCCACCACTGTTCCAGGTAAGGCCAGTTGAGGGTAAATGTGCTCAACATAATGTCTTGCCTGATGCTGATACTGGTTCCTGGAGGCAAAGGACCATATCAGTTTATGTAGTTATTTTAGCAGACGGATAGTGTCTTATAATTAATATCTTAATATTCACAGCAATTTTACTTTGCCTGCTGACAGCTTCACAGTTAATTGCAGAAAATGGGTGCTGGTGGATGATTTAGTCTTGCATGTGACTGAATAATCCTTCATTTGAAAGAGTTTTTCAATTGTTAATAGGGAATATATTTCCTATATCATCAGAAATAACACTTTTTTTCCTCCTTCATACTTAGGCTTCGGCTTACAGTGTTTCTTGAATGCATCTTTTGTGTGTTGGTCTCTGTGAGACATCACAGATGAAATGACTCTTGCTGTGAGGTGAGTCACTGTTCAATTACCAAAGAACTGTTTCTCTAAGTAATATAAAAATTTCTTGTTATGTAGCATTTGTTATTCAAGAATAGTTAAAATATACATCAAAACATCCCAATACTCTGTTATTTTTGTTCCCCTCAAATTCGGTGCACAATTAGTAATCCTTTCAGCGATATTTTCCACAGTGACAGACTCTTTGCTCACACTGACTGAGATTCTGTTGCCTTTCCTTGGGAGAGCACCTGTAGGTGGTGTAGCTACATGCAGTGTGTGGCACTTGACTCAGCTTTCTGCAGGACCTTTGTTCTTTCAAGGGTTTGCATGCTCTCTTCTGAAGGTACATCTCATAACCAATTCCTTTGGAAGCTGCTGCACTGACTCCTGGGAGTTTTTCCCATGGTGGAGTCCTTGTTGACCACTTTATTTCGTAGTGTGGTCTCTGAAAGATATTCACTGCACTATCCATGACACTGAATCTGGGTCAGATTAAAGCAAATTTTTGTAACAACCAAACTGGAATGTAGTCAGCATTTAAAGGAGGAGGGGGAAAAAAAAACAAAAAACCCACACCACTTCACTCCCTATCGCCTCCTCCCCTTCCCCTGCTCCCTCTCCTCCCAAAAAAATAAAACCAAACCACCCAAAAAACCATGTAAAAAGATGAGTAGGTACATGGTACAGCTATGCCAGGGGTGGGTAGCAGGTGAAGATGGTGGGAAAATAAAGAGTGGTAGGTGGCTTGGGTGAGGGAGTCCATTTTCATTTACCAAATGAAAGGCCTTGGACCTGAACAAGGTCTGTCCTTGAAAGTATTTCCATGTCCAGTAAAATATGAGGAAAAAGTATCTGTCTGTGCTATTCTGGTACCTGCATTAACCTTCTAAAATGAGATTTTCAAAATACCATACTTCTAAATGAGAATAAGATGTAGCAGCAAAAATAGGCATCCTCTATGACGGAGGAAGAAATGTAATGCGTAAGAATTTATGAGTGCAAATAAAAAAACCCACACAGCACATAGATTTGCATATCTAGCACGGGGAAGGGTAAAACCAAAATACCATCAACCTTTTCTAACAAATAGGGTGCTTTTGCTATTCAGTGTGTCTTTTAGGAATTCTTCAGAACTGCCAGCGATAAACAGTTCTATTGGCAGTACCATGCAAACGTACATTCAATACAAACTGTGAAAATAGCTAATCCAAATGACATCTACTTCCCATTTTTGTCAAGTACACAGACTCGTAAATTCTGTAAAGACCAAGTAGGCAAACAGTGTTTAAGATTATGTTTTTCCTGTATGCGCACATGTTTTCCTATTTGGTCCCAACAGATTTCCCACAAATCTCAATTTTAAGCTCTTTCTGTTAATGAATCACGGGATAAAATTCCCCTATCGATCTTACTGCTATGAAGCAGCAAACACAGTCTGGCACAGTGAATCATAATACCTAGCATCTGAAGAGATACTTCTAAAAAGAGAGATGTAAAATTCAGAATCACAGTAAGTAAAACTCCTGACATTTCCCCCTCCCGCTTCTCCAACTGCAGGAGGTGTGAAATGATTTAAGGTCAAATCCTCAGCAGGCAAAGCAGTGTATGCTCAGTGCAGCGTGAAAACCACCACCCTTATAATCACAGAGCTCATTTGCTGTGAAAAAATGAAAAATTTCAGTAAGCCCAGCTTTACCAGAGAAAGAAAAACTAATTCTAAGAACATTCAGGGCTGAGTGGTGCTGTTATAAAGATGGTAACATTTGTCTCAATAAAAGCAATCCCTCCCTGGATCAGTTTGTTATCTCCCTCATGTTACTTCAAATATCTTGTTATTTACCATTTTTTTTCAGCCAACTAAAAATTAACTGAAGACTAGTTCTTGTAAATAGTAAATACTTCTTTAAAAAAAAGTTTACCAAAAAACATCTCAAAAATGTGAAAGTCATCTTTATTCTGAGGCTTTACAAAGGAATGAGTTTTTCTAATTGACTTCTACTTACTGCTAGGTAAGATGGTTTTGTTGACATTATTTTTTCCTTCTGAACTCTGTGCCCTCTATTCTTATGTGCTTTAGGGGATCTGTGTGGGTGTGACGAACATGCACAGCCCCTGGGTGAGAGTTTACATACTTTAGCAGTACATATGAAGGAAACAATTAACTATGTCCATCAGCTTCCCTAGAGTCTGTTGCAGAAGTCATCAGTTTTTTTATGGCAGCAGCAAGTGGTGTTTTGGGTAGAGAAATAAATTCTTCATCTTTGTGACCTGGGAGTGAAACACACTTCATGAAGAGCCTGGTCCAGGCTTGAGATCTATACAAGTTTTTTCCTCTCTGAATTTTCTGAAACTTTGGTATCTGAGAACAAAATTCTGCTCCCTTCCTGATGTGAATTATTCATCATTGGTTGGAGAGCTCTAGAGAGGAGATTGGGCATTTTTACACCTCTGTCTATGCCAAGAGCTGAGGAGGATTCCGGCTCTGACATTTCCTGGCAAAAGATGACTAACATCTCCGTGCTCCACCAGTTTGAAATGTGTTGGAACAACTTATCTGTATCATTCCCCAGCCTGCTGGCTTACCACCTCACACACATAAACATTCGGATACCCAGTCACTCTGCCAGCTTGGTCCCTGATGCCCATGAGAAGACTGACGTACATACCCAAGCTTAGGACCTTCATTTGCACTCTGCAGGAGCCGTATACCATTTCAGATCTGTGGACTAGCATCTCTGACTTGTGCAAGTAAATAAAGAAATGGGGGAGCCTAGCCCCTGCGAACCCAAGTACCTATACTTTTCAGAGAAAGTAGGAGGATGTTTCAAAGGATCTGCTTCTTCAAATTGTTTCCTATGACCTGCATCCTATGGTAAGAATGAGCAGCAGTAACATCCTCCTTTCAGTAACTGCACAGGGAACGGCCCTGTTAGCAATTTGGTTTTTCAACAATATGTAAGATAATTGGACTAAAGGAGCAATGTAACTGAAATTTGAAAAAAAGTGGTGCGGTGATTACACCATTAAATAAGGCCGTATGATTTGGAGTTATTCCATTCTCCTTAGAACATCCTTTCAAAGATAATAGATTAATTTACATGTCCAGAAGTTTATTTTATCTTGTATGATCAGTGTATTCTGCTATTTCTCTTTGACTGTTAGTTTTGTAAGTGAGAATTCAGGGTATTTTAGTAAAACATGACATTTTATCCCAGGAGAAGAATTATTTTATTTTAAAGATTAACCTGAAACCTTTTTCTACTCTTTCATTTCCATGGAGGAGTCAGAGAGTCAGACTCATTTGTAAAATAAGGAAACAGATCAGACAGTCAAGCTCATTTGTAAAATAATCCTGGGCAAAAGAGGAATCACAGAAGTATTTAATTCAGACTTTCCTTAACTTCACCAATATCTGGAGCAAGGCCTGCCCCAGATGAGCCATGGAAGCAGACCCTCATTGCTTGCTTGTACCTCCAACAGAAGCCTGTCGCGACCCTAATACAGCACATGCAGTATCTTGAGTACCATGGCAGTGATGAACAAGCACAGAGAAGTCCTGGATGTAGCTGGAGACACAGTGGAAGTTAGAGACTATCGCGCAAAGCACCTGCAGGGCCTTGTCTTTCAGTGGGTGCTGTTTACGTGGTTCAAGCAGTGATATTCATTAAATGTTCTGAAGGTTATAAACGGTCCAACGTTTTTCCTGTTGCTTTATCTTGCTTTCACAAGAAGAATTACTGACTACCTATTAGAGTGTTGGGATGACCAACAGGGAAGCCAACCTCAACTGGCTGAATAAGCACTATCACAGACTGTAGCAAAGTGGAAGCAAACTGTGTCTACAGCAACAGTGCCTTCTGATGTACCAACCACCCTTAGACTTAGGAATTTTGCCTGCTTCCTTCTTCTGTGTGAGGCTGTCCCTTCAGAAAAGGTGGATAGTAACTTAGGTAAAACCTAAGCGGGAATGGTCCTGTGCTGAGTCAATACTGCTCTACTCTGAAAGCTGTGTAGCCATACCTCTGCAGCGCTGGCTGTGGGGACGTGATGGATAACAAGACCTACAGTCTTCATCTCACTGCTCTGCTGTGGTTTCCTGTGGCTGGATACACACACAGCTGTGGTGTGTAGGTCATGCAAGTGTGGGTGTTCATGTACATCACCTCAAAAGCTTCTCACAAGCCTGGCGCAAGAGGCTGCAGAGACTCTGATTTCTCTTTGGGGTCTCAGCTTCTGAGACGTCCTCTTCGTCTAACACAGGAAAGAAATGCAGCAGGGCCTGTTAAATGACTTATGCTGACATCGTGGTATCGCTAATAATATCTGAACATGCATGTAGATTTTCAAAAGAAAAGAGAGGGAGCCTTTGGAGACTATAAATACTTCATAGGTACTAATTCTTACATAATGATTTTTTATGGAAAAAGGTTTGTCTAAGAATCAACAGCATGTATTAGTAAAAATTAAGATTACTCAACTGCTAATGACAATACTGCATTGATTAAAATAATTCTTTGATTTTTTTTTTAAGTGTTTATACCTAGAATCCTGGCCCTTTACATCCTTTGTTACATTTTTAAACAATTACTGAACCACGTATGTGTACATGTATGTATGTATTTCTACCTGCAATAGTAAAGTGATTAGAATTGCTGCTATTAACAGTCTGTGGTAATGGCTTCCAAAAAGGAAACAAACATCAGTCCCATGTCATAAAAACAGTCACTTAAAAAAACTTACAATAAACATAGGACAGGTCAAACACAGACCAATTAAGCACCTCAGAACAATCAAAGCAGACAAACCAGTGATATTAGCTATCCCTAATGCAGTCTTGGGAAAAGTCAGACAAGCCAGAACAAAAGCCACTCCTCTGAAACATTTCATAAATATTGACACTGTGCTCACCTAAGAAAAAAAACCAAACAAGCAGACAGCAATAACTGGCTGAACACTGGTCTTTCTAGAATCAGCTTAATTACATCAACTTTTGATTAATGTCATAAATAGCAACACTGACAGTAGCAGTTGTCGCTAGAGTTTCTTTTGTGTATTTTACATCAAGAGTAAGCTTTCTAACATGAACCTCAGTGAGAGCCTGCTGCCGAAATCAATCTTCACAGTTAAAATAAACATGAAGTCAGGTGTGAGAAGAGGAAAATAAAATGTTTACGATACCCTCATGTTTCTCCTGGTGGAGAAACACATTACAGATCCCAGTGGCAGGCAATTTCTGGCTGAGTATTTTTACTGACACACAGTGCATTTATTGATTACCACCATGTGAAGCCCAACAAAAGATGTAATAGCTGAGTACTAAACATGTAGCCTGGGGATCTATTTGGATGCTTAAAAATCTAGTACAGGAGTTTGGGAGCGATTTGTCAGGGCTCTTGGCTGCCTCTGGTGCCATGGGACCATACTCTGCTATGGCGGCAATGCCCGGCCCTGCCTGCCCCTTCCTGGCTGCCCTCATATTCCAGCTTGCTTTCCCCCCGGGGACGAGCCCAGCTCTTGTTGCTCCGCTACAGAATTTTGTATGAGATGTTTTCAAAACATCTCTTTTAAATGTCAGAGCACTTTCCCCAGCTGAACATGTTACATGGTAACGTGTTATTTCTTGGCCCTTGGTTCAAGGCCAGACAGTACAGTTAATGCTCAGTGTGGGAAAAGGGGCAAGGATTTCTTCCAATTTTTTTTCCACTCTGTTTTGTTCTATAAGCAGAGCAATTATTGTCATGCACCAGAGACGACTTTCCAGCTGTGGAAAGTCCCACAGGAGAAATTTTGAGTAAGAAACTGCCTCTAGAGCATTCTGCTAGAGGGTTGCTCTGTGCTCAGTGCACCGCCAAGGCAGATAACAGACCCTTCGTGGAAGGCAATCCAGCACTGAACTCCAGATGTAGAAGGACATTGCAACATTTTTCACATTCACTTACTATCGAATAACTGGCCCTCAGGAATCTCTCCTGTCCCCATATCTCCAGCAGAAACATGATATCAGGCATGGCCATACCTCAAAGTATATCTTAAGGAGGCCTAAATATAGGAAGCAAAAAGCATGGTGCTAAAATGGTAAAAAATGTCCTGATGATGTTTCCAAGAAATCCATTGAAAGCTCAAGATGTGTTAAGCTTCTGACAGAGGCGAGCCACATCCAGATGAAATAGAACTGCAGCTGCTGGAATATCAGGATCCTGTGATTTGCAAAATGGTTCCTGGGAGGTTCCAGCCTTGTGCTTGGTATTGATTCACTGACTACGTCCTGGCCAAAGAGCAGTGCTCAGAGCAACATGTGATGTGCTCTTCTGAGGGCTTCTTACCATGGGACCACCACTTAATTAGGATGTTTTCTGTAGGTTTTGCCCAAAGCCTCTGACAAAAGATCTCATCACTGTTCTCATTAATGATTGGAGATATTGAGAGGTTTATCATGTATATATGGATACATGCACAGATACGTATCTGAATTTCTAATGCTTGTATCTTTGGTATAGATTGCAAAGCCTTGTGATAATAGGTGTGATTTGCCACTCAACTCTTCACCCCTATACCTGCACTGAGATCCCTAACCCATCTGCCATGGGCACTACTAAGAATTTCAAACCATTCAGCTAACTCTAGCAGCTCCCATCATTTCCAAAAACCCAATTTGGCAGAATCACATTTTCTCCTCCTTCTCCATCTGTGCAATTCACACACATTCGTGGACTTGCCTTCCCTCAAAATCTCCTGATGTGAAGGCTGGATTCTATCCAGAAGCAACAGGGCAAGGAAGAGTTACTGACCAAAGTGCAATTTTTCTCCAAGTTTTCCAAGTCCATATTGAGGCTACATGTCCTGTTATTCACTAACAGACAGTTCTGGAGGCAGTGGGATACCAGCAAGAAGAGAGGAAAGGCAAGGGAGGGCAATGGCACAACTAGGACTGATGCAATGAGGAATCCTAACTCCCACCTTTCCTTTCTGGCTCCTGACAAAATTTCAAAACCTCTGAGGCAGCAGAAAAAAATTAAGTCCAGCAGTAATTTGCAAGGGAAATACAATCAGTGCATTAAGATTATTTCACTAAATAACCTCTTTTGCTCCATCACAATAGCGCTTTCCCTGACTTCTACTAAGAAGGACTGTAAACTCCACAGCAGACAGGCTGAAAACCACCACTGAGAGTTACTTGATGGCTGGTTTTCTGCACAGAAGCTCTGCTGGAGTACTGTGGCTTTGGAGTAAAGGGGGTACACAGCTAACACACTTTTAACCTTTTAGAGAGGCTGTGGAGAAAGAAGGGCTGCCACTAGGACATCCAAGCACTTTTCTGCATCCCAGGGATACTGAGGACATTTGCTGCTGGGGTTTTTTTGCTTGTTCTTTTTTTTTGCCAAACTAAATTGAAGCTTATTTTTAAATCCTTTATTTTGAGGTGATAGTATGAGCACAGTTTACCTAACTTTGCCATCTAGTGCCTGAGTCCACATCACTTATTGACAGCAGCAAAAGCCTAAGGCAACCTGTGGTGGTTTGACCTTGACTGGACACCAGGTGCCCACTCACCTTCCCAGTAGGAGAGGGGAGAGAAAATAAGATGGAAAACAACTTGTGGGTTGAGGTAAGGCAGTTTACCAAATCACAAGCGAAAGTTTGTGCACACACAAGCAAAAGGGAAAAAAAAAAGGTTTATTCTCTATTTCCCATATCAGCAACTGATGTTCAGCCACTGCCTGGGAAGCAGGGCTTCGGCTCACATAATGGTTGCTCTGAAAGGCAAGCACTATAAACAAAGAATGCTCCTCCATTCTCTGCCTTTCCTTAGCTTTTCTATCTGAGATGATGTCATAAGGTATAGAATATTTCTTTGGTTACTCCGGATCAGCTGGCCAACTTGTGCCACCTCTTGGATCTTGCTCACCCCCAGCCCCTTTGTGAGCAGAAGGAATGTTGAGACAGTGCTGATGCTGTGTCAAAGTACCGGTGTGTTATCAACACCTTTCTAGCTACCAATGCAAGGCATAGCTCTGTGAGGGCTGCTGTGGGAAAATTAATTCTGTCTCAGACAGGCCCAGTACACAACCTTAGAGGGTGAGATATTTTACAAAGGGAATATTATGTAAAATCTATGTTGTCTTAAGTTTGTTCCTGAGTCCACAGTTGCACCAGTGGCTTTTTTGGAATACTTGTTCTAGAACCCGTACAGATTTTGAAGAATTAAAATAATTGAATGCCATGTCTAGTACAAAGAAAGATTCAAACTTTGCATGGGAATTCTACATGTTTTAAGGGAACATTCCAAGAAGTTACTATGTTCTTACAAAAAACATACTCAGTTCTGGTGAGACCCCACCTGGAGTGCTGCATCCAGCCCTGGGGTCCCCAACACGGGAAGGGCATTGATCCGTTAGAGAGAGTCCAGAGGAGGGCCAGCAAGTTGACTAGAGGGATGGAGCATCCTTCTTCTCCTACATGGAAAGGCTGAGAGAATTGAATTTGTTCAGCCTGCAAAAGAGAAGGCTTTGGGGTGACTTAATTGCGGCCTTTCAGTACCTGAAGGGAGGCTACAAGAAAGAGGGAGAGAAAAATTTTACAAAGGCATGTAAGGACAGAACAAAGGAATATGGCTTCAAACTGAAAGAAAGTAGGTTTATATTAGATGTTGGGAATAAATTCTTTACTGTGAGGGTGGTGAAGCACTGGAACAGATCGCCCAGGGAAGTTCTGCATACCCATACCTGGAAGTATTCAAGGTCAGGTTGGATGGAGCTCTGAGAAACCTGGTCTAGTGGAAGGGATCCCTGTCCCTGGTAGGGCCATTGGAACTAGATGATCTTTAAGGTTCCTCCTAATCCAAGCCATTCTACGATTTTATGATAATGGCATCCTTTGCACTACAGGTAGAAAAACATGATTCTTTCTGTGTTGATAATCTTTTTTCACAGAAATGTTGAAAGAATCATGGAAGAAATGGTTTGAAAAAGTTCATTTTCATCATTATAAACACCAGTTCAACTGTCCTTTATAGGATGGTACAAACTAATTTTTCCCATGACTGGCATCTGAATCTGAGTTTTCTCCGGGAGCACTGCAAGGTTTTGGCACAGCTTTTTGAATGATCAGTTTAGCATATAAGAACTTTCAAAGTAAGATCTATTAAATCAGATATTCTAAGAGAATTGACTTAACTACTTACCACCTCTTGCTCTGATGAAACACCAAAATAGATGCACTTTACAAGAGAAAAAATTCCAGAAGAAAGAACATGAAAGCAGGATACAAGATTCATGAGTCCAACTGTGACTGGCACAAACCCTTAGTATTTAGTATATTTAATGAAGCTGTTTTTTTACTTAAATATATTTGTATTTATTTAAACATTAGTATTTTTAAACTGCATATAGATTTAATCCACAATATTTAGCATATTTATTTAGTATAAGGCAGAATACCTTAGTATGTCCGAACTGCAATGAAAACCATGCCATTTTGTTACATATTTTCCGTCACAATTAAAGTAAAACATGTGAGTGACCATGCAGCCCCTTCCTGCAACCCAGCGCCACAGAATCCATCCATCCATCCATCTGCTCATCCATCCACAGCTCCATTTAAGAGTGAGTTAACCCTCTCACTGGTTTCATGTTACGAATTTGTTAACTGGAAGGGCAATGATAAACTAAATGACAGGTAGTGATATAACCTTAAGGGCAAAGAACATGAACTCCCCATACAACTGTTTATGACTGGCAACAGTGACTATATGAATTCACCCATTCCTACCCTGCGGAAATTTGAGATTCAGGAGAGAGAAAGAGAGTGAGGAGTAGGTTGCACGCCTTGCACGCACTGCTGGGTACAAGAGCATACTCAAGCAGTTACCAGGGAACCATCAGAGTACTGTAGATCCACGTTTTAGTTTGGTTTATGATTACTGCTCACATAAGACCTGTTGTTAAATTGATGAAAATTATTTACAGATAGCAGGAGGCAAACAAAGGGGCTTGGGCTTTGCTTATACCTTGGACTAAGACTCTAAAGCCCTTTGCTTTCTTACAGAATGTGGTATCAAAAGGCTTTCTATAAGACAAAAAATTTGTTAAGAGTTAACTTCTGTGGATTCAAAAAATGCTAGAAATTAAACCCTTTTACCAAAGGCAGAGACCACTTTTCAACAGAACTGTTGATTAATGACCTATTTCAATCAAATATTTAAGCCATTCTTGTCTAAACTGCATAAAGATAGAAAAAGACTTATTAAAAGAGCTCTCTGTGTTTCTTGGCAACGGATTGTTTGGTTTGTCAGAATTAAATACATTTTCATAGAACCTCTTATGGAGCTTAGCAAGAAGGTAATACATGCAAAAGTCATTTGACTTGGCAGTATGAACTAAATGGTTGCAGGATGATGAATGGTAACACTACATTTTCATATTTATATAGTATTTCTATTATTTGTATAGTACCTTTTAAAAATAGTAGCACTTTTAGATTTTCCACAACAAAATCCTAATAACTTACACTACGCCTCAAAAGGCAATCCAGTGTTCTACCAAAAGGGTCAACAGAGACCTAGACCTGAGAGGAGCCAGCCTTCTCCTAGGCTGCAAGATACCCTTTGCTTTTTAAATATATTAAATTCTGGGAAGCTACAGGAAAGGAAAGAAATGTATGATTCCTCTGTATTTTCTTCTGTATTCATTCCAGTCCTGGAATGAATAAATTGTAAATAATGTTCTAAATGCTACAAACACAGGAGTTTGATGCACTTACCATGCTAAAGATACAGTAATTTTATGGCAATGAACACAAAACATGACCGTGACTATAAGCACTGTGTGATCACCTACACAACAATCCACACGGCCAAAGCAGCAAATCTTTGGAAAAGGAACATATAACATATATATTCCAAATAAGTCACTTTCAGATATTCAGATATTCATGGTGTTACAAGGCTTAATGGTCTCTCACATTTATCAGTAGCTCATTCCAAGACCACTGTACTTCGAAAGAAATCAAACCTTTCATTATAGAAGGATGCTCAACACTAGATGGTCCTTAGGTCTCCCCCAACAGTGGATCTTAACAAATAGACACCACACACTAAGAAGACAGAAAACAGACAAAACTTTTCAGATTTTGTAAGCTGTGGATGGAGATGTTCACCAAAGCCAATTTCTGTTAAAGACTTCCTCTCATCTGACTTTAGTAATTTGCATTTTAGCTCAGCTAGGCAGCTCTAGCAATAAAAAGCCAAAAACCACAAGCAACTTCTGTGGTCACTGAAATTTTGGGATGAGGGCTATTGTTGAGGTGAACTTGCCTCAGCTGAGTCACTCAAGGGAGGAATTGCCTACTTGCACACCAGGGAGCCTCTTCCATTAATAACAGCTGAGCTGCCAAAGCTTTTTATGATCTTAAAATCATCAGCAGGTTTTCCAGAGGAGATGTCAGACCCCCCTGGATTCCAGCAAACCCTTCTGTGTAATTTCATCTGTGTGCATACAATGAGAGAATGCAGCCCAAGACGAGGGGTGACAGTGGGCACTGTGGTGTGAGGCACAGAGCTGCAATTTTTCGGCAGAGCTCTGGCTTGTGGGATCGATTTTGGGCTCCTAAGGCAAACTGGAAAGAGACAAATAAGCATTTGGGGTCAATCCCAACGTTTCCCTCATCAATATTTTGGTGGGTTTTTTCCCTTTATGAAGTACCTTATCTCAGAGGTGCTACCACCAGCACTGATGGGCTTGGCCTTGGCCAGAGGTGGGTCTGTCGTGGAGCCATCTGGCATTGGCTTCACTGGACAGGGGGAAAGTTTCTGGCAGCTTCTCACAGAAGTCACCCCTGTAGCCCGCCCCCCGTGGCTACCAAAACCTTCCCACACAAACACAACACAGATAAACAAACTTTACATCTGAAACATTTTCACCAAACTTGTGAAAACTAGTCTAACTTGTGCATTAATGTTGATTTTCTATAAACACACGAATTAAAATTTAATTTTTTTTAAATTTGGGGTTTTTCCACTATGTCAAAGGAGATGGTGATGCTTTGTCCTCCAGAGAAACCAAAATATAGCTTGTGTGTTATTTAAATTAATAACAAATTACGTAACTAGCAGAAGTCGCTTTATGTTACAATTTGGGAAGGAAGCACAAAATACTGAGACCTCAGGGGAAATGCAGATCACTAAATGTAATTAGTCACATTAGTTTCTTGCCAAGAGATTAGATTTTGTAGCTATACACATATTAAAAGTTTTACTAAGTGATAGCAACTGCCAAAGATTTTCTAATTGTAACCAACAGATAGCAATAAAAATGTTTGGCTGTTGAACATTTTATATCAGGCAGTGCATTTTCTGAAGTGCTGAGGAGGCTTTGCGGTGTTTCTCAAGTCAGATGTCAGGACATGAAGCATCTTTTGAAAATCCAGGATCCATTCTTGAGCTACTCTGACTGATTGTTGATATCTGATGTGGATGTGTGATCAATTCATGGCAAGAAAACAGGAGCCCTTGTGTAAGAAAGAAAAAGGGAATATTATTGAAAACTATCTTCTTTCAGGGAAGATGCACAACGCTCTACAACTAACTTCTGTTTATACTCAGTGCCACTCATGGCTTACCCAAGATTTTCATTTCAGCTGAATGTAAGAAACCATTGCAGAAGTAAATCTTGCCAGTCACTCACAGACAGCTTTCAGATATCTCCCATAAGTGACTGTACCAAAGCGCAGGTTTGGCTCTTCCTCTGATCTGTTCTCCTGAGGCGAAGCTTTGACACCTGTACCTCAGCAGATTGCAGCAGCCAACCAATGCTCACAGTCCGGCTGCGTGGGGCAGCTGGGATCTTTCTTCTTGTGCTGGAAGACCTTTCAAACACAGCGTAGTGCTACCGAAACTCCTGCAGCCACCAGCAGAGATGTGACAATCCTGGACACATCCTGAAGATGTTTCTCAGTCTGCTTCCCTGAGCAGGATGGGGAGAGCTGGGAGCATTCATGGCAAAACTGGCAAAGAGCTTGCAGTCACAGAACTTGTCCAGAATTAATTTCTTTCTGCGTTTTGCACTGATAGATTTCTCAATTTTCCTGTTTCCCAGTGGATTAAGACCCAGTATTAAGTAAATATGTTGCTCTCTAAAAAATACTAGGAATATAAAGTCCCCAGATGAATACTGGTAGGCATGACCTGCACAGCAATGGATCTTGTTTTTCCTTGTTCAAAGACTACAGGTCCACTAACCTGCTGAGTCCTCATCACACTTGGATGGTACCATTTTACAGACTTTTGCTTGTTTGGAAACACAGACGCTGATACATCTTAACAGCTTAATTTTAATTCCTATGTCTGCAGCTACTTCTTTTACAGACTTTTCTTTGAACTAAAGCAAGTGTACTGAATGGAAAGGCAACCTGTGTAATTGTAATTGCTTCTTTTAGATATACTGTGAAGAAATATACACTCTCAGTATTGCTGTCAATATTAAAAAACATAAACATGAGTCTCTACTGGAAAGAAATCAAATGCAAATGTACTGATGGTGTTCCAAGTATCTCAGGGCTAAACAACAAAATGTAAGGACTAGTTCAGGCATTAAGAAACTGATGCATAGTTTCATCTTTATTTTTTAGAAATATAACTTTAAAAAACAGCTTTAATACATGCAAAATAAGAAGTATCCTTCCAGAATTTCTCAAGAAGTTCTTGTACAGAATAATGAGATTACATTTATCTATTCTAAGAAAGTAAAATTCCCCTCATGTGAGCAGAACCTTAGCGGGTTTTTTTATGAGTATTTTAAAATTTCTGAACAAATTACCTAGAACAGCTCTCCTTCCTAAATAACTCTCCAGCTTTTCCATTAATTTGGACCAAAATCCACAGTTAAAAGTCACTCTTTCCCCAACCCATACCTCTGGTCTAAAATATACTAATTTGAGCTAATTCTGCTACAGGATATCAAGAAGAAAGGTCATTTTTCACTCTCCTTTAGCAGTTTATTTTAAGGTGTAAATTCAAATTTTTGGCACTAAGTCAAATCTTTCTGCAGGAAAGCTGTTTTTATTCACCACAGGGCTGTTAAATGGAGAAGTAATAGACTTCATTCTCCACAAATTGTAATTTTTCCATTATCCCATTACTATAATTTTCCACCATGCTCTTGACAGCCTTGTTGGCTCTGCCTTACCAGAAGAAAGGGGTTTATTCGTTTGTTTTGTCTTGATAACATTCTCACCACAAAGGAGGTGGCAGCCTGCAGTACACACAGCTTGCTTTGCAGCAGAAAGGAAAAGAGCAGTAGCCATGGCTGCAGCCTGAACACATGTATAGTTCACAGCTCTATATTTCATGGGAAGAATAAATCTAATAACTACAGTTATTACAATAATGGCAATGATGTGTGCAGTGACACTCTGCAGCGCAGGAAGGTTTTCAGACCAACCTCAACTCCAAGCATCCCTATGTGACAAAAAAATGCCCCTGAATGGTCCCTATCTGAAATGTCCTGTGAAAATGAACAAGGGCAATCTTTTTTCACAAAGACTGCCATCTTACTGCAACAAATCCCTCTACCAGCATGTCTCTTTGGGACAACAAGGTGCTGCTAAATGGCAGGCACACTTCATAAGCTCAGAAAAGTGAAAGTAGTAATACATCACTATAAAGCAATTCACTAGGAAAATGCACAATGCAACAAATCTGTTATCCCAGTTTTAGATGCTTCATTTCTCCTTAGTGCCTTACCCCAAAGACTGAACTGCAATGGTACTTCAGGTAAACAGAGTTGGAGCAAGGCACTCAGGAAAGTGAAGACTTCTGACCTGAGCTGCACAGGATTCAGCCTGTGTCCAGTAACATTTCCTGTGCAGTATAAGTTGTTCTTATTGTGTCAGTTGAGAACATTGGGGAAGCAAAACATTTGGAAATGGAACATCATGTCAAACTTACAATCATAATTGTTTGGGAGGAGAGAGCCAACTGCTCTGCTTCCTCTGTTTAGCCAAAAATGAACCTGCCATTTCTGATTTTAAAACCAGTTAATCATGGCTCCAATCATTTTTGATCAGTAAGCAAATGTTCCGTTCTGTTCCATCCTTTGTATTACTTTATTAAAAGCAGGAGGCAGATTTTAAAGGTGATTTTTGTTGGTCGGATGTTTAGTTTCCAGAGCTATTGCCTTCCAGAGACAGCACTCTTAGAAGTCTCTTCGTGCTGGCAAAGGTGAGCACAGCAAAACTCCCAGGCAGCAAACAGCAGTATCTGTCCTGGGGAGGCAGCTGCTCTCCTTACAGAGCACAAGACCACTCTATCACCTCTCCAGTCTTACAGAAAGCTTCAAACTGCAGCTCTAAAGGAGGGGAACCCTTGTCAGAAGACATTGAGAGAGATTACAGGCGAGACTGAACTGTTTTAGCCTTAGATCTCTCAGCAAGGCAGTTGGAAGGATATTTGCTGAACTTTCTTCAACCAGAAGCTCACAGGTAGTATTGTTCAAGAAGAAGGTTTTGATGTGTTTTCTTGCCCTCTGCACATGCACAGGATTCAGAGCAGCTGGTAGGATTAAACACTTACCATTCCTTTCCTGCTGCACCAACAGTTTTTGCCATCTGTGTGTGAGCAGCCTTAGCTTTATAACATTCGGTGTTATAATTGTCTCTGGGGGCTGAAAGATGACTGAAACACTAGCTTTTATAAAATGAGCATTTTCCAAACCACTGTGCCATGAAACAGTCACTTAAGCTAACAGGAAAAAAAGAATGGAAAAGATACCAGTTCAGAAGTTCAGGTGAACTTGAAAACAAAAGAGAAAAGCAGATCATACAATTATGCTGCAAATGTGTCATCCTGTTCTGTTGAATCGGTACTTCGGTGGGACAAAAGGCTCAAAAGTGTGCTAAAAAGCCCCAGAAGAAACCCAAATCCATTCTAGACTCAGTTTATATCCATACTAAGCATGATCAGAGCTTGCCCAAGCAATTAGTGCAGGTTCTTATTAAGTGGGCAGCTGCCTTGTAGGTCCTGCAACACTGAAAGCCTGTTAGCCCACCTTGAACATCAGGTGTCATGGGAAATAGCTGCATGGAGAAACCAGCAGCTCCACAGAAACAGGCTTGCAGTGGGAATGGAAATACTCAATTTTACTTTCATTTACAGCATGACACCACTCTTCCCTGACTTTTAAGGCCTTGAAATAACCGTGGAAAATTGTAGGGTAGTTAGTAACACTTCTGGGAGAAGTAATGCTGTCAGAACCTCTCAACAGGTTCATCTGTTCTTTTCTTGATCTTCTTCCTGCTTTAAAAAGGCTTATGACAAACAGAGGATGATACTCTTTTGCTTACTGAGGGATCCTATGTATTGAAGCTGCAACTCAATTATCTGTGAAGCTTTTCAGAAATCTTCAGCACTGCAGCAAAATTTAGCGTGGATTAGCTTCCAGCTGGGAAAATAATAGGTAGAAGTTTTGTTCCTTTATATGTGGGAGAGCAAGTACATGGATATTTCTATGTAAAATGGTAGCTATTTCTTTTCTGTGTATAAATAATTGGTGATAACTTGATGCAGGGCAAGGTGGTAACGATTTTGCAACTCAGCTCTGTACCTGCAACATTGTGTGCTTAATCTTTTGGCCTCCTTCAACCTAAAAAGAGCAGAAAAGTGACTACGGTAAGAATTTTTATCTGGAATCTTGTTTCTATGTTGCTGCAATATTTGCAGCACCTAATGTTAAAAGGCAAAACAAAAGCTTGGGGTTAAAATTCCATGGCCTGTCGCAGTCTTTTTAAATTACTGCAGATCAAAATCCTATGTAGCCGCTGTGAATTACACGGGAAATGAGCAAAATCAGTGATTGCCTTGCCTAGAAATTTAAAGTAATGCCTGTAACAGTTCTACAGAGTTTTGGCTCAGGCACGCTTAAAATGAAATTACGCCCCTGGTGTTCATGCAGCTCTGGCCCAGCAGCCATCTTGCAAAAAGCCCTTTTAGGAACTTTGTGATAATCTCAGGAGTGTGCTGCTTTTCCAAGAGAAAAAAAGCACCATGCCAGGTGCTCGGCACAAAAGAAATTTTACTTCCCTGAGGGTCCTACAGGATAAGTTACCCATTGCTGTCAGCTGGGGCTTGGGAAAGGATCTGGCAGGTCAAACAGCTTACAGCTGAGCAAAGGGGTAGGCAGGACTTTGCACTGAGCTGTTATGTTCCTCAAGGAAAAGAAGCCATAGAAGTGTATTTTCTTTTTGCACCTGGAGGACTTATGATGCATGAGTGCCTCTGAAAGCTCTGTCAGGCAAGGGAATACCATTTTTATATGACTATTTTTTGGGGTAGCTTTGATGATCCTTGTGGCATTCTAGTATATTTTAAGCATCTTCGATTCTTGTAATGGCTGGGTTTTACTGGTGCTCTAGCTCCCACCTGTATCGAACACCAGCAAGTCAGTTCTCACAGCCATTTCCAGTGAAGAGCATTTTAACCAATGTTCTGGTTCCTGATATGGTCACGCTGGTGGTTAAATTCTGGTTGCAGAAATTCTGTAGAGAAAGATGATGGGGAAGGGGAGAAAACCCAGCTTGTTTGTAGCTGAGTGGGCTGAGCCCAAGGTACTGGTAGTTTACTTGCTATGCAAACTGAGAAACATGAACACAACTGAGAGAGATAAAATGATCATGCTCTGGTTTTTTTGTTTCATGATTGTACTTACCAAGCTGTTTTCCCCAAGCTAGTATGCTTGCACCTGAAAGGTTGTGCTCTGGTGTGGGAGGTAGCTTTGCGGAGAAATAAGCCTGGAATGTTGTCCCAGAACATCCCCCTCTGTCAAAATCTAGGGGGTTTTTCAGTAGATCCAGAGAACTCTAGTGATGGGAAGGAGAGAAGACAAGAAAATGATCCACTCTAATTTTTTGTCAAACTGGGGGAAACACTGAGGGGAAAGAAATAGCCTGTGCAATGGGCATGGGGGTGGGGGGGAAACAGGGAGTGAAACAATTCATATATTTACATTCTGAGATGAGGAAATGAATGATATTCCCCAACACACTAGTTGATAGTAACACAGTGGTAGCTGATTAGAAGAGGAAGCACTTATGTTAATGATCTTATTTTGTGATTCAATTTTCTTTCAGCTTCTACCATCTGTTTTAAAATACACATTTCTGTTAGAACGCTAATAAGTACACGCTGCATGCTAGTCACCAGTAGCTCTCGCTGATTTAAATGCAAATTGTGTTTTGCCTGAATCTGGTCTGCTAGATCTGGTCCCTGTTTGAATTACAGTTTCTGGGAAATGCTGGAGAGGGAAACGTTTATAGCAAGGTATGTTCGCATGTCTCTTCTGCTTTATTTGGAAGTGGTCTGTCAAACTGAGGCTCAACTTTGTGATGTATGGAATTGTGTTTTGGACCAAGGGACTCATTTATAGCAGGCCAAGGTCTGGCTTTCTTCATTAGCTGCTGCGTGGCAGTTTTCATGGTTAAAGGTGGCACTGTTCGGGCATTTCCTTCAGTCTACAAATGAAATTTATCTGGACACAACTAAACACAAATCTTACAAAATGAGAAGTTAATTTGTTGGTGAATGTGAAGTTTCTTCACAAGCAAGGAAGAAAGCTGGTGGTTTTGAACAGTTTCATGATGCTTTTATCAAAGAGGTGATGGTAAATGCTTTGCATTCAGGTTCTGTATGAAACTTTTAATAATGAAGACCTCCATTGGCTATGGCACAAAACTAGTCCAACTGGAAGTTTTCAGTAACATCACACCCCTTCCCTTGAACCTGAGTGTTTAGGTTTTCATTTAAGATTTTTCTGCTTCTCAATAAAAGAGGTTGTGTGAATGTGTGTGTAAAGCATTTCTTTATGCAGCTGTTCAAACTGATGGCATGGAAGAGGCAGAGAAAAGGAGCAAATGTGGGGTCCTCAGCTCTGCCACTCCATGAAGACTTCTTTTTTTTTTTTTTTTTGGTCACCACTACTTTCCTCCAGAGCCCAAAAGAAGCAAAGAACACAGTCAAATGCTCAGTTTGGCTGGTTCCTGGAAGTCTGTATGACTCACCTCTGCAAATTAAGCTAAGCTGAATTTGTAACTTATTGCTCAGTAAACACAATTTTAAAAACCCTAAAAGACCAATCAGACACCAAGAGAGTGTGTTGATTTTGTTTTCTTGAAGGCAAACTTGAAAATTAATACCATTTACTGGTATTTCTGATAATGTCACAAGACAAATCGTGGATGAGCAAGCTACAGTATTTTGTATCTCTCTCTGGCCTCACCTCAGCCTCACTGCTGCTGAGCAATGTGTGAGAACATACAAACCCTAAATAAGAGTTTTTGCTGCAGGTTGGACTCCCACTAGACAGTATCTTTTTGTTTTATAGCAGATGCTGGCCAGTGTTAAAAGGGAATTAATGTTAACCTTGTCATTTAAGCTCTGTCTTAGTGACAGATATATTATAATCGCTATTAGTTTAACAAAATTTAACAAACTTCAATAAATATATATTTTTAAAGCTAAGGTCTTTTAGTTGTTTCCACATGCAGCCTTTCTTTCCTTGAAGATGACTGTTGGGATAATAGTTTTTTCATCTCAAATGACAGCTGCACTAGCCAGGACAGTTATAACAGTTTTTGTGCTGTTGAAAAATAGACACATCTTTTTCCTAAAAGAGTGACCCTTAACTCAACTTCAACTTATTTGAATTCATAGTTGGCCATTAATACTAAGCAGCTGAAGAATCCCCCTGGATTTGCATTTTTATATCTTTTTAGTACAAAAAAATTCATCATGACTAAGTTCATTTTGAGTGTACTAATAAAACTTCATCAGAAATAACTGTCTTTAATTCTGAATGTTAGAAATCATATACAAGTTTTACATCTTAAAGAAAGTGATTTGCAAAGAGGATTAGTTGGGATCTTCTAATTCTCATTCCGTTTCATCTGCTTTACTAATTAACTATAAATACTCATTTGAATTATGTCATGCTCACCATGCCCCTGATCCCAAGAGATGCTGAGTATCTGGGTCCGTGAGGACGGCCACCAGCGTCCTGCTCCAGCATGACTCCTGCTTTCTCTGCCACCTGCTTTAGCCAGAGCTGTTCTGTCCTCTGTTCTCCTGGCTTTGCTTACATGCAAGCAGTGTTTCTTCCTAGCAGGTTTCCAGCATATCACACTCCTTTTGATGTCTGCACTGCTAAAGGATGGTGTAGCTGCAGCAGATTTCACAGGACATCAAGTCTGTGCAGGCCTCCCTGTACTTAGATTTCTACTTTGTGTATTCCACCAGGCCTTACACGAGCACAAGTAACTGTGTGGCTCAGGAGGCGTTATATAACATGAAGTAAGATAAAAACTGCAGGTGTTTGTGTCTTGCTGTGGCTTATGCTGGCAGTCACGGGTGGGGAGGAAGGAACACTTGCACGCACAGGAGACTGGTATTAAAATCACAGATTTTAATGTGGTGCGGTGTAACTGCAGCTAAAATTTGTCCACGTAAGGTATCATCAGCCCCCCTCATTTGATAATATGGAATGTTGGTGAAATTGGTAAGGATTCTGCTTTTGCATTTGTCATAGTCAGGGTTATGCAAATCATTACTAAAAATGCTGCTATGAGGCAAGACTTGAAATAGATGTGGGTGGCGAAACAGAAGAAGGGGACATTATATTGAGGGCACCTAGTGCAAACGGGACAGTGATGGTTTGAAATTGCTATGTTGCCTTTGTGATACATTTATGCAGTGAACAGGAGTGAAAGCTGAAAAACATATTTCAGATAACTCCCAAGCAGTTTTCCTTTTATTGCTTTTTACAGCACTACAGTGCAGCGCTGCACCAATAAATGAGATAGCAGGTCTCCAGAAACAAAGGTGTCTCAGCAATTATCTAGGATAGCTTGCCAGTTTTCCTGGGCCCACCATGAACAGGCTATGAGCCACAGGTGACAGTTTTGGAGCAGCAGTATAATCCAGACCCTGAGGGCTTTCTCACTGCACAAAGACACGGGCACATCCAGTCGTAGAGCAGAGAAACTGAGGAAGTCATGGAGGAAGAGAATGACTGGAAGCTATTTGCACTGAGGAACAGCTAACCTGATATACCATTACTCCCAGTCTCCTCTCCAGGTTTTCCCTAAGAAAGTGGGAGCCACTGCTTGAGATGAGATGGATGGCATTGCTTAAGCAGGCCTGGTGGTGGCCAGTGGCTCCTCCTTGGGAACAGGCTGAAGGTAGCCATGGGCTTGGTAAGTCTGAAGTAGTGCCCTTGTTGACCAAGGCAGATCAAGCCTGGGAACTTCTCTGTGTTCATGTTTCTCTGATGCTGCACTTGAGAGATGGCTCTGATCAGACAACTTGTAAAGGTGAATTGAGACTGTCTTAGAAAGGTGGGAGGAAAACTACATTGATGAAAATTACCCAGAGAGTCCTCTGTTCATCAAATTCAGGCAATTTATTAGTTTTTAATAACCACCTGAAAGAAAACATTGAAGTTTGCAGTAACCTTCAAAGAATGTACTTACTGCAATATTACAACTCCTGAGATGACACCTCAAATTGCACTAATATAGGGCATGCTTGATAAAAATTTATTATTTGTCTACTGATTTTTGAGATGCCAGAGTTCCTCTGAGCCATATTTACAAGTTTGCTTTGTAACTAGTGTCAGTAGGAAAAGACTAATTGGTTAGAGAGGTTTGGTTTCTTTTAGCTCCAGCAATCAGAGCTAAAAGTAAACCCCAAAGACAAAAAGTTTCAACAAATTGATGAAAACGGGTGGTGTTGGGGTTTGAATCAGTGATGAATGTATTAGAAAACAGAAAGGCTACTTCTTTCTTTTAGTAAAGTGGAGGGGGCAAGATTACTTCCTGTGAATTTCAGTGAATAAACAGCTATGTTACTTAGTGAGTGGTCTCAGGAAGAGCACAGGAGTAAAACTGGCCAGGAGTAAACCCTGGTTGCAAAATGTGAGAAAGTTCTAACTCAGAAGAGCTAAGCTCTGGGACAAATGCTTACCACAGTAACTGGAGCAGTGGTGGTGGTCTTCTAAGAGGCAGGTGACTTAGGTCATGGAGGGAACAGAATTGGATGCTGTGCTTCCTCCATAAGCATCTGTAGAGGTTTCCTCATCTTCCTAAAAAGAGAAACCTACTGTGGCAGCTCCCTGATGCTGCTAAATCAAGTCCAATATGTTTTTAATTTTCTCGTTTTATCTCCACAGTGAGAGACTGAAATTTTCTTTGAGGTGCAAACCAATAATGATCTATACAATACTTAACTATGTATCTAATAAAAGACATAATTATACATGTTAGAGTGAGTCTTTTCTTAGCATCTACCAGATCATGCTGGAATGCTGGCCAGGCATGGTTTCAGGAGATGTTAAGAAGGACCAAAGAAAAATAATTCTAACTTGTTTAATTCTAGCTTTTGGCTCTGCAGTTGTTCTGTGTTTAAGTCATTAAACACTTCACAATTTTCCTTTTTTTTTTTGTCATCTCAGACAAGTATTATTTGATACATCTTGTGAAAGAAGAAACTGGATTTGAGTCATGCCCTCTAAATGAAGACTTGTCATATTATAATAAAATGCAATTAATATTGTGCTGTGACTCAAAAGTGACCTCACAGGCTTGCTCTCAAAAATGTTCTGCTCTGAAAAGCTAGTATGTGTGCTGGGCATAGTAAAATGAAAAATATGAGCTGATTTCTCCTCACCCCAAGTTGTCACCAAGTTATTTTGTAATAACAAGTTATTACAAAAAATGGTGCAGGCCTCCAGACCTTCAGAGTTAAGGCGCACTGCTTGCTGACATGTCAGCCTACTGCAAGGACACTCTCCCAACTTTCTACATTATGTCCTTCACTGAAAAATTCCCCGCAGTCTTCCACACAAACACCAGCACTACCATGTTACCAACTCCTCACCCCATGGAGCAGTTAGGTAGAGATGCAACTTGTACCTTTTTGGATACAGTAGGAGGAGTACACAGTTGTGATTTTGCATGGTGTCTTGATTTTTAACATTGTGAGACTCATTTTAATTCGAGCCAGACTAAGGTTAAAGCCTCTGGAGGTCACTAGTCCAACCCTTGCTTCAACATAGCCAACATCTAAGACAAATCAGGCACTTGGGATCTTGTCCAGGGCACTCCTGAGTATCTACAAGGATAGATTTGACATACTCTTCAGGCATCCTTTTTCAGTGCTAAACCACCTACATCTGGGGGGAGTAGAAAGAAAAGTTAGTTGGAATTTCCCTTGCTCCTACTGATAACCATTGCTTCTTGTGTTTTCACACTGCATCTTTGAGGAGCAACTCTCTCTCTTCTGTCCAGACCTTCCCATCCTAGTTCCTAGTTCCCATCCAGCTCTTTCTGCAGCTCTTCGTGCCTCATGTGCTCCAGTGCTCAACCATCACAGTAACTCTCCAGTGAGCTCCCTCTCCCCTGTGCTGGAGGAAGCACAGCCAGACACTGTTCCAGGTGCAGCTTCAAGTGATAGGTAGCAGGGGGAAAACCACTTCCCTTGACCTGTTGGCCAATTCTTACCTAAGCCCATATGTAGCTAGCATTCATCACCACTGACCTGTCTGCCTGCCCGCCCGTGCTCTTCTGCAGAGCTGGTCCCCAGCAAATCCTGTGCTGCAGGGGCAGCCAGCAGGCTGCAGCCACCCAGCAGGACAGTTTGTCCTCCAGTTTACACATAATCTCACTTCCCCATGTGTTGAGTGGCATTTTGCCTGAACCACATTTTCCTCAGTCACACGCTATGGTGCTGTGTGGGTTAGTGCCTCCATCCCACTAAGCATGACACTTGACAGTAAATAAGTACTTTAGGGAGGTACTGGGTGATTTGGGATGACTGAGCTTTGCCATCCTCTTGATGGCATTCTAAGTGTAAATTTGACTTAGCATTCTTGTATACACTGGCTTGATGACGTTCTCTCAGTAGATCAAAAGGGTGTGACTTAATTATTTTCCTAATGTAGCCAACATCTGACAAATTATTGCTACTGAAGCTGAGTACTGTTTACAGTTTTACTTATTGTTTTACTACTTAGTTCCGAACTCATGATCACTAACGACAAAGATCATACTGTATTTTAAAATACTCTCCAGTAGGTCCTTCCTAAAACTTTTTTTTTTTCATGGAGTAAGGAGGGAAAAAGTTTAAAATAGTTGTCTCTGTCCTTTCTTGGGGGGGAAAAAAAATACCAAAGACCATATTTCTAATCCAATGCCAGTAATAAAATTTCAGCACTGAAATACCAGCTCACTGAAGTTAATGCCCACAATTTTGTTGCTGAACATCTTTTACACCCTTTTTCCACTGAAAGAAGGTTGAGTCAGTAAGAAACGTGTGTTGCCTGTGGGGAAAGCAGTTTAATTTAATGAAATTCTTCCCTGAGACAGAACAAGTGTTTGTCTTGCCTCCTGTTTTGAACCCATTTTTTTAGTCTATTTTAGTTGCATAAATGATCTGAGATTATGCAAGTGTGATACCTGAGAAGTGCCTTCACATTAGGATGTAGGATGCTTCCACCAGTAAACATGCCTGTCACCACCGGGTGTTCATCAGGTTGGAAGGACCTTTTCCAATTCCCTTAACGAGTTAGGGGGGACTTGGGAGGAAGTAGAGAAATACCACAGAATGGACACTGCCACAGAAAGCAATCTTACTCCTCCTTCCTTGTCTCTTTCATCCCAAGAGTAAACTGCTCCGTGCTATGGCAGTGGCTGTCTCCTTCCACCACTGGATGTACTTCAAGCCTGAGGAGAGTGGACTGAGAATTGGGGAAAGGAAAAGAAGCAGGGGTAAGCTTTGTCCCTCAGAGTACAACAGCTTGGATAGGTCTTTGGTAATCCAATTACAGCAGACTGAAAATGTAGGAGGGGAGGTAAATTATTAAGGGCACAGAGCTACGACTCGCCAAGATTATCTACGTGTCAAGTCTGAATTTGTAATATCTATGCTGAAACCTATCAGTGAAATCCTTCTGGCTTTTGCAAGTATTCCTGATGAAATCTGAGAGGGAAGAGATGGAGCAGATGATGCTGATGTTGTAGGACTGCCCCTTGGGAGTTGCTTCCTTCTCCTGACTGGCACAAGCTGGCACTCTGAGCGCAAAGGTGCTCTGCAGCACCTTCACATGCCTGGTTTTTCATATCCCAGGCTACTGCAAAATTATAGTTTCATCTGCCTGGGCCAGTTAAGTCTGATAATTAGAATGGCGCTTTTTTTTCTCAGTCAGATGAATCTCTTAGCCATAGTGTTAGAATTATTACTTTTTATATTAATCTTTTAAAAACTCATTTTCTGTGCCCATATATTGAGATCATGGTTCAAAATAACAGCATTTTAACAAGTTGTTCCTGCTGGAGAGAAGCAAGGGAGTAATTCAAAATGTAGTAAGAACTGACAGAATCTGGCTGCCTCAGTGCCTTTAAAGGCAGTCTTAATTTCTTTTAAAACTGGAAGGTAGCCAAATCCCAGCCTTTTCAGCATGCTGAAATTCACTGCGTGGCTGGGAATCTTTGCATATTCACAGCCCTTTGTTGCCCCTGAGGTTCCCACTAAGGCAGGTATTTCTGTGGAACTGCCCTTAGCTGCCCTGTAGACCTGGCAATGGCACCACCCCGGGGCTCTGCTTGAGAGAGCAGCACCCTTCTCTGTGTCCCGGATTTCAACTGCATAGGTTAGGCGATTGCTGACACTGTCCTGTCCCTCAGCTTTCTCCACTAAACTTGTCTCCAACAGCAGAAAAAAAACAAAATTCAGCCAAACTTCTGCCTGAGTATTTCAGGGTGTGGAAATACAAGCATATGTCTGAGGTTTATTAGGTGTGCACATTTTTCAAAGTCAGCTCTCATTTTAAACATTTGATACTGAGTTTTGGCTCTGGAGGTGTTCTACTGAATGCAGGCTCTGGTCCATCACATATGAACAAAGCCAAGGCAGACTTGAGACTGATCTTGTCGTCCTTCTGTGATAGATATTCAGGTGTAAAAACTGATGAATTAGTTGCAGAACAGAGGCTTCGTTCCGTGAAAATATATTCTGAAAAGTTATCACAGTGAGTGTCTTTGATTATGATAGTATGACTAAGTACTTTGTGAAAAAAAACCCCAAATATTAAATAAGCTCATAGTCTCATGAGAATCTGTTTCTTGAAAGCTTCTAAAATCCCTCACTTAGTATCAGGTATTGCAAAGTTGGAGATAAAAGTAAAGCAGCATTAAAAAAATCAGACTGTCTTTCATAAGGCTGCAAGTTAATTGAATAATCAGTCTTCATTGTCTCTGTCATTTAAATTACTATTTGCCATCTTGTCATTATTGGCTGGTACTAATAATGATGTTACACATGGCACTCAGTCTGGTACCTTGCATGTACAAAGATTCATTATGATACCATGTTTCATATCTCACATAACTGCTGCTTTTACTGGGCTCGGCTCCCTTCAAAGTCTGACTTGAGCTATGGCCATTTTTTTCCTGATTTCCATCAGGGTTTAGTCTGATAGGGATAGTGCAGTCACATCAGAAATTCAGTTTAATGGTAACGAGGTTTTGAAAGCTGTGCTGGTTGAAAAAAGTAGAAGACAGGCTTTTCCTTTGTCAGGCTTGCACTCACATTTTTCCCAGCTGAGGTGTAACGTGCCTTTGCAGCACAAGTCAGCATGTGGTGTGAAACTTCTAGTCCCAAAAAAACCCAATGGAAACTTTAGAAGAACCTAACACAGAAGTCACAAGCAAGCCTCTGCTTTTTTTATTTTCTTTTTTGTCCATGTTATAGTGTAACTGCTCAATATCTGGTTCAGACAGAATGTGGTTAAGAACTGGCTTTAATGTTTCAGTGGGATATGTAAGAACTCAATGTCTTCATTTTGCTTTCCAAAATTGTGATGTTTATCTACTGGAAAATAAACTTTTCAGTGCTTTTTTTTTTTTTTTTCTTTGCAAAAAAAAAGGTCTATTTCACCAATAACATTAATATTCTGTGAATTAGTTGTAGATTGACCTCTTTATCCCTTATTAAATTATTGCTTAGGCAATATGAATGTTTAGCTTTCATAATCTGTTCTCCAGCACTTGTCCCTCTAGAATCACAATCCCTTAGACATTTTTCTGAACTCTATGTGAATGTCTTTGTTTTGGATCATTTTTCCTCAGAGGTAATATTTTCATATTTTCAAGAGAAAACATCATTTTACTGTTTGCCCTGGAACTGTAAATTTCTCTCATTGACAGCTGGAGCATTTCCAGGTTGAGGACACTTTTTAGCCCTAATAATGCATTTATCTTCTCATATAGGTCAGGACTTTAGAAATGTGTGTTGATAAATACATGTACCAAATACTTACTTCTAGTTTGGGTTGGTGTTTGCTTTAAATGTGAATTGTTTACAGCCCTTTTTCCTCTCCGATGCTAGCTTAGCAGAACAATTAGAGAGGCTGATCTACCTTGAGGGCTGGCAAGGGCTTTTTGGGTCCTCTGTTAATCTCGTTCAGCAGGGGATCTGGAATTATCCCAACTCCTTGACACCCTGCCTTTACTGCAGTCAGATATTTGAAACCTCTCTCTTCCTTTCTCTGAACTCTGTGGTGCACCAAGGACTGTGCTTAACCAGGTCTGGGTAGCCTAACATAATGCCTCTGCACATGGGGGAGCATCAGGCATGTCCAAAAAGACTGGAAACTAAAAATGAATGAAAACATAGAGGAAAAAAAAATGCACGTCTTAATATGTATTGACTTCCCAATTTGTACATGAAAAACAAAAATCCAACTCTGACTAATTGGACATCGTGCAGGAAAGTATGTGAAGTAGTAGGGCAGATAGAGAGTGCTGCTGCTCTCTCCAAGGCTCAGCGAGCGACTGGCAGAGGCACTGACAATGTGGTGAGGACAGCTCAGGCACATGAAGTGCTGCAGGACAGAGGGAAATCTGCAGTGAAGGGAGATCACTATTAAGTTTCCTCTCTTCCATAACCAAGAAAGATCTTGCCCTACTGTCATTACTCTGCATCTACTTTTGAAAAACTTCATTTGACTACCACTTATAGAGTGATTATACACAAATGGAGTTTACAACACTAAAACTAAACAGCCATTTCTTTCCATTACAAATTCTGTTATGATTGATGGTCCTTCATAAAATTAGTTCTCTGGAGAAGGGATTCCTGTTGTGCAGCGAGAGCTTTTTGATGAGAGCAGTTAAGATGGACATTGTGGAAATCTGGGAGTGGCCTGGGTTAGAGAATGCAGCCTGGGAGTGTTAGCAGTGAGCTGGCCAGGCACAGTCTGCATCTTTGTGCTCAAAATCTCACTTTAGAAAGCTGTTCTTCACTTTGGGGATTTTTACCCCATATACCTCTGCCACCTGGAGACCAACTTAACTATGAACTTTCATATACTTCCTCTGTACTTTGCTTCTAAATTCTTGCAATACTCTACTTCATTTTCAGTATAGATTTTGGCTGCCTTGGCATGAGTTTATTCTATACATCCTCCACTGTATCTCCCAGACTGGTCAGATAATGAATGCTGAAAGTTCATGCGGTGCTTAGTCAATGGTGTTTGCACACTTAAAATAATTCTACAAAGACACTGTACTACCACAGTACCTGTTTATAACATATATTACTATAAAATACATGCAATGATCACATGGGACCATTTTTCCACTGAGTAGATATCTTCTTGTCAAAGAATTAGAGAAGTGGTAGATTCATCAAATTCTCCCTTTGTAAAACAGTATCTGTAAAAGATTACTCATGATGAAAAGAACTGAGATTACATTTGATACTTACCAGAAGTTTGTAATGTAAGCTTCCAACAGCACTGTTGCAGGCTCTGCTAAGGATATGAGAAAACATAACCAGTGACAGACACAGCTGAGCTGGCAGGAGCCCACGTGCTAGTGATGCTGAATTCATATTCAAAGAGATATTCTGGTACCTTATCTCAAAAGCACCCTTAAAGATGGACATAGTCTAATTGGAAATAGTCTGGAAACACGAGAGAATATTTTGATACAAAATAGTGTAACTAAGAGAAGTCAGCACTGGTTTAAGTAAAAGAATAAGAACAGGTTTGGTTGAGGACTGTGCTAGGTTTGGAATTTCTTTTTAAAGAAAAAACAATGTGAGCTGACAGGGAAAAAACATTAAATAGTTTTCACTTCAATACAGTAGGAGACTGAGGCCTGTTGTGGAAGAATAATTGATGACCAAAGTCAGGCTGGATGGGGCGCTGAGCAACCTGATCTAGTGGAAGATGTCCCTGCTCAATGCAGGGTGGGGTGGACTAGATAATGTCTAAAAAGTCCCTTCCAACCCAAAACATTCAATATATCTATGACACAGAAAAACATCTGAGGGGATAGAAATGCCAAGCAAGTCCCACAAAATAGTGAAGCAGCAATGAGGTGAGGAGAATCTAGAGAAAGCTGATGAGAAAGGCAGTACAGTTTGAGATACAGCCTGCTGAACCATCACGGAAATTAGGCCAAAAAGAGCAAACATGCAATACAGTGAAAAAGCTGATCATAGTTTAATTTCAGCAGTAATATATCTGAGTCTTATCTACATTGACTTAGATTGTTTCGGTAGGATATTCTCATTTAGAGTCAAACATCTGCTTATCCAAGCATTATGAATCCTAATAATCCAACAAGTTTTCAAAAGTAATGAAACAGTTGTCCATGTAATGCAATTAAAAATGCCTACTGGTACTCAGATCTTTATCCCTCCTTTTCTCATATTCTCTGCAAGTCCCTCCTATGCAACAGTAATTAAATTGCCTTTTTTTTTTTTAATGAAGTGCTGAACTGCCAAGAGTATAAGTAAATTTCATTTAAAGTGGAATTTTAAAAATGTTTCCCAAAAATCCATCACAAAGTTTTTAACAAGAAATGACATTAAGTTTCCTTGAGTTATGTCGGTTCTCCTCTTCAGCCTGCTAGTATGTATATTTTCCCTTAGTCAGATGCGTGTCTCATCTCTGCTGACTCCTGTTTAACAAACAGTACACTAGGATGTGAATATATAGAATAGGAATCCTTCTACTCTGGCTGACAACAACAAAAAAAACCAAAGAGGCCTTTAAATTATTGCTGATTAGCTTCTATTAATTACTGAGGCTGTTAAAACCCTGGGGGGTGTCTGATCAGATTGTCCTCTGCACTGAAGGCTATCACTGTCTAGATTTTTTTGGCATCTTGCAAGTTCAACATGTATTCACTTCTTCCTGAAGCAGACAAGCTGTAGAACTAATACAGAGTGAGGAAGTGATGTAGAAGGCTTAGCACCAAAGTAACGCTCAAAATATACAATTTTTTTTTTTCAGTTTTCTTCCAGTAATACAGCATTCTCCCTATCTCAGTGGATTGCTGAAAATTCAAGGAAGAATAGCTTAGAAAAAGTGAAATCATACCTATACAGGAGAGTGGCTTCTTTCCATTAGGAAATACTGGTATATCATGCAATTGAAATGGATTTAACAAGTACAAATATAGGAAGATTTATTTTTCTGGCAAAGAATTCTAGAGTAGGACAGCAAAAGTTCAGCAGGAATCTTCTGCTAACCTTTTGGCCAACCCTAAAAGCAGCTATGTCTGCTTGATTTTGTTGGGGTTGGACATAGAGGGGAAGGAAAGTGGAAGCTGAGCTTCCCAAAGACTGTAGTGTTAATCCATTAGCTAGCTCTGTACAGAAAAACTAGATCTGAGAGTTCACTAAATGCCTGCCCTAACAGGTACAGTATGCACTGTATGTCCCTTACCCCTAGCATTAGAAGAGCCCAAATAAGAATTGTTTACACAAATGACAACAGCTGATCCTCTTGAAGAATTCCTGTTCTACACTGGGATGAAAATATTTCACATTCTTAGATTTTATACTACACATATTTGTCCAGATGATCCTTGAAAGACTTTCTCAGGCAGAAAGACATACTGTACTGGGAATCCTTGTACCCACATTTATCCTGAACTTTCCAGCAAGAGCACCTGGCTCCACTCCTCCTAGAAACTGGAGACCAGCAGCTCAGTCCATGGGGCCCTGTAAATTTGAGGCCACGTCCCTCCTGCAGGTCAGATAAACCAAAATCAGGGGAGCTCTGCTAACACCCAGCTCTCTCCAGTTCAGCTGTGCAACAGGACGAGCTTATGAGCTCTGTTGTGCAAGTTCACCAGAGTTAAGAGTTGAACTCCACCTGATTCACAGCTTGGAGTCTCCCCTAGGTGTTATTCAGAGTTATTCACTAGTTACTTAAATATTAAGAAAAGTGCCACAAGGTGGTGAAGGAAAAGCAGCAAAATACAGCTGAGAGCTATTACCAGTATGCAGAGCTGGTAGGTAGCTTGGCATATTTCTTAAGCTCAAAGCAAGAGTGGATATTAGGAGCTTAGGAAATACCATTTTTATGTGGGAGAAATCAAGTACTTTTGCAATAAAGTACTGTGTCTGATTAAAGCTAGGGAACCCTGATCCAACTTCTGTTGCAAGATTTGTCTCTTTGCGGACTTGGATGCCTTTCTGGAACGTGCTTTTATCAGCTATTACTGGGCTTGGTCCAGGGGCATGTATGAAATTGGGTGGTGTGTTCGGAGCGCTAGCCAACCTGGATGATATGACTCTTTCCTCTGGCCTTAATCTACCACTTTCATAGCTGAACTCCTTGACTAGGACGAATGGATAAAACAAATATGATTTCATGGTAGCTAAGAACTGTATGGGGTTTAAGGACAAATTGGTACTGAAAGTTTCATCAAAATACATGCTTTAGTGTAGAAGTTCAGGTAGCTTTCTCTCATGAATGTTGCTTTAGTTAGTGAAGGTCAGTTTTTGGGGCATTGGAGGTTGTCTTTTTCACATTTTTGTCTAGTTTGAAGAAAAAAACTAAACCCTTCAATCTGTCTTCCTGTGGTCAGCTTTCATGGGTGAAAGCTACTAGCCACCCCTTCTTAGAAAGCCAGTGCTACAAACCACCTGTTAACCATTTTCTGGCATACCTCTACCCCTGGTTTAAAAATAATGTATTAAAACCCAAACATCTCCTTGGACTCCATGAAGAATTCAACCTTCAGTTTTCTACAAGAAGAGAGAACTTAGATTTAGCACTCTGACCTTGTTGTATGGTTCTCCAAATCTGTGTCACCTGCTTTGTTGGTTTTTTGCATGCACCCAAGCTCTTCTTTGCTACTGAAGTTTGTGAGGCATCTCTTCAGTCAGACACACTTGATTCCTCAAAGATTGATCATGGTAGCTTCCTGCCCTGAACCCAGATACACCTTCCCAATGGATGTTATTCTGCCTTAATTGGGCTAAAGGTGCCAGTATTAAATTATGTACTTACAAACAACACGATGATCCTTGTCACAGGGGAAAAAAAAAAAAAAAAAAGAGTAGGGAAGAGTTTAAGCTCTCTTCCCTCATCAGTCTGAATCCAGCCTACTACTTTTCCCTAGGAATGTGTTGCAAATACTAAATTCTGCCTGTGAAAAGGCACTTGGAAATGGGAAAAATTGTTCTCCCCCCCCACCCCACCTTGCTGTTTAATCTGTAGAGCAGAGCAAGGGAGACATCTGGATTTGGGACAGAAGGGCCCTACTGCTGCAGGGACCAGCGTGTATTTGCATGGATTTGGTTTCCATACACTAGTGAATACCTCCCTCTGCAGGAAACTCCCAGTCAACAGCAGCCACAGTCTCTGTCAGTGCAGAAAAAACATTCAAGGCCTGAAGCGGGATCTTTTGGAATATATTTAAGTGTTTGTATTTCTTGAAATTTTGCCCACCTTCACGCAGTACCCAAGATGTTTTCAATTCCCACGAGCAGCTATTTTCATTGTAGAATCCTAAAAATTTCACCTGGTTTGACAGTGGTTGCACCGTTAAATGCTTCTCCATGGTAGTTTTGCAGCGTCTGCATCTTTGGAAAAGGCCTGCCTCTAGCTGAGTCCCACATGCCTGGTGCCATCCTGGTGGCTTCAGTGGTCCTTTCATGGCAGCACAGGCCCTGCCTCCTGAGAAGGTTAAGGGTGTTATTACTGACACAGCCTGTGATGTCGTGAGCAGGGTAAACCATTTTACTCTTTCTGTGTCTTAAACTCAGGTTTAGACACAGACAAGGTGGAATAATTTCTAGTCATGGTGGCTCTTTGTTAGTATGGTGAACAACTACTAGTGGTAGAAAGAGGAACTCTGAATGACTGCTTCTCTTTTCCTGTCTGTTTTGAGGCCTATTAGGGCTCTTTCTAATGGCAGGAATATTACATTCAAGACTGCTGGATCATTACTTGTTTTCCTGCCTCTGGTTGTCCACGAAGTTGTACACTAAGTAATGTAAAGAGATGTGGAACAGGCCATTCTTTGTTACTGCAACTCTGTTAAGAAATTCACTGGAAGACGTGGAACAATTGACTTCTCGGGGATTACTTTTACCTCAAGAGTGTGCGTTAATATCTCCCAGGTGACTTGCTCTTTAATAGTTTCCTATTTAGAAGAAATTTCCATTAATTTAGTAAAACCTATTCATGTTATTATCTAAGATGCTAACCCTGGCGGGTGACAAGCAGCCTCAGTTCCTCCACCCCACCTACGGTTTTTCACCATGAAAAAAGTGGGGTTGGAAGATAGAGGATGTTGACTCTAATGCGTTTTCTCCATGGCATAGGCTTTCATATCTGTCACCAACCACGTGCTAGTAATATTAGACCAAAAAAAAATAAAAATAAAAAAGGCAAGATGAAAAAGGTAACTAAGAATAAGGACCTCCTTTTCTTATTTAGGGCAAGTTTTTTAATGCAGTGGGTTCAGCACAAGGTAACAAAATTTTGCTTCACTGAAGTCAGAAACCTCTGCCTTCATAGGGACTTCGAGTTTCTACACCAATTACAGACCAGGACTGTACACCAATTTACTTTTTATCAATTATGCAACAGTAATGTAAAAACTATGCAACACCATGTCCTCTCTGCTGCAACCTTTATAGAAGAAATAAATGGTGGTTTATTTTTCAGAGGTTAATAAGCTCCAGTGAGATTTTTATAAATATGAAAAATATGCTTGCAGTTTTGCACACTGATTAGAGATTTCTAATGGTGTATTCTAAATAAACTTCAAAAACCCTGAATTACACCGAGTGCTATTGCTGCTTCAGCTGCTTATTCCTTTGCTCTAATCTGCAAAACAAAGGCAAGTTCTGCCTGCAGGTTTTATGTGGCTGACATGAACCCAGTAGTCATTACACTCAAACACTTGACAATAGTTTTGTACAGTCATATGTGTTGGGAATACTAAAGATAATTGCCAAGATCCAGGCTAGTGTTAACGATCATGGGAGTTGCTGGCTTGTAGAAAACTGGTGAGGTTTTTTGCACCAGACTACTTCAAAGAAGGGAGCACAGTTAGAAATCTGATCAAGAAGGACATTACACACCTGAAATGTACAATCCCATGGCTTTCTACAGTACTGGTCAGTGAGCACTGGGGGGACTTTTATTCACAGCTCTCCTGCTGGCTTTCATTTTATTGTTATGCAACTTTTGTTCACCTTGTCCCACAGCTCCCTTATGTAGCTAACAGTACCAATCCTACCTAGGTAGAATTGGCCCAGATTTCCATTAGAAATTAAACAAAAAACTGAGTCTTAATCAAGATACTTGAAAAATAAAAATTAAGCTTATTTCAGCACTCTGTAGACTAGAATTCTCATCCTAACAGGTACTTCTAAATTATCACCCCCGTATCTTATCAGCATGATACTGTATTATTCTATTTCAAACACTGATTTTGGTCTTGGCCTTAGAAACCACTTAATTTAAACATGGCCTAAACAAGTCCCCTCTTCTTTCCTCCCAACTGAGTTTCTTAGGAAATCCTAACAGTTTAACAACATTCAAATGTGACAGAACCTACTAAGGAACTTGCTTTTTAAGAATTACTTTTCTATTTTCAAGGCTTCACAAAGCCACTTAAATACACTTCCTCTTGTTCTGCAAAGCACTGGAGCCTGTGGCCAAAGCTTGCTGCTAGACAAAGCAAAGTGAACCCCTGCAAATTAAGTCTTGAAGGTACCATGTGTAAAATAATATTTTATTTTTCGTTTACACACACCGAATATGAACAGCATAAATTTAATATAAATGTTAATTCAAGTACAGAAGTCAAACACATTATTTCAACATTAAAAATTGCAACATTTAAAACAATTATTATGTAGCTAATATCAAATGCAAATAAAATGAAACTGCTATAACTGCATCTAAATTAACAGCAAGAAGGACAATTTAATATGGTGATGAAATAAACTTAACCAAAATATGTAGCAGACCACAATAGTTGATTGCTTTTCAGAAAAATTATTCAACTTTAAATCTTTCGATTGCATTGTTTTCTACATAATACTCCTTTTGGACAAACAATTTTCAGACACAACAGCTTACAAACATTGTTTGCATAGGTGAAGCCCTCAGATGCTTTAACTATGCCACTTGGCCCACTCCTCAACAAGGAACTAAAACTATATATAAAATTCCAAAAATAAGGATGGTCTACAGTATTTGTTTCAGATTTTTAAAAGGGAAAAAAAGGCCGTTATTTTTTTGTCATTCAATAAATAAAGCACTTGACTGAGAAACGCTAAACAGTCACAATAAAAATAAAGATGGCTCAAAGTGAATTACGTATATCTGATTTTTAAAATTGAAAACTATTTTCAGTTTAAAGCTAAACAATGTTTTTATGAAGAACATGGCCTGATTAGAAAGTAAGCAAGTTGCTGTTCACATGGCTGCCACAGCCAAGCACAAGTGCTGGTTTCAAGGGATAACCTGGATAAAAGCAAGGCCTCTGTGAATATGAAAGCACACATCCCAACGGAGAGGTGTCAACAACAGGAAATGCAACCTAGCGAGCTGTACTTAAAAATACATATAATTAGTGTCAGGATATTTTTTTGCCTTTGTCTCAAAGAATAACTAAGTGCATTGAACCTCAATGTTACTTATGACTACGGCAATGTATCTCCTGTAGCCTAATGGCACCTAAAGTCCTTCAAAATACCACTCCTCCATTGATGTATTGCTATACCAGAACAAAGATTTTATTGGACATGTTCTTCCTATAAAATTTTGCATCAAATTATGGAAACAAATTTGAATGTGGTATTTAAGTTTCATATTATGTATGTTCATGTACGAAAAGGCAAGGTTGCCAAAATGTTGCGGGTTTGTTTGTTGTTTTTTTAATATTTGCTTAAGATTCATTACTTACAACAGAAGCTGTAAAAATTCTGCGTGAAACTTAAAATACAAGAGTAGGAATTGTGGCAAATTATTTCAACTCTAAATATAAGTTACTGGTGTATATTATAGGTAAGAAAAATCTTTTGAACAAATCATCTTTTAAAACCCAAATTTAATCAAACTAACCAAAACAATTTAACATTCAATTTCACTAATCTTCATATTGAAATTCTTAATACACACATGCACTTTGAAGAATTATTCATCGGTAAACATGGAATGTGAATTTCCGGTAATTATATATCCGTGTGCTACTCTTTTTTCCTTCATGACAAGATCCAAAGCAATAAATTCCAAACTTTTCTTCTTCAGGGAAATTCAAGCCAAATAGGGTGTACAGTTGGCTGTGGAAAAAGGGGTGGGGGGGAAATGAAAGAGACTTGATTTCAGCAAACATAGTGCATTACCCATTTCATCAAGACAAACTTAAAATAATGGTAAAATGAAAGCAATCACAGTCTTACGCCAGTGCTGTGTCCTTCCCTCTCCTCTGCAGCACTAATTCAAATGATTAAGAAACTGTTTACTCAGCAGTTCAAAGCTGGATTTTTTTCCCAAGAGCCTTATACTTTTAAAAAACCCCATTCTTTGGTACTCAACGTAAGTATTTTCTCATCCTATATATATATATATACTTTTAACCAAACTTTATAATGACCCTTTGTTTCACCTTCACTAAACACAGAATATTACTGCAGACAACAGTTACATATATCATATGTATCACGGTACTATCTTTCACATTGCATATTTAACACTTTAGATCAAAGCGTACTATCAGCTAAGTACCAAGTTCTGCTTGATGTACACTGCATAAACAAAACCCAACTTCATTGTGACCATCAGTGGAATAGAAAAAAGGGCACCAAATTCCATCCTGTTTTGACTGACTCTACTGAAGGCAGTCAAGTTATTTCACAGATAAATATAGTCCAACATTGTATCTTTCTTACTTATTTTTCTCCAAGTTCTCCTACAGAGACCCAAAATTTACAAAGTTCTGTTCTGTCCATAAGTAGCAGCACTAGAAAAATAACTGAATCTGCAGGAAAAATTCTGTGTGCCTCAGATCAAAAGCTTCCAGCAGTAAACTCCAAGCACAGATTTCATGCCGTTTTCAAACTGCCTTATAAGCCTTTAAAACCCATTCTCATGACACTCAAAAATGGTAATCCTAATTTTTAAATTCCGAAAAAAATGGAGTCAGAGAAGGAAACGTGAATCTCTTTCTTTCCCATGCAACTGAGTAAGAGTAGTAACAACTCGCGCTTCTGAAGATAAATTTAAACCCAACCTGGAACAGCAAATAATTGAGAAACGACTGAAAAATTACTCAGAATCATTTTAGGAGTAAAAACTATAACCTTCTTTTGTGCTGCACAATCGACGAGAATATCAGACTGGGTGATCCATCACAGGTCCACAGCAGCAGAGCTATGGTCTCTTGAAAAAAGTAACTAGACAGGGAATCTCTACAAGCTTTCTTAGAGCTGTGTACGTGGAGAAAAGAAAAACTTCTCTAACAACCACTGCAAACAATACAGCTAAGACAACGTCTTCGAGGTGGCAAAAACCTGCAATAAACAACCTGGGAGGTTTACTCACCTTTACTATCCCACCATGCTGCATTCAGGGACAGCAAAGTTATATATGCTTGCTCGGGGGCTGTGATAAAAACCATTATGTGTAAGTCATCTGATAAATATTTAAGACTTCTAAATTTGTACTGTTAAGAAACTTCTTATACTACATTCTGAGCCCTTCTAAAAATCACTAAGAACACCCAAACCCAACAAATCACCACTTATCAACTGTATTTGCTAAAAGAAGCCAGCAATTTCTGTTGGTTTTTTTTTAAAACATCTTACAATTTGTACCAGGCTGTTGATTGTTCCAACAGCAACATAATTAATTTTGATAAAGCAAACCAAGGCAATGTTTAAGTAAAGAAAATCCCTACAACAAAACATTAAAGTAAAAACACTTCACTTGAAGTTTAATGTCTAAAATCTAGGGCAGCAGCCTACAGATACACTTGTTCTGAGACACAGATGCTGAGTACAGACTCTTGAGCTAGTTTATACAAGTTTTATCCTTGACTTGCAGATTGCTTACCACATGCAGCATTTAAGATGTTTAAACAAGTGAATTCATAGTAGTAAGATACACCTATTTCACTACCATTTACTATATAAATTCTATATGATGAACTGGAATAAAACTTATTTATGTGCTATAGTTAGTTATTAAAAGGCTTTTTCTTGAAATTTATTAGAGATTCAGAGTTTTATCAGTATATTTTTCTTTTAAATACTTTGTATTAAACACTTTTAAATATTCTCTTCTATCTAAAAAATAATTTCATACATTATGTCAAAGTGAGACATCACATAAAATAGCATGTGTGAAAGAACAAACAATACCCTCTAGTGGAATACCCATTTAAAGCCTGGCAGATCCCTGAAACCGCAGAAACTTTACCGAAACTACTTCTATTCTTCCCCATCACCCTCAAGTGAAACTCAGCAGGCCGAGAACTTCTCAGAACTCGGCCTTTCCTTCAGAGAGTGTTATCTTAAGGACCAGAAGTAGGTTCTGACATGTTCTAGTATTTTCTTAAACGAGCGGAATTCCACCAGCACCATAACACTCAAACAAACAAAACGTAATTTTCTAAAGATTGTTTTGCTTTTCCAGGGTTCAGATGCTTACTCTTTAACTAAAGAAAGGGAGGTGGAAGTTCTACAATTCAAAGCACATCTCTGGAATTTCAAATTCTTTTCTGCCTGTACTTTGAAGTCATATGGATGAGCCAGATTGACTCCATAAGCTACAAACCTACATTATTGATGCAAAGGACCTGAATGATAACTAAAACTTCCTGTTGTGGGATTGACTCTGCACTAACACTGCTTCTGGACCAGAGGTGGAATATAGTGTGTGTGAATCACACAGCTACACAGTCTCCAAACTTGGAGCTGTCTCAAACTTAGCCAGCCTCCAGGACAGGCAAGAATAGGAAGTCTTACGTATTTTTTTAACTGGATGCCACGTTTAACAGCCAAGCACCATTTTGCAAATGACACTAAGGGGCTGTGTAACTTCTAAAGGCACACACTTATTTGTGTAGAAATAAGAATCAAATTAATGGAAGAGGGGGCATTCAGGGTTTTTTTCTATTCTGCTCCCCTCTCTCCCCGCCCCGCCAACATTCACCTTCTGGAACTTCAACAACATGTAACTCTGCTCTCCTTCTCACAAATGGACATTCAGACATGTAATTTCCACTGTTTTCACTCCCTTGATCGACTAATGATTTATCTAGCAACATCAAAATACAGCTTATTTATCTTTCAGTGAAAACTAGGTTCCTGTATTTTCTAAGGAGCATCGTTTTCAAAATATTCAGGTGACACCAAGTGGTTAATTGTTGTACTGCTGTCTGCTCAAGACTGCAGTATAACAGTACCGTATACACTGTGTAAAAACCAAGTATTCTGTTATGAATATTTCCTGTTATGACAGTAAATACAGAAAGACACACCACAAAAACCAGAATGCCCTGAGATTATTAATCACAGCAGTTCAATTTTAAAAGCAACCCTTTCTCCCTTAACTTAGTCTGTCTATATGCTTTGAAAAATAAATAAATATTTTAAAACTGGGAAAAAACCCCAATCAACAAAAGTAACCTGTACACATTTGCAAAAATTAAGTGGCCAAAAGATTAGGTCCCTGTAAATTACTTACCAGAAAGAATTACTCTCTATGTCATCTTTGTACACGCATGAAGAAGCACAGTCAGACTTTCCTCAAATCACTGCTACTTATCCAAAAAAACCAAACCAAACAAACAAAACCTCCAAAACCCAAAGAAAAACCACAACACATGCATCACTGCAGCTTCAATCAACACGTCAAAGCATGCAACAGACACTTCAGTGAGAAGGAGGGATCCTCTGTCACATCTAGCAACTCTTCTTCAGCTGCAGATGTTTCTTTCAACATAGTGTATATATATATATATACTAAGTTGGAACAAAAACAACTGCTGTAGATTAGATAGGCAAAATAAGTTGTATTTTTAGACTCCTTAGGGCTATGTTTCAGTGCCAACATCAAAAAGAGGCCTTTTACCAACATCAAAGATGTGTATCTTTCAAAAGTCAGCCCTATATGTTTGTTTCAAAATAGGGCTCTGTATGGTCTTTGTAGGGCCAAATCCTCACAAACAAGAATGCACAGAGCCCATGAAGGGAAGAAAAAAAGATATAAAGATAACAAGACAGCATTACTAGCACTGGGCCATTATGTAGACAGCTGTCAAAAACCAATCCTGGGATTTGGGAATTCTACTAAATAATTCACATTAATTGTGATTGTATGGCACACTGAAGTGCTAAAAAGCTTTAAAATACTGTTAATTTAAATCCACCTTAAAATCTTTTCCCTATAGCACTTCTAATTATAATTGAAGAGAGAAGAATCTCAACACATACTTTGTTAATTTGTTTAAACCTGTATGCAATCAGGATTTGCCCACAGCTGTGAATAATCATTCTTAATCTAACATTTTTTAATTGTTCTGGTGATTCTTTCACAACGAAGTATAGGAGAGAAAATATTATCTTTAGATAGCACCATGTGTAAGGCACAGTCTAGGCAGGCACGTATGGTCAAGCATAAAACCCGAAACTGCCTTCATTCCTCTTTTAAGGAAAGCCTCACACAACTATTTTGAATTTAGCACCCTTTTTATCTTTTGTATTCAGGATTACCTGGGTTATAAGTGTGGGCCCTAACAGCTAGAAAAATAGGGAAACAGACACTCAGTGAAGAGCTGCTCACCTTGTGTCCAAAACCAGGCACAGATACTTGCTATTTTATTATCAAAAATAATCTCATCACTTTGACCATCTGAGAGCACCACCTTCTGGAGGTGGCCTACTAATACAAACCTAAGACACCACTGCTGAAGTGGAGACAATGTATAAATCTTTGCCCTTTGGAGGTTCTTCCTCCAAGACCCTTTCAGCATGCCAAATAAAAAATGAGGAGAAGCAAGGAATTAAGCAAAAAGAGAAAGCTTATTTACATTTTAGTCATGCATTGAAAAAAAAAAAAAAAAGCATCATAGTTAAGGCTGAAATAAGTCTGCTATAAACTCATCAAGGGAGAAATCTCACCACAGCCTACATATCAAGAGACTTCCAAAAAAAGTTTAAGTAGCAGTATAAGGATGAGAAGGATGGCAACACTACTTTAACAGTCTGCTATCAGCAACAGCTTTTCCAATTAACAAAAACTAGAACAGGTGAGGAAAAAAGCCCAAACCAAAAAAAAAAAACCCAAACCCAAAGAAACGGGGGGAAGGAAGGGAGAATAGAGGGGAACAGAGAAGTCTTTCTTAAACTACCTCAGGACCAGCAGTGAAGCAGTCATCAACAAAACGGGACTTCATGTAACGTTTCAGTTACTATTTCTGCTTCCATTTCCCTGAAAATTTTGTTTCACTGGGCCAAAATTACGAATTACATGTATTTTAATAAACACTTCTTTATCTGTTCTCTTTTCTCCTCCTTGCATGGCTAAAGCAGATTCAAACTAAAGCTTGTGCATGCAGTCCTGAGCCCTGTATCCATGCACAGCTACCCAGAAAACCATTATTTCCTGTACTGTATGATTTCATTACGTTTCTCTCCAGAGCTGCACTATACAGGATCACCAAGTCTGATGCCTCAGACACTGCCTGGCATAATAATAAACGGAAATAATAGTAATTGAAGTCAAACCTGTTTGTGTTCCCTTGATATTATAAGAAACTCAGAAAAAAACTGTCTACCACCACCAAAAAACTAGAACACTTAAAACCCAAAAGCTTTGGCATTCTGATAATTTACTAAAATAACAGTAATAATAAAAAAAAATCCAATCAACTTCTGACACACAGTTAGACAAGAAACTGGTCTGTATTACCTGAACAAGCCTATCGTCTTCAACATAATTCTTCACTGAAAGAATTCCAAAGAAGAAAAAAGAAGGGGGAAAGGGGGACAGAGAAGACAGAAATGGTCTAAGGCAAGTGGGGATGTGCAGAGAAGGGCAGAGGAGAAGGAAGGGCAGAAGGACATAAGAGAAGGGCAAAGGAAAAGGACAAAGAAGGTCAAAGAAGAAGGGCAGGGAAGACAAAAGAAGAGGTTCACAAAGACGGGCAGAGACAGGCAAAAAAGAAGGGCAGAGGAGAAGGAAAAAGAAGGGTGGAGGAAAAATAAAGGCAGAGAAGGGCAGAGAAGGGTGGAGGAGAAGGGTGAAGAGAGATGGGTAATAGAGTGGAACAGAAGGAGCAGACAAGGGCTGAAGGGGAAGACAGGTAGAGAAGAAAAGTCAAAGAGAAAGGGAGCCAGCAGAGCAGAAGGGCAGAGCAAGGGTTAAGAAGGGCAGAAAGGGTCAAAGAAGGGCAGAAAAGGCCAAAAAATGGGCTGAGAAGATGGGACAAGAAGACAGGAAGATAAAGAAGGCAAACATAGAGAGAGACAGACATAAAGGGTAAAGAAGTCTGAAGGACAGGGAGAGCAAGACAGGTAAGCAAGGTGAAGCAAGGATAAGGTAGGGTAGAGATCAGTGGAAAGCGGCAGGGAAGGGCAGAGACAAGCAGAAAGGAGCAGAGAGGCCAAACGAGAAGGGCAAATACTGACAGGGACAGGCAGAGAAGGGCAAACACTGGTAGTTGGAGGGGGGACCCCTATGAAAAAGGGGTGGAGAGGGGACAGAGAATGGCAGGGAAGAGCAATAAACATTGAAGAAGGGCAGAGAACTTGAAGGACAAGGTAAGACAAGCTAAGTAGGTCTGACCAGTTCAAAGAAGGTGAAGAAGGGCAGAGAAAAAGGGCAAAGGAAAAAGGCTGAAAAGGCTGAAGAAAGGCAGAGACTGAATGTCAGGCAGAGAAGGTAAAAAAATAAGAAGCAGGGACAGAGAAGGGGGGACAGAAAATGGGCAAGAAAGGGGTGGACCAGGAAGGGGCAAAGAAAGGGAGACAGGGAAAAGGCACAGGAGGGACAGGAAAGAGCCAGTACAGGGAAAAAGTGTAGATGGCAAAGGGAAGGGGGGGCCAATGGGCAAAGGAAAGGGTATAAGGAAGAGGGGACAGGGAAGGGGCAAAAAACGGGGGACAGCAGAAGGGCTATCAAGGAGGGCAGGGCAAGAAAACAAACCTCTGATTCCAGGATCCATTAGAAACCTCTGTTTGTAATTACAGAAAAATACCTTGTTGAAAAAAGACTAGTGAGCATTCATTTCATGGTACAGCATTTACTGATCTAGACATGCTGTAAGAAACCATGCAACAAGTACATAAGAACATTACTCAGCAGATTAAAAAATTACATGATGGTTCGTAATACTTGCAAAATTATAAAGATCAGCCCTATCTCATCTTCAAATATTACAGAACGTAAAGGCCATAAAAAGAACTAAGAAGATAAACTGTTCAAAAGAACAAGTGCCTGAGAGTATGATTTATCAAACCATTATGATATAGTTCTGTAAAAGCCTTCAAATCCAAGCAACAGAGATAAAATTCTGATTTAGGCACGAAGTTTAATCAGATGATGACAATTATTAATGAAACAACGTGGCAGTAGAAATTATTTCTGAAATCTGAGTGGATTTTTATGTGTGTTGCATGTTCTGAAAAACAGCAGGCAGGAACTATACAGCAAAATTTTATATTTTGTATTATTTATGTATTTATAGAGCAACAGGGATAACACTCAGAATTGCAGCGATCTGTCTTACTTCTTAGCTATGAAAAGAACAGATTTTAATATGGCTTTTTATAAGATAAAAACTTCTTTTCTAATAGTTGCATACCAATTTTTAAAAATGCAATATATAAAAATGAAGATGGTAAAACACAGCCTTTCAAATAAATTTTCAGCACCATAATCATCGCACGGATGACTTATGTCACTTACATGTCATCTAGTTTTTCTGTATAAATCATTACAGCAGATAACCACAAGCAAAAATGACCCTGGCACTGGGCTGTTTAGACATTTACACAGCGTTTCTTCAGTGCTCTCATCTGATGGTCCACACTCAACTGATCCTAGAACCAATGCTTCTGCAGACTAGCTTATACTTTACACAAAAACGCACACATGCCAAGATAAGAACAACTTTAAAGTAATAGCTTCAGTTCTTCAGAACTAATCAAAACTGTTAATGCTTACCTAGATGTAAAAGTGTGAACTGTGCTGCCAATTCCTTTGCATCTTCTACCGTTGTACAGAGTTTTTCTGGCATGAAATAACTCTGGGAATCATCTGCAATACTAGAAATGAGCACCCTGTACACCAAGAGTATTTTCCCATCCTGACTTGTTGTTGAATACAAGCAGTACTCTGGCGGTGCCCAGCTATTTTTATGACAAAAGTAATCCAGATGCATTACTGCAGAACTGAAGTGATTCAGCTTTAAAGAATACATGCTAACTGGAGTAAGCTTTATTCCTGGAAAAAAGGGGTATGTACTTCTTTCAACTTCAGGGGAGCCTGGACTGTGCTGGCCATTAAGACGAACTGAAAGACTTGCTGGTTTCCCCAAGGATTTTTGAGTACCATCTTCTTTGTTAGGAAACCCTAGGAGATTTTCAGAACTGGGACTTATCTGACCATTAAAATGCTGCTTCCAAGAACTTTCTTTGTTAACTGGCTTTGCCAGTGTTACCTCAATACTGGCTCCATCAATGCATTTTCCGTTCATTACAGACATAGCAGCAACCGCATCTTCTCGGTGGAAAAAATGAACAAAAGCATAGTCTCTCAACTTCTTCACACGTTCAACTACTCCTGGCTTGAACTTGTTGAATTCAGCTTTAATTTTGTCCTCTGTAGTAGATATCATCAAATTTCTTACATACAATACTTTAACTCTCTGCATAGTTTCTTCATCAACTACTTTCTCAGGATCTGCCCAGTCTACTTGAATAGTGTGACCCCAGGGCTGGAATGTTCCTACAGCAAAGAAGCATCACGCAAATAAGAAACACGTAAAGGAAAACACAATCGTTCTTATCAACTATCTCTACAAAAAGCAAACATGATGCGTACCACATGAAACTGGGTTTTGTTGCCTGCATCTGCTTAAGCAACTTGGCATTGTTAATGAGACTCTTCAAAAATGCTAAGTGTTCTACCTGTACCCTCTGGGCTCATTAAGCACCATAAGCTGTCAAAACAACAACTCTGTGACATGCATATTCACACACACATAAAGAGACCGAAAGTAGTGTATTTTACTAGCTAGTAAACATAGACTCTTCAATAACATTACCACTTTAAAAAACACGGTCAACACCTGAAAAAGTCATCTAAATGTATATCACTAGCACAAGCCTTACTCCATCTTACAGCAGATGCCAGAACCTAAACTAAAAAAAAAAAAAAAAAATCCAAAAGCAAACCCACTTTGTTACTCACATCAACCCATTTTTTTTTGCTATCACACAACTAGTGTGTTTTATATTCAGTGATCTGGAGGTATTTCTCCCACTACTTTGCACATATATATATACGTATAAATAATTATATATACATATGCATTCTACATGTAATTCTATGTGTTATACTATTAGATTTTATTATTATCTATTGCATATATTATATATTATATATTGCATATTGTATGTCTGCATGTATATAATACACATACTACATAATTCTTAGGTAACGCTTCTTCCTAACACTCTGTCAGCAGTCAACACAAGGCTTGCCCACGCAGTAATAAAAAAAAGTCCTCCATGCAGTTTTGTAATTCCAAAAACCCCCTAAAGAATGGAAAACAGGGATGATCCACCACCTCGCTCCCCACAATTATGAGACAGATACTCCCCTCAAAAACTTAGCTGAATTACAGTTTTACCTGGGATAAGTCGTCTTCTAGCCATGGCAGCTGCTCTATGAGATTCATATTCTACAAAAGCAAAGCCACGATTCTTAGTTTTGTCAGTGGCATTTGGATAAACAATGACATCCACCACTCCTTCTGTAACTTTCTTCATTTCATTCAGTATTTCTTCTTTCTTCTTATCTTTAGGAATTGCTCCAATAAATAGCCTGCAGTTGTCCAAGCTTACGCAGACACCAATAAACTTCCCTGGACGAATTTCATAATTATTAAGAATCTTGATGGCTAGCTGGGCTTCCTCTTTAGTGGTGTACATCACAAAAGCATAGCCTCGATTCTCACCACTGAATTCCATCATCAGTCTGAGCTCATAGATCTTCCCAGCTCTCTCAAAAACAGGAACTAATTCATCTTCATACATATCACGAGGAATCTTACCCACAAACACTTCACATCCACGAGGTGGTGGAGGACCTTCCCAACCTTAAAATAAATAGTCCAACCGCAATCTTAGTACAAATGCCAGACAGGTACACTTCCCCCACACCCAATTTGAAGGTGGGAGTTATTTATTTATTTATTTTTAGTCTCAACATTTTCATCCATTATTTCTTATTTTTAAATCAAAAAAACACCAGAAGCCCCCAGTTTGTATTTCTTTTAATTCCATCTTCTGGGTTTTTTTCCCAATTGAATCTGTGCGACAACACAGTGAACCTAGCACTATTTAAAACAATGACAGGTTTACTAAGAGTCTACCTTTCAATCGTTTTTTGTCCCTTATAATTTTATGACAGTTATTAATGAAACTGACAGAGATAACTGAGAAAGAACTTCAGTTGTATTTTCTACAACAACGTTTTAAAGTTGCACAAAGTTTCTCTGCATTTCTTGCCCATATTTTTAGAAATTCTGGTAAAGGTGCAACCACAGCACTTTTTTTCTTCCTTAACATCACGCAAAAAGTCCAAACATTTTGCTTCCATCTTCTTCATTCATCGAATAAAATAGGATTCCCTAAGGAAGTTAGGATATGGAGCCATCCATTCCTCAATAGCCAAAAAGACTTATCCTCTAAAAACAGACCACAGTTTTCACAGGCTGAAGTGTAGGGAAAAAGGAAATAAAATAAAAAAATCCACAGAACAAATGAGTCTCAGGCTGACATCTGAAAGCTACAAGAACATCCACACCTCTGTCCTTAAGTCAAGGACATTCATACACTCTTTTATATGTCTTTCATATATGCTGAAGGATATGTTCAGCAGATAATGTAAAAACACATTTGTGAATTTTAAAATATGGAGTCATGGTCTGCAAAATAACAGCACTCATTTTCCCAAAATAATAATAATAAAAAAAATCTTAAAATTTTGTTTAGGTTTTTTTTTTTAAATTAGACAAACAAATCAGTTAGAAGGTTCAAAGGCAGACTAAGTCAAATACTAACAGTTTTTTCTAAAGGTTTTGACAGAAACGTTTTCCACAGGAGAAAAAGCATGAGGTACAAAAATGGTAAAAAAACCAAAACAAAGCAACCAACAAAACTCAGTAAGTACTAGCAAGGAATGACAAAGCAAAAGCAGGTAAGGTGAAAAAATAATTACTGATGACAAGTTAAAACAAGAAGTTAATTAAGTAACTGACTTTGGTTTGAAGTTCAGAATAAATTATATTTGGATGATTTTGTAATTAACACTTTTTCCTTAAGTATTGTCAAAGGCCTGTAATTTACTCACGAAAAAGAATAATGAACAGAATTGGGAAAATTTTGCCTTCTCACAGAACAATTTTTTATCTATTCTTAGTGTACACTAACTGTACACTAAGAATACATGGTATACAGGGAAGCTACCAAGGCATCAGAACTGATATGCATTTGGAGCCACACTGCCATGACTCACCTAGGAAACAGCCTGGCTCTGTTCCACACAGCATTCAACATCTTTATCATTTTCAGCTTTTTAAACCACTTCAGCTGAGATCTGACTAGACATGGCAACTAACAATATTTGCAGGCCAGCACTGCCATCACTCACATCATGCCAACCAGTTCCCAAATAAAAAGCATAAACCAACTGTACACCACTTAGGAGCTCCAAAGACAAAAGCAACTGCACACATCAGTCAGGAAAAAAGGGAGAAGGCTATGCTTGATTGTGCAGGCAAGTCATGAAATTAAATAACAATCTTCATTCGTTACCTACACAACTTTTAACATCATTCTCAGCCCAGCAGCAGTGCTTCTCAGTAATCAAAAGCCATCAACCATACAAAAACCTCCTCTTCTGATTTTAAAGCTGCAAACTACCTTAGCATTACAGCACATTACAGCCAACTGGAAGCAAACTGGGACTCCTGACTTAAAGAAAACTGGTCTGTGCCTCATTTGCCAAAGAGTGACATGTACTTCAGAGAGCAAACATGGAAAATTAATCAAAAGCAATCCTCAAGTAGTTGATCAGAGAGTTTCCCTGACTGCGTACTTGATTCATCACCGGATGATAGAAAATGGGACTCCTATTTTTGCAACAGTTTAAGTAATCAAACTTCAATCAACATTACAGTTAATAATCCTCCCACTGTTAGTGAGATCCATGCCATCTTAAACTTCCATGTAATTCTAATTATTTATACACCTAATGACAACATTATGCCTGCTGCCATCTAAGCAGTGGACCCAAACAAGACAATGAAAATTCACTTGTCCTTTTTTTTTTTAACACTCTACAGAAACATTTTCCACAAGCAGCATAAACTGAACAATAAGTGTGCTGCTGCCAGGTAGAATAAAACCTGTAATTCTTTAGGACAATTTTCAGGCAGATCTGCTGTAAACAGAGCTGACATTAAGACTATCCTTTGGCAGCAACACAAGAAACCACATCTTAAACAGGCAAAATTCATAGTGAAGCTCTTAATTTACAAGGTTATTGTAGTTTCTTACAAGCTGTCTCACACATTCAAGTCTCATCTGGCCTAGAACCATTTATAGTAACTTAGGGCAATTTCCAACCTAAGCAAGCATGAAAATACATCAAGATTTTAAGGAGAGATATCTAAGTAATGTCAATGAGCAGATTTACGGAAGAGATACCTTGTCAAACACATCTAGCTTCAGAAAAGATTAACAGATTAATAAAAGTTGCTTTGCTAAACAAACACATGTAATACTGTCTAATGTTCTAATTAAAAGTCATAATTATAATGCTAAAAATGTATAAATAATTTAAGAACAGGCTGAACCCTCAGGAAACAGCTAGCAATGCTCTGCAGTTCTTTTCCCAGTGCCAATTTCAAAATAGTTTCACAAGGCTTCCTTTTGCTATTTTATATAGGCTAAGTAAAAGTACATTCAAAATCTTAGGCAGCAAAAAGTTTTAGAGAGAAATAATTTTGACGCAGCCGCATCTTAAGCTACACACAGCAATAAGTAATACATGCTTATGAGCATGACTAATAAAGACATAGAATCACAGGCCACAAGTGAGAATGAACTGAAAGAGCAGCACAAATAATTTTTCTACCTTCTGTTTAAGTGCACAATCTGATTCAAAGAGAAGTTACTATATTTTATTTCATACAACCAGGATTAACAGCAATACCAAAATTCCTGTACGTTGCTTATACTAAAAAAGGCACTGCAAAAATTATTCAAAATAAAAGAAATGCTTCATAGTCTGAAAACAAAATGAGTTAGATTATCTTCACTGGAGGTCTCTCAGAGCACAGATTTTCAAAAAAAATGCTTTTGCCAATTCAAGTGGTAAGGGGTAAGACAAGAAATAAAGTAGGTTATGCTTCCATCATGAACTTGTTTTTCCATTCTGTGCCACTAAACATTTTCAAGAGTGTTGTCAGGCATATGGAACATGTTCAGCATTTTCAGCTCCACATTTGTTCTGCTACCTGTCCACTTTAGCCACTTTAAAAGCCGTGATTTCTTAAATCCACCAAAAGCAAACATTCAACATAGTCTAGCTCAAGAGATCTTGAACGGCTCTAAACTGTAAAGGAGCCTGCACATGTTGTGTTTCTTACACTGTTTCCTTAAGCTTCTGCTACTAGTCACTGTCAAGATACGAAACATGAGGCTACACAAATTTTCAGTCTGATTTAGTACAGCTCTCTTTACAGAAAGTAAACTTCATAATCTCAAAAGAAACACTTACCTGGCGGAGGACCACCAAATTTTCTTTGCCCATTTTGTTGAACCATGCTGTATCCAGTCTTCTCCATCAGGGCAAGTAAAGCGGCCCCATTCTGAGCACCACTTCGGATCTTGCCACATCCATTTGCTGCAGTTTTATTTTCTTCATGCATATCTGCAACAGCTTCAACAGAACATTGCAGACAATGAGAACATTCAGCTAATGCTACGTTATTATATGCACACAGAAGCTATCAAAACACAGAAAAACTATTTAGGCTATACTTGCTTATTACTGTTACTTTGTTTAGCATAAGGCTTCAAATCCAACCACTACAATCTTAGGTATTTGCTTTCATTGTTCTGTAGCTGTGACAATCTTGAACTTTAACCAGCAGCTATATATTCTATATTCCAACTCTCACAAATAGTATCACAGCTATCACAATGTAAGCATCACAGTTACTTTTAAAGAATGCTGCCCTTAAGTAGAAGAATGAATTCTTCCATCAACCATGTTATCACAGTTGTGTTAGAGACAAACTACTCAGAGTGACAAGATCCATTTTCTTATTAATACATTCCACAGAAATGCCAATTATTTCAAAACTAATTTAGTACAAAAATACTGAAGAAACACATGCCCTATTAAGAACTCAAAGAATTAATGAACAAAAGTAAATTAATTCATACCAATAAATAATAAAATTAGGTAGAACTCTCTTTAAAAACTAAGGGTTTGAAACAGTGCCACCTCTGGGGTCCCTATTTTCATGGCTTTATCCATTTTCACAATTTCAAAAACTAAGCAAGTTTATCGATATGGTTGCTGCTGCTCTATCCATCATTTCTTCGGCATATCAAGATCTCACACAACAGCTTTAGGTTTCTGTCAGCCAGGCGATGAGAAACAATCACACCATTTGGCAATTACCAACTTTACTAGTCAAGCCCCTAAAAAAATTGACTTTCAAGTTACTACTTTGAGCTCGATTATCCAAATGAAAAAAATTACCTACAAAGATTATTTATTTCACCTGATAGATGACTATTTAACCCCCTACCACTAGCAGAAACAAGAAGTAGTAAAAATAAATTAAACCAGTAAATTATTAAACCAGTAAAAATAGGTATTAGTAGCTAATATACCAAATGTTATCCCACCCATCCCTATATATAAAAGGTTGTCAGATGATTGCTGGTCACTCTAAGCAAGCTTTTGCCTCCATATACAAAATACTAACCACACCTATGGATGCTACTGCTTTTATCCTTCACTTACACATTCCACTGAAAACTACCCCAGTATCTCAAATTAAAATGATTCTGCATAAATTGAAAGTTTTTTAATGCTATACACCAGATTTATGCAGTGATGAAGTGCCTGTTCCCCTGCCACATTTATGCATGTCATGCAACGTCAGTGTCCAGAAGTGGCCTCCCTCCACCACAACCCAGCTCTGTCATTTCAAATGTACTTTGAATCAAAGTAATAACTGTTCTTCAGTGCATTCTTTTCACGACAGCCTTCTTACAACGTTATAACAGACTCCAGAAATCCCTTCATCAGAACGGGAATAAAGAGAACTGTGATTTTTTCCCATCCTAGCAAAAAAAAAGACTTTTGGTGGAAATAGATCTACTTTGTCTTTTCTATAAAGCTGGTATTCATTTTGGGGCAAGAATCCATACAAGCAACCACTCTGGAGAAGTTTATACGACATCTGTCACCGGACACTAAAAAAGCCAAACCCTGAACAACTCCTGGCTCCATCAAAATTAGATTCCAAAAAGGAAGCAGAGAAGAGCACAAAAAATTCCCCAGCAGCAAACAGCAGTAATAGCATGACTCCTATCTGCTGCCGAAGATGCCCCATCTCATTTCAGCAAGTGAATTAGACTTTTTTCACAGCCTACCAGCTGCACGGAGATTCCGTAATTAGGAAATCTTTCGGCAGGTTCGGGCCTAACAAGGTCCGGAAATAACAAAAGAACTGGAGCAAGGGAGAGGCAAACTGATTTCCCCTTTGTCTCGATGAGTTCAAACACGCGTGCAGAAACGCCGTTCGCAGCAGGAACAGCAAGGGGACACCAGATCGGAATGGAGGGAGCTGACCTCGCCCACTGGTGCGAAGAGGCCCTGAGGAGCTACAGCAGGCCCACGGAGAAGGCGGGCCGACCGAGGGCAGGCCCGAGGGCACCGACGCCACGCCAGGAGGCACGGCAGTATGGGAACCCCAACATCCCCGGAATCACCCAGCGCTCCTCCCGCCGTCAAGGCCCCTTCTCCACTGCGCCTCGTCCCTCACCGCGCTGCCTCCGTCTCTCCCCACGGCACGGCAAGGACCCGAACCCACCGCTATCGCCGGGGAGACGAGGCCACGGCATGACTGCGCGCTGTCCCGCCGGGAGCCGCCCGCCGCACAGCGCTGCCCGGCACGGCGCTCGATCCGCAGCAACCTCCGCGTACCCTGCCCCTCCCACGAGCGGCGCCGGCGGCGGCGGCCCCTCCACCCAGCGCCTCACGCGCCCGGCCCGCGCCCACAGCTTTCCCTCGCTCGGGCCCGCCCGGCCAATCGGCGGGCGCGGGGGGCGGGCACAGGCGCGACGGCCCGGCGCCGCCAGCCAATCGCGGCGAGGGAAACGTGCCGGGCACGCGAGCGCCTTTTAAAAGCGGCGACGGTTGGGCGGCGGGGCCCGGGCGGCGCGTGCGCCGCGCCCGCTGCGGCCGTTGGGGTGGCCGCGCGCTGCCCCCGCCCGCCCTCGGGGCGCGCACGCGGGGCGGTGTCAGCACCCCGGTCCCCAGCCCTCCCTATGCCCGGCCTTCCCCGCCATTCCAAAGGGAGTTCTGTCAGCTGTCAAAGGGCACCGCTCGCTTTTTCACAATTTGGCTGGTAACTTTTTTGTGTCGCTTTTGCTTACGTCTGCTCTGAAAAGGTGTGTTTGGGCCCTTAGGATGTTGGCTGGTGCGCGTCTGTGCTCTAGGGAGCGAGCGTTTATTGTTGTGCAGGTCCATGCTGACGAGTAATATCTTAAGTGAAATATCACGGAATCAGTTACGTTGTAAAAGACCTCTCAGATCGTGGAGTCCAACTTAAGGAGCAAACACCCCATGGTCAGCCAGACCATGGCACTGAGTGCCACGTCCAGTCTTCCCTTAAGCAACCACCTCCCTGGGCAGCCCGCTTGAGTGTCTAACCACTCTTCCTGGGAAGAAATTCCTCCCCAGGTCCAACCTAAACCTCCCCTGACGCAGCTTAGAGAATGGCCTGAAGCTGTGCTGGGGAGGTGTAGGTTGGATGCTGTGAAAAGGTTCTTCACCCAGAGGGTGGCTGGGCTCTGGAACAGGCTTGCCAGGGAAGTGCTCACAGCACCAAGCCTGAAAAAGTTCAAGAAGCGTTTGGACAGTGCTCTCAGGAACGTGGTGTGATTGTTGTGGATGGTCCTGTGCAGGGCTGAGGGGTGGACTTGATCCTTGTGGGGCCCTTCCAACTCAGCATATTCTGTGATTCCATGGACTCTTGTCCTGTCACGGGTTGCCTGGGAGAAGATATGTCTGTTTTCAATCTCTGCTGGCTTAGTTAATATTTCAGTCTTTTGGAAATGAACCCCATGAACTTCACAACAACTACAGACACTTTACAAAGCCAGTTGGGTCGGAGGCCCTGCAGATCTGGCACTGCTCCTGAACTCCCATCACAACTCCTTAGGGCTCACGAGAGTAGACACACATCAAACGTACCAGGGAGTTTGGGATTAGTTAGCGAGTACTTCAAGTTGTTGTTATCAAAACAAGATTAAATTTCACCACCTTTTCATTCAGGTGTCTGCTTCCCACCCACCTTCCCACCCCTGTCTGAATCAACCACGAAGCCTTTCACGGGAATTAATTTTGAGTATATTACATCAAATTAAGTTTGTGACGTTTTGGCTGCAGCTGTGTGTCCCTGTTACCTTGGAGACTGCTCACTCCCTGGCAGAAAACTCCAGGTGTCTCAGTTGTTATTGCTGGTGGGAAATACTGAAAGAATGCGGACAATCTCTTTTACATTTAAAAAAAACCAACAAAACAAACCAAAACACCCAATCCCACAACTCCTCAGCATTTTCTTTGTATGTCATGCAAGTGACATCTTACTGGATATGTTGCACGTACAGCCATTTCTGGGGTACAATGACTGTGTTGCTCCAGCAGATAGTCTCAAGGAAGACATTCATATTTGCAAGCAGGGTTTTCACATTATGGCATGAATAAAAGAGAACATCAAAATAATCGAAAAGTATTCAATGTTTATTACCTCTTATTAAGCATCAAAGACAGACACAGGAACTGTAGGAACCAAACACATTTGGTTTTGTTGGTGACCCCTGCCTTTCTAGAAGGAATTAATGATCCTTTTCTTCCTCTGCTCCCCATGTGGTAATTGGGTATCGGAGGTCTCAGTACACCCTTGCCCACAGGTGCTAGCTGCTTTTCTTCTCTGACAGTCTGACTGTTCAGTATAATTAGGTTTTACTAAGGACAACTGTTTCTGTCCTGTATTTTTCTTGGATTTTGCTGTGACCTGTAATAAAGTCTGAGCTGAATATTTGGGGTTTTTTCCTAATAAGACAAAATTTACAGGGGGATGCAATATTTTTTATTAAATCAAGCAGTATATTAGATAATTTTCATCTCTTCAGAAGAGATTTTACACACCTGAAAGCTTTAATTCACTTGTTTTCAATGAACTTTTACTAAAGGATAGGAAAGAAGACCAGCCCCAAACAATGTTTTGGTATTTTTATTGCTTTATTGAGTCGCGGCATTTATTTTTTTATTGCTTTATTTATTACCTTAGTACATAGCTGTTCAGCTTTCAAACCTGATAAACAGAAACTTACTTTAGGATTATTTTACAAGAATCACACCATGATTTACCAAAAAGCACTTGGCACCAGTTCTGGTTAGAAAATTACTTTAAACTGCATAATATCCTATTTGCCCTAAAGCTTTAAACTACTGAGCTAGTTTCCTCACTAATGTCTAGTTGAAACTCTCACAAATCTAATGGATGAGGAATGGGGGCAGAGTCCTGCCAAAATTATGGCACGTACTCTTTGGCTAGATTTGAAAATGTGAAAGAGGTCTTTTTCTTATACCATTTATTTTATAGCACTGCACCAGACAGTGCTTTTCCTTCTAAGTTATTTTAGGTAGCTGTAACATAGAAGTTCTTGATGTTTAACTTCTGTTTTATTGGAATCCTAGCAAGCCCCAGCATATATATTCCTGGAGTGGGCTATTACTGCAGTTGTAATATACTTTAATAGAAGCATTAGCTTTTTTTTTGTTAGTGTAAATTTTACTATGGCCTGGAGCAGGAAAAGAGGGCATGTAGTATTTCTCTGCACTCTGACAGGTTTGATATGTAGGTAGTAGAAATACTTTAAAAGGAAGCAGACATCCTTTGAAGTTTAGACAAAGGTTTCTGTAGAAAACCTAGACATAATATGATTGTAAATCTAATTATAGTAAGCTGTCTGGAAAAACTTCATTTCAATCAATCAGTCCATTTTATTTTGGGTTTCATTTTATCAAGTACTACAATGCTTGTTTGTTAGGAGGATCCCAGCCTCCTAGCGCCTAAAGGGTCTTTTTTCTTGAAAGGTACAGTTTGCTCTCATTCAGCTTTCTGCCTTAAAGAGTTGAAATCTTTTTTAATTATAAAATTGCAAGATCTGATATTGCTGAAATAAGCATTTGGGGGAACAGAGTATTAATTGTAGAGAAAACATAATACAGAATTCCATTATTTTGTCAACCACTTTGAGAGACACATGCCACATGATTTTAACATGCAGATATGCAATGAATATGAAAAAATGGATCCTGAAGCATGTTCTGCCTTCAGTTCAATGAGTATGAATAGGAACAATTGCACTGATGTAAATCGAGTCAAATCAACTTTAAGCCAATATTGCCAAGTGGAAAATGATGTAAAATGTGCATTAACAAAGGGTGTAAGATCGCTTGTTTTTTTCCCCCCATTACCTCCAGAACTATTGCTTCCTGCTCCCTCTGAAACCCGGGTCCTTCACCACAAAGCCATACGTTTTACCAGTGAGCAAAATGGCAGTTTTCTGGCAATACAGCTAACTCCCAAAGGGAAAAAGAGCAGGTGGAAACTTCTGGAAAAAGTAACACCACCAGGGGTTGATGGAAGAAGAGGTGAATGTCAGGAAATAGAAGTGAGGAAAGGACAGGAAGGAGGGAAGGGCCAAGGAAGATTGAGAATCTTGTCCTACAGCGCTGAGGTCTTTTGATACTCCACCATGACAGAACGCTTTCCAGTCTGCTTTTTAGGCAGACATTTTAAATGCATTCTGAAACAGAGGTATATCCTCCTCACCTCCGTGCAGTAGGAATTGAAGAGGATTGGTGAGAAAATGGCTACTGCCCCAACAACCTGGAAACCAGAGTTTTCTTTACACAAGTATGTGAAGCACAAAGAACTACAGAGCAGGCTTCCTTTGTTATACCACTGGTGTCTCAGTCCTCACTGGGAGGTTTGGAAAGATCAGAGACAGTCTTTCCTCAGTCACTGCTCAGTCTTTTATTTTTCTACAAATATTGCCAAAAAATACTTGAATGTGTGGTAGTTTCTGTGAAAGTCTTTGAGCATGTCTCAGCATTGGAACCAAACAGAAATCAGTGTCAGACTGTAAAGTCTTTGGTTATACCTGAACTGACCTAGATATTAAATGGAAGTTTATCAGGGAGGCTAAATACTTTTATATCACATTATCTTTTGAATATTTAATAATGCTGAAAATAAATTGAGTACAACAGTAGAGAACATGATTTCATTTTACTTTTCCTAGATTTAAATATCTGAATTAGCTTTTGAGTAGTTTGAAAAGTGGAGAGGGTCCACTCTTTTTATAGGTTGCTCATAGTTGGCTTTGAATTCCTGCTTATTCGGAGAATCCTAAAAGGCATCAATGTATCAGGCTCACATCCTCTTAATTTGTAATCCAGCTGCTGTAAGCTGGAAGCTTTTAAATCAGGAAACTCTGGACTCTCAATGCCTATTATAGTTGAACAATTTACAGTGCTTCAGTATAATTTTCTTTATATTTTTTCCCTGCGGCTTTAAGGATATAGTGATTTGCTTGGAGACACAATTAAGAAAGTCTGAAGCAATGTTACCTGTGGTTTTGTTTGTTTCATTTATACATATACACCTATATTTTTATATATTTGTGTCTTATACACACACAGAATCCCATAACTTCTCTTTGAGGTTTCTTATGGTGTTCATTACTACACCTAACAGAGTGGTTTTCAAATGCTTTTCTGTATCTAGCTATTGTCTTTCCTGCAAAGTCTAGTGACACAACCAAAACTGTGGTGAAAAACTAAACTACATTGTGGACAACTATATATATGTGCAAAATCAGTGTTATGCAGCTTAACTGTTCCTTCCTGATTTCTTGTTAGATGTTACCACAGTGAAACAGGAATTCAAAATCATAATTTCTAAACCTAAGCTGTTAACATCGACTTAGTAAATATCTGGCTTGATCTTTAAATGTGAGCTCCACAGTGAACTTCTCTGTTTGCTGGAGATGGAGCGTTTTCCTGACTGTAAAAGAGCCACTAGGTGGGAGTATGTTATCTTAAAAGATGCTTGGTCAGCCCCGGCAGTGGTTATTTTGAAGGAGCTCTGCAACTAAAAAAGGAGTACTACAAGTTCACATAGGGTAAGAATATTAAACAAGATTAAATGAATGCAAGCTTTAAAGCTGGAAGTTTGTGAATTGTTGCTTACATAAACTTTTGAGAACATATCAAGACTCCATCTGTACTTGTACCCTGTCCCAGAGTGCTCGCTGTTGCTTGTTGGTCAAGAATGATACAGGACTAAACTCCTCAGATGCCAAATTCACTGATTTCCTGTGCTGGTGAAAAATTTGGCCCTCATCTATAAGCTCAGGGTGCTCAAAGGTAGTAAAGTTTTTAAAAGTGTCTGCTTGTCTTGCTGCAGCTCTGGATTGATAGTCTAATTTTCCTAAAGATTAATGGGAGTAGTTTTGTTCACAGAAAAAGATCTCAGAAGCCAGCTGAAGGGTGCATTGCCTAGACCACCAAATAGGTGATAGAAACAAAAGTGGCAGTGCAAAAGCAACCATCTGTTGGCAGCTGCCTGAATAGATTTGAAAAACTACATAAAAAAAAAAGCTGTAGAGTTTATGACACGTAGGATTCTTCAAATCATAATTCTGTGTAAAGTTCAGTCATCAGGGGCTCATTTCTGAACATTGTTATTACATTTTCATGGATAAAAGATTTTGGGGAGGTCAGGGAATTGGTGGGAATGCTTCATACTTCATCTTGCTCTCTATGAAGACAGAAACAAAGCTCCTGTTGATTTTAGCTGAAAGACATATAACCCAGTGATGCTGTTGTAATAAAGAAGCCTGGAGCACTACTTACTCAATGACAGATCAAATGGGATAACTTTATTTTATAAAGTAGCTTCTCTTACTATTTTTTTTAAAATTAGGATCAAATGTTTCTTGTATAAATAGACATTTTGCTCACTTTCCCTTGTTCCCTTCCTACTCACTTATACAGTGAGCTCACAATTAATGTCACAAATCCACTGTCTTTCCCATAAGAACAGACTGTTGTTGCAAGCACAATTTTGTATTTAATTGCAGGATTGAGTCCTGTCTGTTAGAGAGCTTTTAATGCAAACATTCCCCAGAATGAAAAATGCAAACTAGAAATTTACTGAGGGAAAGTAACTTCTAAAACTGGTTTGGGTGGATATTTTCAGTTTGCTTGTAAAAATCTCTTTTCAAGTCATAAAAGCCGCATTATAATTTTGAAACATGTTCCATGACTATGCATCAGCTCTACTGCCTGTGCAATTCTCAAAGCTTTAACAGTATTAGTTACTGGAATTGCTCAAAGACATCAGAAATAGAAACGCTCTGTTCCTATGAACTGGAATTTCAGTTCATTGGCCAAGCAGAATTACTGCTTTCTCCAGGCAAGGTTTTGAGAAGACATTATTCCCAGTCTACACCCTGTCTGTCAATACATGATCAAATTGTGTTTCTAAAATAGTTACTTGCGGAGTGGTTACAATGGAGTAGTTCTTTCTTACCTACTGTGTGACCAAACATACTTGCTGTCAGAAAGTGGGAGTAATAACTAAAAGAATACAAGAAGCTTCTTTACCATGGAGACACCCGTGCTAAATGGCTGATGTATTGAGAGAAGAAATGTTATTTTTACCTATTTGTTAAGGCCATGTCCTATCTTATTACACATTTGGATTTCCAGAGGAGCTGAGGTTTGTGTACATACTGAACTTGATGAAAAACTGAGGAATGTGATGTAGTAACATGACTGTGGATATCACCAGCTGTATCTTCGTGTATACTTCAGGAATTGCAGCCTTACACTTGCCAGTCTGAGGTGATTCTCAGCCCTAAATGAGACCTTCAGGCTCCTCTTCCAAAGTCTGGGAAGAGTTAGATACTGTGGAAGGGACTCCTGAGATACTGACAGAGCAGGAACTTGTGAAAGTCAACCATGAATAAAACAAGGCTTGGGATGGAATTTGAACAGTCTGGAGCGTATCTGCGTGATTCAGATCTCTTGCTTCAGGTGAGCTGGCATGACTGCACTACAAGACAGCATCATGAGGTTCTATCTGTTCAGGTTCCAAAAGAGACAGAACTGGGATAGCACGATGCTGAACCAAACAGCCACCTTCCCCTTGGGCTAAATGCTCGGCTACATTTTTCACAGCTGTGCTGTTTCTGGTTCCAGAGGCAACTAAGTCATCCTTGGCTTTAGGCTGAACTGCAAATGACACTAAATGAAGCTGTTGAAATCAGGTGCCTCCCTTCTCCTGAACATTCTCTTGGAGCTACCTATAATCTAGTCTGCACAAAGAAATAGCAGAAATTACTCTATTTAATATCTAACTATAATCTTTCCAGTAGGAGTGGGGGAGAGCCCTCATTATGTTCATATTCACATTTCTTTGTTTTTGATTAGAAGTAATCACTAACTTTTAACCTACTGTTTAGCAGTAGCAGACCTACCACTCCCTCTGTTTTTGTGCAGTACTAAATGGAAACGTGCAGGTACTTTCTGTAAAACTAAAAGGCAAATGGGTGCAAATCTGAGTTAGGTCTCAGACTATGCAGAAGCAGAAGATAAGGTGGCTTGGCAAGTTGAGGAGAGCATGACTCTTCGTTTGCATGTATTCTTAACTATATAATATAGTATGCCTTCTCAGCCTCACAGAAAACTCTGGTTTCACAGGCAGAGAAGATGCCTTCTGGGAAGGAACTATGTATTTTATTTATTTGGTATGTCCAGTGCAAGAAACCCACAACCTTATGCAAATATAACCAAGTCTTGGAGCTGGCCAGAGAGATGGTTATTGTCCTGGTTATAGAAAAGGGAAAGAGTTAAAAAGGAGACACTTCAGGCAATAGTTTGGAAGTTACATCAGGTATCTGCTTTATCTAAGTGTATGTTGTAATGAAAACAACAGTGCAGCAAAGCAGCAGACATTTGATCTAACCTGATAGTCTCTCCCTTATTTCTACCTGAAAGTCTTCTGAATGACTGCAGTTTATGTTGTGTCAAAGTCAGAAATGTCCCAATCTTAGCAGTTCCTGACTATGTCTAGGGATCTGGTTCCTATTCAGAACCTCACTTGGGCCATAGGCCATGAGAAGTGACACCCATCTTGGAGGGAGCAAATACACGGAGCCCAAACAAAGCCTGTTCTAACACAGAGTGAGTGGCCAGAGAGCCATCTTCTCCTTGGCCACTCAAAGTCACAGGTGTTGCCTGACTTGATTAAAAAAAAAAAAATCACTGTTCTAACCATGGGGTTAAAAACAGAAAAGGTGAAGGGTAGCCACCTCATAGCCTTGTCCAAAGTCTAGTAAACTCCTGCAGGATGGACTGAGAAGGTCCTATGCAGAAGTCTCCCAAGTCCCCAGAAATGCTCTAACCACATTTTGGCACTCTTTATAAAATGGTGCTGCTGTTTCCATTTGAAGTGCTGCTCAGTCAGGAAGGGGCTTGAGGTTTTGGGTAACAAATGGGGACATCTACCTTAAAATTCTGACCAGGCTAATCAGCTAAACAAGGTCACAGAATAGGTTTGAACATTTGTACATGGTCATCCATGTTTGCAGGGATGCTGTTTGCATGATGCCAGTTGCAGCCCCTGGTAACTAGTGCTCTCTTGGCACGTGTGCCTATGGCACACTTCTCAATTTATGAGAAGACAAGTTAATCCTTTTATGTCTGTGGTAGCATGCAAGCCTCCTAAACTCCAGCTGGGGACAGGAGAGCAGACACATCACTGTGCCTTGCATATCCAACTAAGTAGCATTTGAGTCTTTGGTCACTCACCTCTGCATTCACTGACTGGTCCTTCACCACATTTACTGGCTTGACCCTGGCTGGACACCAGGTACCCACTAAAGCCACTCTCTCCCTCCCCTTTGCAACTGGACAGAGGAGAGAAAAAAAAGTGAAGGGTTCATGAGTTAAGAGCTGGGAGAGGTCACTTACTGATCACCATCAAGGGCAAAACAGACCCAAAGTGGGGATATTAACTGAATTTATTACAGGGATCAGAGCAGAAGAGTGAGAAGTAAAATAAAAACACCTTCCCGCCACCCCTCCTTCCTTCCAAACTCTAACTCCTCCCCCACAGCGGTGCAGGGGAACAGGGAATGGGGGTTACCGTCAGTAGTTGTTTCTGCCGCTGCTCAGGGAGAGGAGTCCTTCCCCTGCTCCTGTGGGGTCCCTCCCGCGTGAGTCCATCCCTCAGGCAACAGTTCTTCCCAAACTGCTGGCCCGTGGGTCACTCCTCCATGGGGTGCAGTCCTTCTTGAATGAGCTGTATCAACGTGGGTCCCCCACAGGGGCCACAAGTCCTACCTGGGAAAAATCTGCTCCACTGTGGGCTTACCTCCATGAGCTGCAGGTCTCCAGCAGGACCCCTTGGGTCTCCCATGGGGTCACAGCCTCCTTCATGTATCCACCTGCTCCAGCACAGGCTCCTCCTTGGGCTGCAGGGGGGTCTCTGCACCCGGATGGTCCTCCCTGGGCTGCAGGGGCACAGCTGCCCCACCATGGGCTGCACCACGGGCTGCAGCTCCGGTGCCTGGAGCACCTCCTGCCCCTCCTTCTGCACTGACCTCGGTGTCTGCATCGTTGTTCACATGTTCTCACTCTGCTCTTCCCTGGCTGGAATCTTCTCTGAGCAGTAACTTTCTGTTCTTAAATATGTTACCACAGAGGCATTACTGTCACTCCTGATTGGCTCGGCTTTGGCCAGCGGCAAGAAGCCCATCCTGGAGCGGGCTGGCATTGGCTCCACCAGACGGGGGAAGCTCCTAGCAGCTTCTAACAGAAGCCATCACTGTGACTCCCTCTACTACCAAAACCTAGCCACAGAAACCCACTACAATATATTAGGAGCATCTCTCACAAAAACAAGTTCTAAGTAACAAACAAAAAAATAAAATACCTGGAGGCAATGGGATAAAATGGGTAAAAGCAATCATTGCTAACATATAATTAAAACATCCATTGAAACTGAGATTTGCATTTAAAAAACCAATTTTTCTTCAGTTTTGTACATTATCTCCAAGTCTCTGTGTTCCCAGTCTAGCTCCGAATGAACAAAACATTGTTTTAAAACACAGAAATGTTTCACCATTCAAGAATGAAAAAAGAAACATTCTTATGCCAGCCAAAGCTATTTGGACTCAATTTTACTAAACTGCTAACAATTACAGCTGCATTTTTAGGTGAATAAATGTCTTACAAAACAGATGTCACCCAACTCTGTATAGAATACTGGCTTCAAATGTGAACCCTCTTCTACAGTACACTGGGCACCAGCCGGCACTTTGTACCCAGCCCGTCAGACAATTCCCTACTCTGCACCAGTTCAGATCACACACGCTCTTCAGGGCCTAACTTAATTTCTTCTCACTGCTGGTAAATTTCACCCCAAATGAACTACAAGCAGGTCATTTGTTACACCTGTTAAGAGAGAGGCTTGGTTAAATTTCATACAGTCTGGAGCAAGAAGCTTTTGAAATGCGTGACATAGTTAATGTTTAAAGTGACCAGAAGAAAGATACTCAAAATCGACGAAGAAAACAAGTGGGAAATGAGTGTCGCTTTCACAAATCCACCTAAGATAGACATTCATAGCATTGAAATTGAAAGGTGAAAGATGACTAGAATAAGTATTTGCGGGTTTTCCTCATTTTCCTTAAATTTGCCACCAGTGTTTACTTTAGAGTATTCCTGTTTAACTAAACTTCACAATAAACTGACTTTGTTCCTCTGAGATTTATGCATTTCTTCATGCTGAAATGACCTCATGTCACTATTGTGTATTTAGTGATAAGAAGGTCTCATACCAGCAATAAAGCCATATGGAATACATTACTCAAAGGCCTAATAAGTACAAAACATTCAGCATTTATTTACCACATTGAGGGAACAGAGTCCTTAAAAGGTTATTTAGACTATAGCATGGAGACTAAAATATACCCAGTGTCCTGCTGATTTGACAGCTTGCCATAACTGTCTCATATAGTCTCAATTAGAACACAATACATACACACACATAATGTCTTGTGGGAAAACACTCCCAATTACAAAAAGCCACAAGAAGAATAGCACTGCTTTTGACAGCTGGAATGCACATATTGTCATAATCCTGCTGGATACCTACTGTAAGTGAAAGGTATGCATCTTCCTGAACCTCCAAAAAATAATGTCAGATTGAATAAAAGTCAGTGCTGTCGGCCAATCCACCTGCGTGACACAGCTCTTTGATGACTCCAGCTTTTGCTGAGGGGGAAGGAAGATTGTTTGCCATTTTTCTCTACCAATATTACTCATACATCTATTCAAATCAGAAACAGGATTTGCGGGGAGAAAACGCTTTTCATGTCTTCACTTCTATTGAAAATATAACAGCTCCACCTTGAGGCAGGACCCAGTGAATGTTAGTAGAAGGTGCAGTCAAGCTGAAGATGCATTACAGCCAACAGTCAGCCACTACCATATAAAACACAGATTGACATTTCCCACTGTCCCTTTCTGCTTATCTTCTTAGCATAAAAGAAGGCATGCGTGTACATGGTGCATGAGTTTGGACAAATGTGCTGAAAAAAAAATTAAATACATATCAAAGAGGCACCAGTTTTACAGAGCATCTCCCAGGGATGATGCAAGTCAAGCACAACAAGGCCTGACAGAAATATTCTTTCAGGAACAGGAACTATTCAAGCTTCTTTCCAAGTAGCACATATGATTAAATTTCAAACAATTAATTTCTTCATTATTGTGTTCTTCCTAAATGAGAAGTAAAAAGATGAAGATATTTCAATGTTTCATCTGAATCACTATTCAAATATTCTGAGTTAATCAACAATTTCAGTACACTGCTAAGCATTGCCAGTAAGTAATCTGTTCTTCAAGTATTAATGACATTATTTATTTTTAAATAGGTTATTTTAACAACATAAGTGCTAAATATCAACTTGTATATTCTTCAGGCTACTTCAGGAATTTTATTTTTAATGGACAATGTATCAGTATTCAGAACCTTTCTGGCAAATCCAAATTATGTCAGTTAGATTGGCAAGTCAAAACAGACATAAAAGCTCTGTCGCATTCAAATGAATGTTGATTAGGGTACTGAGATAGATTGATTATGGCATGGAAAATAGATCTGGTTGAAGACTATCAGTCAGTGGAAACAGTATCTGCAGCAGGAAATCAGAGTGAGCTACACCTGTAGAATAAAACTATTACAGAACAATGGGGAAAAATCATCATCAATGGAGTTTGCAGCTATAAGGAGGGCACACAAGTAGTCAGCTTGAATAAAGACTGGAATTAACCATGTGCTGGTTTTAGCTGGGATAGAGTGAATTTTCTTCACAGTAGCTAGCATGGGGCTGCGTTTTGATATGTAGTGGAAACACTGCTGACAGTACAGGGATGTTTCAGTTAGTGCTGAGCAGTGCTTACTCAGAGCCAAGGCATTCTCTGCTTCTCACAGCACCCCACCAGCAAGGAGGCTGCAGGTGCACATGAAGTTGGGAGCTGACACATTTGGGACAGCTGACCCCAACTGACCAAAGGGATATTCCATATGGCATTACGGTCAGCATATGAAGCTGAGGAAAGAAGGAAGGGGAGGACATTCAAAGTGATGGCCTTTATCTTCCCAGGTAATCATTACACAAAATGGAGCCCTGCTCTCCTGGAGATGGCTGAACACTTGCCTGCCCATAACAAGTAGTAAACAAATTCCTTGCTGTGCATTGGTTGTGTGCGCAGCTTTTGCTTTCCCTATTACACTGTCTTGTGAAAAAACTGAGTTTTCCCTATTACACTGTCTTGTGAAAAAACTGAGTTTTTATACTTTTACCCTTCCAATTCTCTCCACCATCCCATTGTGGGGGCTGGATGGGGGTGGTGGAAGTGGCTGTGTAGTGTTTAGTCGTTCACTAGGGTTAAACTACAACATCATTCTGGAAAAAAACAGAAAGAAAAACTATGGGGAAATGACAGGAAGACAACTTTGAAACTTGTTAAGAAAGTTATTTTGCAGCTAAGAAATAAGGGAGATGAAAAGAGGTTGAAAATTTGTCTTGCATGGGAGTTCTGCCATTAGGACTTAAGTAAACAATCTCACCCTTGCGATATGGGTATGACTCATTCTCTTTATTTTGAAGGGTATAGAAACCCTTGCAATGACCTCACCAGCATTCACAAGAGTTTTATAAGCCTATAAGTATTGTAAAACAATTTATAAATTAATGGCATCTAATAACCATCGAAGACAATGAGAAACTTCATTAAAAAGCCATTTTGCTAATTCCAAGATGACAGGAATATCAAAGAAACTTTCAACTTGGATAAACGGGAGATAGTTCACTAATTTATTTAAGTGAAGATTAATATACAAAATGCATTTCAAGTCTCTTAATCACTGATAAACCAAACTATGACTCTCTAAAAAGATACAGGGTAAGCCTGTTGATTTTCTTTGCTAATTTCTAACTTTATTAAGGGAAATACAACGTTATCATGATGTGAAAATGCAGCACAAAAATAAGCATTTAGTTTGATTTTAAAAATCAGTCAGCATCCATAATTTGCAATGCAAACCTCTTTATGGTTTATTAAAATAAGTGTTAGTGAAACAATTTTATTCTATACAGCTGAACAGCCTCATATATATTTATGACTGCAACAGATGTTTCTATGGGCTCATTTAGATCGCTTCTCCTTACATTCCCCTCAGCTGATGAGGTGCCCTTCTATGTTACAAGGAATTCCTTTTACTTCACAGTGGTACAGCTGGTTAAAAACACCATCTGCACTCATAAATGCTTGGATTGTATTTAGCCACAATATACAGAACCTGAGACTGTCTGCTGAAAGCTGGAGATGAAGTTTTACATGACATTTGCACACATTCAATTGTTAAGTCCCTAAATACTGTTTATGCTGTCAGAATAATACAAAGTAGGATTTTACCAGCATTTGTTTTGTGGTGGCAATTCGGACCAACACACATTCAACCTGTGATTTAACCAATGCTTTTTTTCTAATTGCTTTTTCTAAAGGGTACACCATAAAAAAAAAAAAAAAAAAAAAAAAAGGAAGAAGCTTACTATTCAAATCATTTGTTTTTAAGCCATTATTTTTAAAATCAGTTTCATTGATAAATCCCATTAGTAAGAGTGCAGCAATTCACACACAGTCTATAACGTTATACGCTGCCACAGTGCAGTGAAGCCCTAACCAACACTCTGGGCTCCCACTGCCCAGTAAACCGCATTCACAGCTTATTTCTAGAAATAGGTTTCAGGAGCCCTGGTCCTCACAAGGCTCAATTAACTCCACTGCTAAACACGCTACTATCTCAGTAGTGCAGCCACTTAGCCAAAACACATTAAAAATCTATTTCAACTTACCTTTTCACCCACAGGACTCACTTCTGCTAACTACTCTAGTTCCCCTAACTAAAACAGATCAAGTGACACATTGATACTCCTTGACTACATGAGTCCAAGCACTTGTTTTCTCACAGCTTTTCCTCCACCTCAAATTAATTTATTTTGGAAACATAGCCAGTAAAGTTGCTTCTGTATAATTTAAATAAGGAAATAAGTGTTTATGTAAGCAGTTGCAGTGAAACACTATACAAAATTTAAAAGACATTTAGACATATTTTTAATTGATCTGGTATTGATTCATTATTGATAACAGACAGAAGTTCAATCTGTAGCCTGAAAACTACTTTACCTATATTTTAAGGAAGAAACAACTCATCTACGAGAAAGCTGATACATATAATTTTACCTTATTTCTGCAAGCAGGTTGTTCAAGCAGTTCTTCTCAGGTGACATCTGCACTAGTTTTTTGGCTATCAAGTTTTTTGGAGATAAAGCAAGATGCTAAGAAGTTTGCTGCAGAACACATGGCTCTCTGACAACTTACGAAGACCACTCATGTCACAAAACATTACTATGTTTTGAAGCATTACTATGTTGCTAACCTTTTTGTAAATATTGAATCTGTTCTGCCGCTTCTGCAAACACAAAAAAGGCCACACTTTAAACATAAACATTATGGAAAAAAATTTAGTAATTCTTCTATTCAGATGTTATACTGAATCATTTCAATGTTGTTATCTGGACTCACAGGTCTGTATTTTCCAGTTTTAATTTAACAGAGTTGTTAAAATTCCCAGCAAGTGCCAAACTTTACTTCTATAAACTAAGACGAACTTACAACACATGGATTATTCAGTGATTCACCTTTGCAGTAATAGTCCATTTTGAAGAAACACATGCCTGGAACTTGCATTTTCTAGATGCCCTATTACGCCTCTGGTAGATAATAATTTATTAATAATATATTTATTTAAACATTAATTTAATATCACAGGAGGATCTACATACAGTTTTGTTTGTTTTTTGTTTGGTTATTTTGTTTTTAGCAATTAACTCTTCTGAAGTTGAAACCTTCAGGGATTATAACAATGTTTCATATTGAAGAAATACACACCAGTACTAGTTTCTCAGTTTAAAAAGACCCTATTTTCCATCCTGTTCCACTAAGGGGAGACTTCATAAATCAAAAACATCATATGTAGAACCAGAAGGAATAAATATGTATCAACAAGGCACTTTCTTTCTTTTGTTCAGAAATGACAAGCAGCTGTAGCAACACTTCTTTGGTTTGCCTTTGTTTAAAAGCAAACTTGAATTTGGAAATCCCCATAAGAGAAATTTATTGCAATATTTAAACATTAAAAAAAAAAAAAAATAAAAAAAGCTTCTCCAGAACTTTTGAAGATGTTAACTTGTTACGAGCTGATGCTGTTCACATAACTTCTAAGTCAATCCAGAATCTGACAGCTGTATTTCAGTCACTGCTGGTCACTCACTTGAGATACAGGATTTAATGTCAAATCATAAAGGGAAAAGAACACAACTGTCACATCTCTTTGGAGTTACATGCCTCAGTAAAAGAAATGTGTCCTCCGATAGGGAATTACAGTGGTTTTGTTAATTCTAGGAGTCTGATCTACTTAAGAAAGTACTATTGGTGAATAAGTGTCTGACAAGGCTATCAAAACAAAGCAGAGCTAACGTTAACATTTACAGTAGTGTCAAGATGTTGAGTCTACCTGTCAGATGGTAGTCTTGCCTAAGATGGATGCTTAAAACAAATCTCCTTGTTCCCCAACCCCCTTTTAGGGTGGGTGAAACAATCTACTTCTGAGCCAGGAATTGTCTATATCATACAACAATGGCGTACCTTGCATTTTATTTCAGTAACCAAGAGAAAGCAGACTACAGTTCTGCTATAAAGCAGTTTCACTGTCAGCTTTGACAAATTTATTTCCAGCCCAGCTCCTACTTTCCAGAACTCAAGTTCTTGGAAAAAAAAAAATCCAAAGAAAATAAATAAATACCAGATTTCCATCAAATCTTTCAGAATATTTGGGGTCCAACAGCTTTGAGCCTGCCTTCTTCATCTCTCCATAAATACAGCTGACAATTTATTTAGCCATGTTACTTACATACTGCCAGTTTGCTTGTAATGATTTTGGGGGGCATTGGTATTATTCATAATAGCAACAGAATTATGAAGAAAGATTAATTTTCCTTTAAGAAATGCTATTTCACATACAGTGTTAAACTTAGAGATTATATCAGGAGGATTGCTCAGTTCTGAGGTATTTAACAACTAGCATTCAGGCCACATATATATCACATGTTCAGAGGCTTGTATGGTCAATTTTATGAGCTATTAAAACCTTTAAAACATATTCCACTTGTGCCAAATTTAAGATTTTCTTCATATTCTGATTACACGTATGAAATGAGCCAACAAACTGTGGTATAAACAGTTTAACAGATCCTTTCTGGGTCTACCAACAGACTGAATAAAGCCAAAATTCTTATTACAATAAATCTAGAACTTACTTATGACACACTGAAGACTTAGGTTCTAATCTCTGATAATTTTGTTCAAAATGTGCAAAACAAAGTTGACACAATACAAAAGCACACAGGATGCAGAACAAGATGGATCTTCTAAACTGGAGTATATAATTACAGTGATGGGATTCAGACTAACAGCAAAAAATAAAAAAAAAAAAGGTGTGGTCCAGAAAATAATTATTATGTCACATTTTATGAGAACTTCTCCATGTATCCTCAAAGTCCATAAAATCTGAACAGCTCTTTGGTAGGCATATTTTCTTTTAAATTCAGGAGAGTGCTGAAGCAGAGTCAGAATGGCAGACTGGTCTTATTTTCAAATATCTCACTGATTTCAATAAAACATGGTCCAATAAAAACAAACCAGAAATTCTACTTGCAGAATTTGTCTCATTAGCTCCAGATTTAAATGTGGAGTTAATTAGCTAAATTTATGAAAGGTCTTGAAATAGTAAACTAAGACATTAAAAAAAAAAAAATCAGAAAATAAGTTCTTCTGAAAAGAACTACTATAATATAAAAACAATCTTGGTCTAATATTCAGCATATGAAAGCATTATTAAAATAATAATTTTTAAAACACAGCACAAGAGGAAGAATAATTATTTAATAATATTGGATAATATTTTAATATTTATCGTGTACCTTAATATTTAGTTAAAGCTTCTGTGAGTGAAAAAACAAGCCTGAAAGAGAACGTTTACATTCTTACAGGATTACTAGAGCCCCAGCAAATTACTGTGGATATCCAGGCAACCATTTACCTGCTGCTATCAAACGAGAAAAGAACAGTTACCTTGGCAACTGCTGTATCTCCTATTACACTGTGTTACTTCCAAGACAAAAACATGGCTTTAGGAGAGAGTTGTGGAGGACATTTGGCTTTTTCATTTTCACTGGCAATGTCCTCAGGGATATCAGAACAGATTTATAAAGCTATCCTAATTCTCAATTAGAAAATAAATGCATTTTCATTATATGAAATGCAATGACAACTAGGCACAGTCTCCGTTTTAGTCAATATAAGGACCATAAAAGTTGTAGGGAGGATTTAATTTTGTTTACCTTTAATTTACATACAGGAAAACTATTACTCAGAATCCTCAGGAGATTCATGTAATACCATACGTGTTTTATAAAAAAGAATATAGGCATGTACTATGTGGCATCACTTAGTGACTGCATCACCCCTGCACATCAGCTATGAGATAGAACTGTCGAGATTTTAAAGAGTTTCACAAAGCATATCTGTTTTACTACTAAATATGCAGGACTTCTTCCAGAGGAGGACAATAGAGTTTTGTAGAGAGTCTGACATAAAACTAAGAAACCAGGAAGCTCATTTTAAAATGGTCAAAAAGGTCACAGTTATTATTAAAAAAGAAAAATTAACATTCTTGGCATGGGAAGCCTCTGTACTTCTATGTATACTATACCTTACATTACAAGACTGGCACTCAGAACCTTAATTAAAATTCCCATTCCAGACATTGACAGCGTTTTTAAAAAGTGATTTAAATAACAGGTTATATTGGTCTTATTCAAGTTATTTCATCCTAATGTTTTCTTAGTTTATGAGAATCTTCGCCTGAAACTATTTAAACTCATCTTAAGGAGAACAAAACAAAAATCCCTCACCTCCCTCAACCCTTTCATCATATAAATATATCAAAACTAGAGTCAGTGGATTAATCTGAATGTTTTGGTTTTATTTTAGATGTTTTCATGCATATATGCATGTTTTAGATCTGGAGACCTTAGGTAATGTTTTCCATTTACACAGTATGACACAATTCAAACATAAAAAGTCATAAATAAGAGTCATAAATAACCTTTCCAGAAAATTATTACAAGTCAGTGTATCATCACCTTTTACAATCTGGCCTAGATATCAGAAATTCTGGGGGGTTTTGATTCCCACTGATTTGAAATAGGGATGCACTTCTCCCATGTCCCAGATTACTGACCTATTTTTTGGATATTTTTAAGTAAAACTTTGTTCCTTGCATGTCTAGACATGTTCTACTTTATATAAATAGTATAGTTCAAATTACTGTGCTTTTATGTAGAAAATAAATACTCTTATTTTATTATGTTTGCTATGGCTTATTCGTGTTTCTTTTCTGGTTTCATTTTAGACTATAGATAAAACACCAAAGAAGTTTATGATTCATGCAATTCCCTGAATAGGGAGCTAGTTTTCAGTGTTATCACCTACTACTTTTGTTACTGCTCTTACACTGGCTTTATTCTTCTGTTTATACTAGACAAGCCCCTGAAAATAGCAGCCCCTCTGTTTTGCAGTACTGCCACCCAGTAACACAGTTGGAGACAGGAGAACATCCCATGCTGAAGTTGGTGAGAAATTAAAGAGAAAATCAAAGATTTTATAGCCTGTGGAGAGAAATTATTTTCAGTTTCTCTTTACAGTGCCTTTTACCTACAGTCTTGTGTTTTGCTGTGATTTCTTTTACTGTCCTGTCAATCCTTGCTGGAATCTTGGAGTGTTGGCAGCTACTGCAGGAGGCCATGCCAATATGAGGCAAGGTCAAAAGCAGGCTTTTTTGAACAGTTCTTTCCAACAAAGAAGTTCTTTCCATTCTATAATTTTGAGCAGATATTCTTCATATGGCAAACTAGAAGGATCAACCAGGACTTTAGCACTGCTTGCAACAGAAGAGCTATATTTAAGAGTATTAACAACAAATTAATTTCATACTACTTCTACTTACTAGGAACATATTAAAGTTTGTATTAATCCTTTCACTCAGAACTGGGTATTATCAGTATTTCACTAATTTCTAGTTGTACAGCCTTCCTAATTCCATAAGTACACTTCTAGTGTACAGAGAGAACTTCAGAAAAAGAGAATCACCTTCACAAAGGATTAAAAAAATCAGGAATGTGAGTTAACATCTGTATATTTTATCTTGCTATACTCTTAGGTGAAAGAGGATTGCTTATTTCCACACCACACTATGTGCTTTAGCTTTCTTGAAAGAACAGAGTTACTTCTTAGCTTTTAAACAAAAGAAGACCCCATGTACACCCCCCACCACCCCCAGTATTAAATTAAAAGATTATCCAAAAGAGTGCAGTTGTTCAACAGTCAGATCAGGATTTCCCAGACTAGACTGAAGAGAGATAATACAGCAATCCTACAGCTCTTTAAAGGTCTAAATGCATACACTTTTCACACATTAGTATAGTTATGCCTATTTTACAGGCACATTAACTACAGCACACAGAAATGAAGCATCTGTCTCATCACTGTTCTGTCATTAGAGTAAGAGTAAACAGAACCTACATGCCCTACATTTCAATCTCATACTTTACTAAGCCATACTTCATCTGATTGTAGTATTATTAGTTGTTCTGCTTTACACAGTCATTGATGCCAGAGGATTCAAAAATCAAATCTAAAGTTATTATATACAAATGATACCACAAAACTCAATTTTAACTTCACTGAAGTAAGAAAATAGCTGACAACAGGAGCCATCCAGTCTGATGTGTCTCTTAATCTCCATAAATGCATTAAATAATTAGAAATCAGCCTTAGGGCTGCTGCTACATTAAGTGAGTCAATGAAGGATACAGATATTTCTGATACTGACAAGAGCTAAGAATACTTAAATGCAAGACTGCAGAACTAAAAAGTAAACAATAATTCATGAAATTAATTGAAATAAAAATGTTCAAGGCTGAAAGAACATGATTAAGAGTACATGGAATGATAAACAGCATTTAAAAAGGAAAAAGTAGGTCCTTTGTTACCACAGCATAAAGCAAGGACAGCATGATAATACTAGTGCAATTACGTTCCTGAATACTTTCAAGTTCTGAAATAATTTTAGCAACCAATGGAACATATAGTACCCGTAAGTTATGATCAACTGGCAAACTACAGAAAGCTATTTTTAAGAGTTTTGTTTTGGTTTTAAGGAAAATCTAGTAGCCACTAATTTTGGAAAATATTACTTAGTTAATTGCAAGTCATTCAACATTCACTTAATTATTTCATGCTGCATGTTTCTCCAAAAGACTAAAATTGACCTCTGCTGAGGAGGAAAATATTACTATTTCCATATCCTTTAGCTTGGACTCTTTGAAAGTCACATCTAAATATCCCAAGTTGATGGCTTCAGAATGTAACTTTCACAATGCAAAACACTGGCAATTATTACACACAAAGGGCTTATTAAACACTAAGTGTTACCACAGTCAAGTGTTCCTATTTTCCTTTCCATGCCTGATCTCCTAAACTACTCACACTCCTTACAAGTTTCACATAAACTGCATTTGTTGTTGGTCACCTCCAACAAAGAGTCAAATGTATGTCCTTTCTTTGTGTATTTCCTTTGATAGTTTTTTGTGTGATTTTTAAGTGGCTCAGCCTCAGTGGTAGCAGTGCTTCAAATTCATCAACAGAACAAAATGCAGCTCTTTGTAGAAAAGAAAGTAGCTTTTTCTGGATAAACTTATTTATTAAAACTGTTTTGAACTTCCATCAGTTTTACAGTATTCTCCAATTTCCCTGTCTCTTGCATAGATACCTGTGGGGCCAATCTTGGATATCACAAGTCAATTAAAAATATACTTCTGAGTTGAAGAAAAGTATACTTCTAAACCCGAAGCAAAGACAGGAATATTTTTGATTGGTTTATACTAAGTTCATTATTTTCAAGCTATTTGGAGCTTTATGAAAATACCATTGCTGAATATCCATTATAATTTAATTTGTGGCCTGAAGAAGATATGAGATGAGGTAATTGAGGTGCTACTCTTTCAGTATTGTTGGGCTTCTTGTCAGTAAGGCTAAATTCTTGTTCTCCTCACCAAAAATGTATAATACATTTGCCTTAAAAATGTCCAGGGGCATCACTTGGTTTTGCAAAAAGAAAAAATTATTCAGGGAGCAGACACTGTGCAAGTTATGTAGAGTTAATCAAAAGCAAACCCTTCAAAGACACCAATGCAGCTTAAATTCTGAATTTGGAAAGAACAGAAAGTGTCTGCTTCCCGTTGCTTTACATAGACAGAGCTATCTTCCCTATGCTAATACTTCTAATATTTGATGCAGGATATTTTCAAATACTTTTATTTACTGTCCCACAGGCTCTTCCAAATATCTGTACTTGTACATCATATATTCTACATAAAATCATGTGACACACTTTAGGAGTATCTCTTAGCAAGCATACACTTCTTACTCAGACAGTTTTCAAAAACCCGGAAAACATTACTTTAGGAAGAAATTAAGAGTTATTTCTCTCTTGCTGAGATTGTTCAAAAAATAAGAACTTTTTCTCCTCAAGTGTTAATCAGTTTCTTCTCTTACTTGACACTTTAGGTCACCATTTTGTTTGGGACCCTGTAATCATTTCTACAACAGACAGTTATGGTATCACAGAGGTGTACCTTTTTAGTGAACAATAAAGCAATCTATTTGAACTCCTCTAGTTCTGTGCTCACTCTAATATTTTTGGTGATTACAAAAGATAAATAGAAAGCCAGCTCTTACATCACAGGGCAGTTTCCAGGTTTCAGAAACAAACAGTGTTAGCTGGTTTGGCACTCTTAGCCTCACTGCAGAGCAACTAAGAGTTCTTTTTACCTGTGCTTACAAAATCCATGTTCAGCACAGTTCTGGGATACAAAGAAACACAGCCAGAAGTTTTGATTTATGCCAGCTGTGCACTGGCCTGCTAGGATTCTCACTCAGGTTTAAAATAAAACAAAAGAAACAAAAAATCCCCCGCAATACATCTTGTTTAGTTATGTCCTAGTTCTGGTCAGGAGGGAGTTAATTTTTTTGCAGTACCACAATGGGGCATGGTTAAGACACAGCGGTTATTCTATACCACCTCCCATCATCTGAGAGAAAACGTGGTAGGGAAGAACCTATCAGTATTGTCACATACTTTCTGTGCAAATTGTTTCTTCCTCTTATATACCTTCTGTTATTAATATTGTCGATGTTACTGTTTGTTTTCTTATCTCATTGCTGTTTCCAGTAAATTCTTCTTGTCTCAACTCATGATCTTTGCCTTTTGTGTTTCCAATTGGAGGCAGAAGAGGGACGTGAGTGGCAGTGTGGGTTTAGTGGAACTACTGTATTGGAGAATACCATTCCTAAACCATGACAAGTTAATATTTTAATTTTTACGCAAGAAAAGATAATATATATATATATAATAAGGCAAATATCACATAAAATTCAAAGCTGACATGTCATTAAACAACTCCAAAACTTTCAACCAGCATCCAGGGATTTTTCCCCTTCAACACTTCAGTCTTGTGCAGCATTTATCAGATAGAGCATGATTCTCACAGATGCATATTTACATGGGATTTTATCAAAATCTGACCAGATTTCATCCTAAATTGTGCTGGAATAGTCACTTTATGTTCCAAACGAAAGCAGCAGCAGTGCAATTACTGTGTAGTAATTACTTTTTCCAACACTAAACCTAAAACCAAGCTGTTCATATCAAATCCTTCCATTACTCCCCGGAAAACATGCTGGAGCTGTTACACCAGTTTCTGTGTAATAAATGTCATTATCACAGCTCTGCATCTTTGAAACATTAACCAGAAGTAGAAAAAAGATGGTGAGCAGTATTAAAATCTGCTATTTAAAAATTAATGTTTCCAAATAGATTGCAGGGCTTGAATTATGCCTGATAGTTCTAACAGCTTTCAGTAATGGATTCATAATGCCACCAACCCTTGCACTACACAGGAACTGAAAACTGACAGGTTGTCCTGTTCCATTTTGGCTCATTGAGGAATTTTTGCTGATGAGAATATTGAACCCAAACCATTGTTTTAATTGATTCAAGGCTCGAAAGAAGAGCATTCCTATTAAATTATTCCTCCTTGCCCCATAACTTTCAGCTGCGCACCTGTAACACTGGAATCCCAACCTGTTCCTTCGTATCATAGTTGCGCAGAAGCAAAAATACGATGTCAATTATTTTCTGCGTTTTTTTCTCAACATGTGGGGTTACAAACCACAGCTGAAACAAGGGGTTCTCAAAAGCACGAAACATAACACTTACGAAAACCGAAACACTTACTGTCTCCTTAAATTTTTCTACACTGTCTTAAATTAAGGGATGATATAAAAAGGACACCAAGATGTTGACATCTGGACAGCACACAGACAGCAGGCCTAAGGAGCACTTGGATGAGTATTCTATGAAGTATATTGAATCCCAAAAAATCTAGTACCCCCAAAACATTCAGGTGGCAAGAGCAAACTGCTTTTGCTTTTTTTTTTTCCTGAGGATCTTCAGCCTATTTTTCACTGTTCATATTCTTATCCAAACGCCTTAAACTTATACTATACTTCAGCCTTAGATCTGTTACAGTAAACTGTATGCCCCACAGAACATAAAAGTTCTCCAGCATCAGGAAGAGAAGGAGCAGTACAAACACATTCTGAAAAGAAAGTGTTATTGAGACAACCAACTGAAAGTCTTTGAGACCACATAGGCAAACTATTGATCCCACTGTTGTTACATATTATGTATGGCACAATACAAGACCATTCAAGCAAATCTTCCAATCAAGCATAAACACTTCAGCTTATCAAGGTTTTCACTATAGCTCATAGCTTTTTGGGGGATATTTTTCTTCCCCCTCAAGAAAAAACACACAGTAACCTTGGGCCAGGTTTAAACCGCTTTGCCTCTCAGTCTCCCTTTCCAATGACTACTTCTATCCTAAATCCATTTTTCACTTTACCAGGTCAACAAAAGAAGTACAGCCTGCACAAAGCATGCAATTATCACCTTTCCAAAGAAGAGCCAGAGGTGTATCTGTAGTGTGCAAAGGTGAAGAGCTCAGCCCAGGTCCATGGATGCTGCACTGGGTGCTAAACCTTCTATGCACCAAACCAGCTAAATTCTCAGAATTGAAATAATGTTGTTTCTCTCAGTTTATATGAAGTTTGATTTGAAATTCAGTGAAACTTAAGAACCTAAAGTGAACTAATACACAAAAAATAGCAACAGCAAATAAATGGAATCAAGTGCGTTTGACTTCAAAGCAGCAAAATTTTCACAAAATACACAATTTTGAGAAGCACCTTACTTTAGAAGATTGCAAGTCTATTTTTATTAATATCAGTTCGTCTTGGATGGTATTCAGAGAGTTAAAAGGCATACTTGCAACCTTTTCTACAAAATGGTTCTATTTGCCTAAGTGCCATAAGTAGAATCCATCTGCAGTCTTAGTATTTAAGTGTAAGTGGATGATATTTATTCAGCTAGTACATTTTTTCTGACATTTATATTACCTCAAAGGACAACACTGCCTTTGGAAATTCTATTTCAGATTGAGTTAATTGAACTTTTGAAGGCATGGTAATCATGTCATGAATCAGCAGCACTGGTTATGACTTTGAAGGGGTGACGTATCATAGAAATTGATTTTTTTTTCAGTCTCAGTGAAAAGGAATCAAGTTGAATAAAAAAATAAATTAACTTTAAGTGAACCAGACTGCTAGAGGTATAACCTCTAATGTCCCACTCTCACAATGCATGTACATACACACAGTTTGAAAATGGCTTGCCTTTAGGAAAACAGCTAAAGCTATTCTAAATATAAGTTTACTGCTGCTATTGAATAGCTCAGGCTAACAGTAAGAGTATTTGAAGAACTAAATATACTACAATGTATACGTTATATACTCAAGGTAAATATTTTACTCTGAAGTAATCATTAGCTCTGGAGGTTCTCTGCTGAAAAGAACTTTGGGATTTAAACACAATTACTTGTAATTGATAAAGCTTCTTATCTAGAGGTCATTAACCTAAATCCAGATCATGTGAAGTAGCAAACAAGCACTAAATACCGTTGTCTATCTAAAAGAAATTGGTATTCTCAGAGAGGAATCATAGAGATGCAACAAATCTGCATCTTCTATAAATAATACAATCCATCTCTCAACTGCCTCTAAAAAAGTCCACAGTACATAAAGAAATGCAAGCTCTAACATGCTGTACAACACTATTAATGTGAATATTCTAAAGAGGTCCATATATTAAAGAAAAAGTTGAAAACAACTGATCTAGAATAAAAACTGTCTATTGGATATTTGTAAGAGATTTTGGCAGGCAGAAAGAACATTAGTCACTGCAGAAGCCCAAAATGTCTCACCCTTGTGGGGAGGGAAAGTGAGCAGGGAAAGAGTTGCTGGAAAATGGTAAAAAAAAAAATAAAATTAAAAGGACACCTACTGTGAAGGCTGGATTTGTGCTTTCAGTAAAATATCTGTCCATTCTAAATTGACTTTGTCTTGAAGTTTGAGTTCAAGAACACGCCTCTTCAGAATTTCCAAATCCTTTCATACAGTTTTGCTGACCTTTTTTCTGCTCCAACAATTATTTGGTTGTTCGTGGCACACTGGAAGGGTTTCAATAAAAGAATGGAGATTAGCCAAAGCCTCCAACTCCAACATTCACATACGTAGAAAAAGTAGAATAAAATCCCTCACACTTGGAAAGACAGGGGATCTCAGACTACCATGTCTTAACAAAATGGAGATAGGTTATAACAAATGGTGTTCAAGCAAATGCATGTGGTGTGTCAAAGAACAAGCTTATGCAATGTAGCCTCTCTCAGTAAACTGCTGGAGGACCCTTTTCTGAGGCCCTGAAGCAGGCTTGAGCACAAAATATGTGCTGAGTCATTTAACTGTGATACAGTGGAGGCAAACTTTCTCTGTGCACTCAGATGCCTAGAAAACTAACTGAAGGCAATTTAGGCAGCACAACGTCAGTAAGTAATTCCAGTTGGGCACTCCACTCCATGTGCTTCTGAAGCTCTGGATCTAAGAAACTATGCTATTTCATTGTATACTAACTTAAAGATTAAACTTTCCATGGCATGCAACAATGTACAATTGTGTAGTTTACCTTTACTACAAGAAAAGATTACTTTAAAGCTATTTGAGATACACAGGCATAAAAAAAACTCAGACTAGGAATGGATTTCCATAACCAGGAGACTATTGTCAAGAATTTTTGGGGAGTATTGGAAAAGGAGTTGAGAAATTCAAATATTTTCTAACCTTTAAGTAAAACTCCTCCCAAGACTGCCCAACACTTCATCGCTCAGTTAAAAGTCAGTGTCTTGAAGCTGTTATAATGCATATAAAGAAAAAAAAAAAAGAAAAGAAAAAAAATTAGCAAAATAAAAATGGGGAACTGGGGACAAACTGAGGTCAAATTCTTGACTTAACAAATCTTATTTTTAAAGTCTTCTTCCAATTTCTTAAGCCTATATTGCAAGCAGCAATAAAGTTCTACATTCTTATAAAACATACTTTGCCTCTATTCTGAATTTATGATTTAATGGAAGTTTAAAAAGACAATTAGAGCCTACTGTCCTCTCTGCATGGATTCTATGAATATCTTCGAGTTGGAAATTATTTTCTCCTAGCTAAAATACAAAAATGTGAATGGATACAGAAGTACAGACAAGCTCCTTGTCAGTTCTGCTGTAAATACTACTATCTCAATTTTACTGCTGTTCTCAGAGTGGACTGCACCACTCTGAGGGAACTGTTATCTTTGGGAAAATAAAAAGAAAACAAAATAATAAAATAAAATAAAATAAAATCAAATCTATCTAAGCCTCTAATGCAAGTAGAATAAGTATTGTTTTCTATCAAACCAAATTTTTGGAAAGTACTCTTCACAAAAAGAGAAATGAGATTATCTTGTTAACAGCTGACTCTTTAGCAGTATGAGCTTTCATAGAAAACTAATAAAAGTTAAAAACTCTAGTGTCCTCATTTAAATCAAGTAATTATTCTGACATTTTCTTTTAATACAATCAACCAGCACTGTTCTGTGTCAAAAGGACAGAAAAAAGGATGTATGCTAGTTTTGCATAATATAATCCTGGTAAACAGGTCACATATGATGTCCTGCAGAGGATGACGGTGGAAAAGAGCTACTTAATAAGCACAGAATATGGAAGAAAAGGCAATGGATCCTTGGTTTTCTCCTTCCTAATGGTTGAGGAAGCTTCAGTCAGTTTTCTGGAGCAACTAGCACTGAGCAGTTCAATTCCTTTCTGGGTAGAAAAAGCACCATCCCTTTGCCTTTAATTTTCTAACAACTAGCCTCCAAAAACAAACAAACAAGAACACCAGTGTAACTGCTTCACATTTAAGAACTTAAACATTTCATTGTGACATCCCACATTCCATCCAGCACTCTTCCACTCCACAACTTCCTGGAGTGAGAAATTCCAGAATTTCTACATGCTGGATGAAAAAGTATTATCTGTTTTACACTGACTTCCTAGTGGTTTCGAGGACTGCCTCTCACTTCCAGAACTGTGGAATTTGGTGAATAACAGTTCTACAGTCACCTTCCCCATAAGTTATCACTTCTATGATTTTGTAGACCTTGATCATATAATCTTTTACACATTTTCTACCAAAATGAAGTCACCCCCGTTTGCCCACCCAGCATATTTTCAGGTGAAGTATCTTGATCATACTGGTTTTTTTAATCCTCAGGACTTGAAAACATCATGAATTTCTGAAGTGTCATCAAGTTCTATTTTAAGCAATAAGACTGAAAGATTGTTTTAACTCTTGCCACTTTGATGATGATGTGAGCTTTATCATTCAAACCATGCTACAAAATCTGCCAGTAAAACAGACACACCATGTGAAATTCCATTCTGCATGTGCTTAATGAGCAAAGGGGATTTTTTTCGCTCCACACAGAGAAGAAAATATATTTGTTTCTGTCAGATGCTATAGTGAAAGATATTACCATACATTATAAAACTTCAAGTTAAAAATGTAGTTGAACTTGTTTTTAAAATGTGTGACACTCAAATCGCATAAGACCACTTCTTCCTTGAAATGAAATGTAGAAACACTTACATCCTTGTTATGCACAGGGGTTCTGTACGCATCAGGAATGCAACATCTACAACATTAGGTATTTCAATTACTTTAGGGGACTGAGAGAATATAGCAGTTGGATAATAGAGGACAGTCTTCTTGACATAGTCTTTACACAGACTTTTAGATACCACATATGTTCATCTGAAGGAGTTTAGACAGATCTTTCCATGGGTTTCATGTCATAAAAGTAACTATCTCCTCTCAGTATGAATTATAGTATAAGCTAAAATATGTAAGAAAAAGTATCTGAGAAGGGTAACACTAACAGCCTGCCTTTTCAGAATGCAGCATATGAATTTACAGCACATCCAGCATAACAGTGAAGGACTGATACATTTTCCTAAAAGAATAAAAGTTGATAAACACACTCTCATAAAATGTCATTAAGACCTGCGATTTTTATTAGGGTTTGTAAACAAAGAAAGTCTAAAGCTGCCAAGTAAGGCTAAAAGGGGGGCTGCAAAAGCAAGAGGTGGGGTGCAAAAAATTCTCCTTATAGGTCTTGGGTCAAGGCTCAAATGCAGGCTTAGAGTTAAGATTCAGGAAAAAAAAGTAGACCCTAGAGCTGCAGCATAAGTAGGGTTAAAAGGCTTGCCAAACAAAAAGGAGGTCTGCCAAAAGAAATTTCCATTGTGAATCCCTTTTTCCAGGTCATGGCTGTTGGTCCAGGGTAAAGACTTATCTGACCATCAGGACTCAGGGTTGGCAGGGAGAGGCTGGCAGAGAGATCCCAGAGCTACAATGTGTACAGAGACAGAAAAAGACTGCCAGAATAAGGGGAGGGCTGCCAAAGGGTATTTCCCCTGACAGCTACTTCCTCTGGGCAATGCCTGTTAGTCTCAGGTTAAGGTTCCACCAAGGACACTGGTTGTGAGGCAGATAAGAGCTAAGGTCTACAAATAATACTTACGATACTACTTTTGTCCCAAATTCTGTTGTTCATTTTCCAATAAGCTACACACTTCTGAGAAAGAATGGTCTTACTGTCATAAGGTGTTGCACTAATAAGCTATTGTACTAATCTCAGTTCTGGCAGAATTCAAAGGATTTTTCTGTTTCTTCTTTGACTCTTCAGTGACATTTCAGTTTTGCTAAAAGACCCTTTCACGAAAAAAAGGCCATTCACAATTGCATATTTGAAGGATGAATAGCCCCTCTCCCTCTGTATAACTGCATTTTTCTCAAGTTCTGCAGACTTATTTTTTTCCTAGACAGTCTTATTTGGCTGTGACCTAAATCGCAGGGGAAAAAAATTGTCCAGTGAATCTGAATTAGTTGCCAATTATATATATATATATATATATATGTATGTAAAGATCCAAAGCATCCTGATTCTTTCTTCAGAGAAGTACAGTTCTATTTTTCTCTCCCTTACATCTCTGTAGACCAGGAATAATTCCCAGAGAATGTGGAACCCAAATCAGGCTGAAAATAAAAGAAGCTACTATTACATCCACATCAAGGCTGAAGCACAGAGAATAAAGGAGATAAGGAAAGCAGTGCTCTGCCAGCTGGAATTTTACCCAACCTGTACAGAGGGTAGCAACCTCCTACTTATTCATTCTTGTACCTTTTACAAGCAATTAGATTTCAAAAAAGGACTCATAATTAGATTTTCAATCAACATAAATTTCCTCTACAGAGATTCTGATGGATCAGACCAGACCAATGAAGCCAGTAAAATCTCTCTTTCTGTTTCCTGTAACATCTGGGATGTAACATTTGTCGATACACAAAAAAGCTTAGGAAGTTCGCATTTCTCATTTTCCAAAAGACCTTCTGTTAATTATTAAAAATACCTCTGACATCTTTAAGAAAATGCTCCTTCTGGTAAAGCAGAATATTTTCTAAGAATTGACACTACAGTAAGTGGTATAAAGGAGACCTAACAAAATACCACTTATAAAAACATGGCTAGAAAACTTAAACAATTTTAAATATTTCAAGATAAGTTACTTCATATGAACTAATTTCTACTCTTAAGTACAGTTACACTGTCTTAAAATCGGTGTTATTATCTGTAACCAGTCATCTGCTTTACACAGCACTTTATACATATTAAAAACATTGGCCATATGAAAATGTACTGTAGGGCTGTGATCCTACCAGCACCACGGAGATGTGCTGAGATGGCTCCTAAGACTGGAGTGCTGGAATGGAAGGATACAGGGACTTCAGGAAGGACAGGCAAGGGGCAAGAGGAGGTGGTGTCGCACGCTACGTCAGTGACTAGCTGGAGCGCGTAGAGGTCTGCCTGCATATGGATAAGGAGCCATCTGGAAGTCATGAGTCATGATGAAAGCGAGGACAGGGACAGGCAACAGACAGACAGGGAGTCTGCTACACCCCTCCCGACTAGGAATAGTGAGCAGATGAGGTCCTCTATAGACCGATAGGAGTGACCTCACACACACAAGTCCTGGTCTTCACAGGGGACTTCAACCACACCAATAAACAGAATCTAGGTTACCAAAGAAAAATCTGAAAATCCATCACAAAACATGCATGTTAACCTAAACTTATACCATACTGAAGTACATCTGTATAGATAGGCCTGGAGTCTGGACTTTAAAGGTAAAGTTCTTAAAATGTGCAGCTATGCGATAAGACAATTAATTCTCCCACGCCTACCTGAGTGCACAGGCTTTTCCTTTAGACCTTCATGTAGAATTCTGCAAGGCAAGATTTAGGATCCACAGAAAAACCAGAGGAGAAATGGTTTCTCCATTGCCCCATCTACACAGATTCTCAATAAATTACAATAATATACTAACTATAAATATCACTCATGTTTAATCTTAGTTTGAGAATTTATCAGCCCTTTAAACATTTGCTATGAACAGACATTTCTAGCTTCTGGCAGAAGGCTTTAGTTTCATTAAACGCTCTTTCAGCAACTCAGAAAGGATAAAATAACCTTGTACTCTGGGTTAATAGCAACCAACAGAATGCTACTGAAAAATCACAGCAAATAGTGTTCAAGAAAATAACCTTGCTCATGTTGTGATCTATTACACATTTTCCCTTCTTCCATGATAAAAATCACACTAAAAGATTAAACTGAATCATGACCCAGAGTAAGGTCACATTGTCACAGTAAATAGCATGGAAGGGGGGGGGGTATGTTTTACAGTGAAAAACACAACAAAAATCTCATTCAAAGAAAAGCACTCAATGACTCTCAATAAAAAGGTGCAAAAAGGCATTTAAAAAAAAAATTCAAAGTGAATGACAGGTTTAACTTAGCATGGTTTCAATTCCTCAACCAAAAAACACAAACAACCTGTATTCATGATCTAGCTGAACTTACTAATCAGAACAAAACTTTCATTATAATGATGCCTGCTTACATTTCTGTAGTGTGTTAGTTTCTATTATAAGACCTCATCCGAGGAGTTTAATTTCAGGTTTTAGCAAAAAAAAGGGTCTGATTTTGCATAAAAGCCTTGGATTTGGGTAATTTAAACCATATCTGGATTAAATTTCTTCACTGTAACATGTGTAAGCACACAGCATGTCTCATGTATTTCAAAGTCATTTATTTTTAGGGTGATCAACTCATTCATTCTTCTTGACAGGGAGCCTTCCTTTTTACATTTATCCTTATTCCTCTGACTTCCTCTGCTGAAGTTTGCCAGTTTTCTGCCTTTGTAAAAAAGCTTTGCTGTGGGCTCTGTACAGCTGTTTCTGTTATAAGGAGAGAAGGTTATCATTACAGAAGTAGTGATCCTGAATACCTTGAGGCTGCATGTCTTCACCAGAGACCTGAACGGATTGAATAGCTATTTAGCTATTTATTTACCAGTAAAAGAACTTGTATACACTTACTTTATTGTTGGCAAGGTAACAGGTAACCTGGATCCATCTCACAGCATGTTTTGAAGAGCAGCGGTAAAGGCAATTCAGACAACAATCTTGCTCCCTTTTCGAATTCCTTCTCCCACTTTTCCTAGAAAAATATTCTTATTATTGAGACCAAAATACCTTAAGATAGAGGCAGCATATCAGAGGCAACAGACCTGAAAAGATGTCAGTGGTAACATCAGTTAAGCATTTGGGGGTGTTTATTTGATTTTAGGAGAAAGCAGTTTCTTCTGTCACGAGAAACAGTAAAAGTATATACATTTGTAGTCTTCAATCCTACAGATAATTTCTGTTCCATAAACCAGTGTACAAATATGTACGACATTTTGTATTTCAGGTATCTTTTGTCAATGGCTGACTGAAAAGATGCTTTCTTCTATTTCTCTAACAATGTAATTGTAACCTTGGAATTGGACCACAAGTTGACAAAGAACAGAATGGAGGGGGGAGGGAGGTCAGTACTAAGACAACAGTCAATTAGCACTAATCTTTCTGGTTCATTTCAGGCACCTTTGAAATTAAAAAAGAGTGATGTAATACACAAGTCAAGTATTTAAAAAGCCAAAATAAAATCATTATCTGGATCTAAGAACAATTTTATATTACTTCAATTACCTTTTTACAGCTTCTGTTTTTAACAGCCTATTTTCATCATGAGTTAAAATCAAATCCTTAAGGATGCTCAAATGCTCATTATTAATGATGGATCATTAGACATAACTCTCTAAAATAAGTTATAAATTTGGTCTTAAATAGGTTAAAGAACTTCAAATACTACCTTGCATTGTAACATCCATGTTACAGAAGAATATACAAATAATAATTATTTTTTTCATTGTTCCAATACATTTATTCTTACAGAGAAAATATAGGCTTTTAATTTTTTGACTTCTACCTTCAACTGCGGTGATTTTATTCTAAAACAAAGTAATTCCAAACACCACACAAGGCAAGTCACTGGTTCTCATTTTGTAAATCTTGCGGAGTAAACAAAATAAAAACAAATAATAGAAATAAGGGTTGTATGGGCCTCTGCATGCCCAAGGAGTTTAGTGGCTGACCACCACTGTTGCCTTTACCTGGCTTTGCCTATGTTCACAAGACTCCCCTTCATGCTCACTTTTTTATTTTTCCCTGTATTAGCTGTAAAATTCATTGCAATTTTGAAAAAAACAAATGAAATTAAAAATCTATTACATATATTAAAGCTAAGATTGGCAAGACACACATAAGAAAGGGAAGTGCAGTTACAATTGTGAAAATATGTTATAAGCAATAACTCCCACAGGCAGCAGCTCAGTGTCTTGTAAGATATATTAGGCACAGTAAAAGCACTGCCACCAGCCTGTAACTCCTGTGTTCTCCAGTTATTTCATTTAACTGCACAATAAGAAACAGAATAACTCACTAACCTAGAACATGTCTGCAAGACTGTGCTAACTTCTTTTTAGTTAAGAGGGAATCATTCCTTATCAACATTTAAATGCTGCTCATTAAGCATATACAACATATGGTTTATATGCTCTATTTTATATAAAATAGAAATTGTTTCTTAAATTAGTAGTATTGTTATTGGTGCAATAAAACTTAGCTCATTAACTCAACTCCATGTTAATGAATGCAGGTTGACTCCAAGAGCCACTTGTTTACCACAGTTCAGGTACCCCTATACTACACTAGATTGCATACTGTTAGAAATATCCATATTTCTTTGTTAGCTGCTCCTTAATCCATCCAACAAATATAACTGGGAGCTAGACTGAAAAAGAAAGTCTGCTTATGCAGAATTGATTTGGTAGCTACAGTTCATCTACTGTATTTAAACCCTCTATGCTTCACATTTTTTCAGATGTTATTTAGATTAATTTACCATTTAGAGAATGTTTAATTCAAATGGAAAAGAAAGAAACATAGTCAAGACCTTGTGCCTAATAATTTCTCTATATGCCTGCAACAGATTGACTCAACATTTCCTACAGACCATTCCCTTACCTTCTCATTTCTGTACACAGCTAATAGAATCCAAAGGCAAATAGGTTTTAAAATCCAGTTTCATTAATTCTTTCCTTAGACATATTAAAATAAGTATTAGGTCTACCTATGGACCATACATCTCCGACAGCCAGGCTGTAAAGTTTACATCTATATTCAACATTGCTGTTTCTGTCCCAGCTGGGACATGAGGCTTAAACATTCTGACTAGAAAACAGAATACGTCATTCCGTATAAGCTTGGGTCTAGTAATGTCGTACACTGGTCTATGTCATAAAACTAAAAGGAATAGGAAGAAATGTGACATTAAAAATAAGACAGTGGAGGTATTGTGCTATTAAGCCTCTCTAATATTTCCCCTAATAAAATGCCACTAAGAGCTGGTTAAACTGAGATACTTTCATTGAAATATTGCTGCTTTTATAGATAACTGCTTCTTGTTTAAGAGCAAAGAAGATTCATGCTTTTAGATAGGCTTATCAGCTACATGATTGTGACTTTCTTAAAATATCCTTTATTTTTACTGTAGTACCAAATAAAAGACTGTCAGTGGCTCAGAGACATTTCAGAATCACAAAACACAACAGAATTTTAGAACTAACTACAAGAAAATCAGTAACCTTCTGAAGTTAAAAAAAATAAAAATCTATAACAAATTTTCCTGGTTTCCTTTGTGCCTATGACCTTATACAACAGGAATATAAATTAAATGCAAAGACATGGAGAAACTGAATCTGAGTTAAAGGGTAGAAGGCTAATAGTACCCACCAGACCTTCAAAATGTTTCCATTTGTATTTCCAATATATACTACAGTTCCTCTGAAATTACTCCTTAACAAAACTGTCACATTTCACGCACTTGAGAAGTTATTTAACCTTCCTTCTGCTTAGTATGGGCCAAACTTGGCGATGGAGAACAGTCAGCGTGGATTTACCGTGGGTAAATCATGCCTGAACAACTTGATGCTTTTTCACTGTTAGGACAGTCAGGCAATGGAACAGGCTGCCAAAAGAGGCTGTGCAGTTTCCAGGCTTGGAGGCTTTCAGAACCCAGATGGATCAAGCCCTGAGCAGCCCAGGCTGACCTCAGGACTGACCCTGCTTTGAACAGTAAGTTGGACTTGAAACCTCCTGAGATCTCTTCCCAACTGAATTACTCTGCGATTTGATTAAATCAATATTAAGTGGATCAGTCACATGCATTTTCCACTACAAGACAGCTTACATAATTCCCTGCAGGTGAATATTAGTAAATTATCAGTATGAATATAAATTAGGTATCAATACTACAAGGAATAATACAGACAAAACAGATCCCAGAGAATTTCTCATTTCCCATACCCCTTCATTTTTAAAGAGTCACTATGAAAAATTTTAAAAGGTGCTTACATTTTATATTCCACAATCTACTTTCTACTGTTTAATGAAATGATTTTTTCCCTTTTTAAACAGAAAATAAAGGTTGATAGCTGCTATAAAAACTTAGTTTGTCATCTAACCATAATAATAATACACTAAACGCCTGCTGGGAAGTACAAAACTTTCCAACAGACTGAAACAATTAGAAGTCAGCTTGGCTCCCCTTCCCTTCCCCCTTCCCCACCAAATCATTATCCATACAACACTGAAGGGTTCTCTGAGAGATTAAATAAACCTTTTTTTCTTACATAAAGGGTATCAGGGGCAGCAGCAAGCCTTGGAAGATCCTGTGTTGGGTTTATTTGCAAAACACCTGACATAACAGCTCAATGTCATACTTCAGATAGGGAATGCAGAATATCCACAGAAGCCTTCCTTTAGAAAAAGCCCAGAAACCCAAAGCTGTTTGATGATCAGGTGACTTTTTTCTGAAATAACAATATAACCCAGTATATCCCATAACAGGAAAACACAAAAGATTCCTACAGATCTCATCATCAGTAGGACGCTTCTGTATCAACTGTTTTATTTATCCATTTTATTACTATTAAAATAATACTAGTGACCTATAGAGCTTTTAAAAGTCCTGCATTCTCATTCCATACACAATAGACTTATCTGAATTATTTTAGAGGGACATATCCCATAACAACAAATTTTTAAAAAACCAAACGGAACCCCAAACAAACAAGCAAAAACACAGAAATAAAAACCAAACCAAACCAAACCAAAAAAAACTAAGAAAACTTTCCCAATAAATCACACATTCTCCAGAACAATATCACTGTCAAGGCAAATATTTCTTGCTAATTACAAAAACAGACCCTCAAATGAATAACTGAGGTTTCTTTGTACATTACTAAAATGGATTATTTGCATTTTAAAGCTCTTACCTTGAAAGAAATTCCAAACTCCACATATAGGTGTAATCCACCTTATAGAAGGTAGATAAGGTAAGGGGTTAGGAACTGGGCAGTGCTTGTTCTACTGAATCATACCACTCGGACACAAATATTTACAGAGTACATACTCACTACAAGTCAACATGACTCTGTACCAAAAAACCCCTAAACACTCTGAAGGATGGTTACATTACAGAGAGCTGAAGAGAACTGGCTTTCACGAACCACCATGGATTTTGAAATGTAAGCACTTCCTACACTATTCCATCATGAACCTAAAACATTTTGATATTTTTATGCAGCAAACAAAAGGCAACAGTCAGCAATGAATCTTTGCCAATTCTATCTGCTCATTTTAATCTCATTTACAGATACCTACACAGGCAATAGGGTTCCTATTTTGACTTTCAAATACTTCCCACTGGCCATTTATGCAAGAAACCTGTCTTGAATAGGTCAACATATAATTCCAGATTAGGAACAGTGTTTTCAGATAAATTTTATAAGACTTCTATATTTCCACACAAGTTCTGTGCATTTTCCAGTGGAAAAAAATTGCCTAAGACACCTCTTTAGCAGTTCAAATAATTTATTATCAAAAAACCCCACCCTGATGCACAGAAAGGGCAAGGGGAGATTAAAGAAGGTAATACATATGTATAATGAACAAAAAAAAGAAAAATCTAAGACCCCTGATTTATTTTATGCAAGGTTTGAGAATACAATAAACTGCATTCTCTGAAAACATAAAAGAAAAGGGAAAGAATGACAAAATGTAGATTACCTTTGTCTACCAACTTGGAAAACTCTTTTGCCCTTTATAAAAAGTTTGCATGTCACATTTTTCAAATCATTTAAATATTGTCTTTGCTGTACCACTGCTTGTGAAGTACAATACCACACAAATCATAACAACTGTAAAAGTTTTGTTTTGCATATCACTCCACAATTTTTTTAGATTATATAGAGAGCAGTACAAAAATAAACACTTTGAGTCAAAAGATCACTGTATCACATAAAGAAAATAACGTAAAAAAATCCCCTTCCAATTAAGTACTTAAGAAAAATACTGAACAATATTTTGGAGAGCAAAATTCACCTAATCTGGACAACCACATGGAATTTCCTCTGTGGTCCATATGTAATCTCTGACCTGAACAGAACATATATACAAGAAAAGTAACCATATCCTCAGTAACTTATATAAAGCATTCCCAAATAGATCTGAGGATTTGCTTTTGCAAGTCTGCACAAAATTATGGTCACAAGCGATATGTTTCCACATGTCAGTTAAAATGTCCATATTACCAATATTTGAGTGTTGCAATTCCATTAAGACTACTTTAAGAACTTGACTGAAATTTTCCCATTGGTCTTAGTGACATTAAAAAGTTCAAGGTCTGAATCATTTGTCTTTGCTCACTGGCACTGTGTGCTCATCATAAACTTGATATATTATTGCGTGCTCACTATTCCACACCAGATTTACACGGTGAATTTCTACCAAGCACAAGTGATAGTAGGAGTATTTTCTCATACACATTAATCCTCAAAAATTTTTGATAAAATAGTTCTTACACTTCAAAGTTTAGCAAAATTATACCAAATCACGTAAAATAAAGCTACTGGTGTTGTTGACACCAGTGGAAGTAAAACAGGATGCAAGACAAAAAAGGATTAATTAGTGAGTTGTTTTCAATGAAATCATGGAGTAAAAGATGAAATTTGCCAACATATCTTTGAAGATACTTACCATGATGAAAAAAAAAAAATCTCTAGGACAACACTTAGTGCAAAACAGTAATAAACCATTAGAAACCAGTAATAAACTATTATTGTACAGGACAAGTAATAATATGAAAAATAGGAAGAAAAATCAATCATTTATAATAAAATACATTCAGGTATTAAGGTTGGCCCATATTCACTGCAAGAAAGTAATTAAGAGTCCTAAAGCCTATGAAATATGCAGCATATTATATGATAATCTCAACAAATATGGAAACACAGATAAAATTCTTATGGCCAGGGGAGCTGTAGATTCTCCTTCCTATAGTTAAAACTATATATATGTAGTTCTCCCTAAGAGGACATACTTACCAATTTTTTTATATAGACATTTCTCTAAAAATATCAGGATATGCATACACTTTCTAGAGAAATACTAAAAAAAGGAGGAAGAATGTGTGAATATTGACATTTATTTTCTCCTACTGAATCATGACATGGAATTGAATCTATAATTAGTAAAGACAATTAAAAAAAGTAAAAAAAAAAAAAAAAGGAAAGCAACTTCTTTATATTTGATACTACATGGCAATTGAAAGTGGTTGAAATGAGGCAAAACTCATTACCTGAAAACTGGGAGTGGTGCCCTCAGAATGGCATTCTAAATTAAGGCAATAAATGCTTCATAATTTAAATAGCAGTATTCAAAGCGATCCACTGAAACACAATAATTAGAAAAGTTTTTTAAAAATTAAAACCTATCATGGAAGCTTTTATGGGAACACACATGAAATTACTGTATATCCTCAGCAAAGCCTGTGGAATTATCAATAACTGTTGTTCATTCAAAGCCTTTTTATGGCTTCTTTTCATACAGTATTGCTTTAACTAAAAATAGTGTTATCCTTTGCCAATGAATTACTTCAGAGGATATTTAGGGGATGTATCTTGACTAGTTAATGGCATCTCAACACATGTTGGTCATAGTATTACCACTGAAACATTTTGATTTCATAAAAAGCTCTTGTGACTGAAACTAGATACGTATGTTTTCACTTTATATCTTGTGGAGCTATCAGCTCCTTATCATGCACTAGCTCTCTTAAATCATTCCCTTAGGTATAAAACCCATCAGACTTGTTTCCATTGAAAAGCACAAGTAATATAAGGCAAGGTTTTAGAAATATTTGAGGGGAGAGGGGGAACTTGCCTTTATTCTATAATTATAGCAAGGATTGTGAATATGACCTATGGAACACTTTGAAGGAATGTTTTTTCATAGATATCAATTCTTAAGTAAACAACAGTTCAACATTCCAGTGAAGGAGTAGGAAGTGGGGTGGGGAGTTAAACACACAAGAGTTTCCCCTCCCCAGTACTCTGGGCAACAATAATATTTGCTGTGTATTTACAACAAATAAATTACATCACTATCAATCCTTACATATAAAAAATTTGACTTTATATTAAAGTGAACAGGTCACAAAATATGCCTTAAAAACCGCTCACATGAAGTTTGCCAATGCTTAAACACTATAACAAAATAGTCATCCTTAATTGCACAGCTTAAGAAAAATACATTGCTTTTTGACAGATTTGTCACTGATTGCTTGAAACCCACTGAGGTATTAAGGCACATTTAAGTATATGTCTAAAATCTAATTGGAAGTGCTGAGATTATTCATACGTAGAAAACTAATCTCATGTTTACTGTACAGAGCTTGTGAGTTCTTCCAAATAAAACATTAAAATATGCTGGGTACTTTAACTGAACTTGGACTTTGGGACTGCAAATGAGATAATATGCCTCCCATATGCCCAAATGGCACTTAACATTTTCCCAAATAATTAGTATGACAGTCCCAAATAATCAGTATAGAATCAAAGAATCACAGAAAGTTTTAGGTCAGAAGGAACCTCAAAGATCATCTAGTTTCAGCCCCCCTGCCCATGGACAGGGACACCTCCATTAAACCAGGCTGCTCAAAGGTCCATCCAGACCAGGCTGAAACACTTCCAGGGATGCAGCATCCACAACTTCTCTGGGCAAATTGTTTCAGTGCTTCACCACCCTCACAGTAAAGAATTTCTTCCTAATATGACTCCTGGGAATGGTCCTGTGAGGGGCTAAGAGTTGGTCTCTAGGATTCTTGTGGGTTCCTCCTAAATCAGAATATTCTGTGATTCTGTAATCTAAACCTGCCCTCTTTCAGTTTAAAACCATTGCCCCTTGCCCTGTCACTATCTGCCTGTGCAGAAAATCCCTTACCCTCCATCTTATAAGACCCCCTTAAAGTACTTTCAAGTACTGCAAGGCTGCTGGAAGGTCTACCCAAAGCCTTTTATTCCTGATGTTGAACAACCCCAGCTCTCTCAGTCTGTCTTCATAGTAGAGGTGCTCCATATCCCTGATGATCTTCGTGGCCATCCTCTGGACACTCTCTAATTCGGTCCACATCCTTCTTGTGTTGAGGACCCCAGACCTGGACACAACAGTGCAGGTGAGGTCTCATGAGGGAGATTATTCAGCAATTCATTCAATCTATATAGTTCTTACTATTAAAATGGCTACAGACACAGGTCATGCTTAAAAGTAACCATTTGCTGTGGCTTTTCTTACAAGAGTCAGAGCCCTGGGAATTCACTGAGTACTGAGAGCAAAAAGCACTCCTAGGACTGACTGGAGTAGCATAGGAGACACGTCTGTGTACATACATGCTGCAAAGAAGACAACGAACTAGTAATAGCAAACATAAGAGGTATGTCAGGAGACTTAACGACTATTTTAAAATGCAAAGGTGATGTTTTACAAAGATTTTACAATATTTTCTAAGCTTTGTACTGCCACTTTATACCACATTAGCCCTTGAAATAGACACAAGCATCTCCACTAGATTTGCCTGCAAGGTGAAAGAGATGAATGAGTAAAGAAAATGCATTACAGAAAGGCATCAGGCTAGCATGTGCTCAAAATATCTGGGGATAGTTGGGTTGCTTTAACCTCTGCTTTTATTTTCCAGGTAAGATACAAATATATGCATACTGTGCAAACAAGTCTTTATTTTGATCTGTATTAATACTTATCAGATGCAAGCAGATCAAGGAAATACTCTCTGAGGCTACTGTTGTGGCCAAGTCTAATCTCCCAAGAATCTGCTTGAGAATTCAAATACTTACGTTTATAAAGCAAATGAGCTTCTGTGAACCTGTTCCTAGTGGCTGCAGAATGTAACTGCTGTGCAGCTCTCAGACACTCATACTACAAATGAACCCTATACTGTGTGTCCCTAATTTTCACCCTTAAAATAATATCTAAATTTTTCTGTGCCTATTAAAGTAAAAAAGAACATAATTTGGCTTGTGATGCATTAATTAAGAATAATAGTGACTAGTGTTTTCTGAATGCTTATATTACCTATTTCAGAAGTCAAACAGGCTTTTTTTTTTTTTTTTTAGTGAGATAAAAAACCAAGACAACAACAACAAAATCTCTATCACCCTCCAATTTTCAACCCTCCACTGGTGATGTCCACACCAGTTCCATAAACCCACACTGACTCACAAACAACTGTTCAGCAAAATCTCATGCTCCAGCTTGGCTTAGGGCCAACAGAAAATGATGTGTTAGTATCAGCACTGAAACATGTCCTGTTCAAATAAAAAATAAGAAATAACCAAAGTTCTTGAGCTTTTGTAAGCCCCAAGCCATGGAAACCAGGAGATCAACACATTAGCAACTTGACATGTTGTCATGCTGTAATATGAACTGAAGGGAGCAATTCTTCCTGCTTCAGTTCAATCCACATTTTATTTCTTAGATACACTGCTGTGGTTATTCTATCCAAATACCTTCAAATTGCTCTATATCAGTACAGAATTATTTTACACTTAATATACTTTACTGGATAATAAAGCAGATTTCCTAACTTTCATTAAAAAGAGAAAATTATACACTAGAATGATTATCCAGGACTCCCACCACAGAGGACTGGTCACTGAATAGGAAACAAGCACTTTCCTACTGCAGCCTTCCGGCTTCTCAGCATGTCTGTTTATAATAGCAATTGGCAGACAAAGGGGTTTTTTTCTGTGCAGATTTGATAATAGAAATTCCATTATAGGTTTGTACCAGTGGATAAAATGCAGCAGTCTGGATTTATGGGAGAAAAGAGTGATAGCACATCTAGTCGTAAAATTACTGACGAATTTTGAGCCCACTGCACACAGAGAATATTTTCCTAGAGAGTAAAGAATGATGATGGATAAACTATTGATAAACTAGTATACTGAATGACCATTACAAAAGAGTAAGCAGTGGCCTAAGGATAAGAACCTGATTTTTCCAGAAAAAAAAAAAAAGACAGGGCTTTCACTTGTCCTACATGATGTGGCTCACAAAATGAATACCCTCACAACTAGATCAAGTGTTATTCATGGATGCCTGCATTGTCCTGACCTATACAAAGATCTTACTGATCAAATTTTTTGAGGAAATTTTTCATTTGAAGGAATAAATACTGAACATTAACTGCTTACTTTTGAATTGCATTTTTTCCTTCTCAGCAAATCAGGAGAAGAATGAAAATATACTAGTTCACAGACAGATTAGAATAATATCACACTTTACCATTGAAACAAAGATGCTTTTCAAAACTATTCAAAAATCTCAGAGACTGAGTTCAACAAGGAAAGGTAAGCAATAGAAAAAAAATCACTCTGAAAGGCGCAACCATTTCTGCATGAACAGGTAGGTAAGAGTTTAAAGGAACAGAGATAATACAGAGATCCTAAAGAGTCCATAATCTCACCACTTCAGAGTAAATTGAGGAGATTCTGTAATAAATACAGACATGACATATAAGCAGTATGTTAAACCTACTCAACTTGCAGATTCTGTAAAAGAGTTAGGATGTTGGAACTCCAGAACTCCAAACACTGTAACAAATGCTAATGTTCCCTGCAATTACATCCACCTGCAAGCATACTAAAGAAAATCAGGCACTGTGGATGATTTTTAGAATGATCAGTATGGTAAAACTAGTCTGTGTAAGACATTGCCCAGCATAATAATGGACCATTCCTATTCTATTAAATTTATTGTAAGAAAGAGGATACACAGAGTAGAAGCAATTTAGCAAGGTACGAAACAGCATCATAAGTTAAATACTTTTTTCACTTTAACCTTGCTTCCCGAGAAATGGTAATATATCCCACATTTCAGTATAAATTTGAGTGTCTCCAGTCAAAGGAAATTTTTTACATTTACTTAGAAAAAGAAGTCAAGCAATCAGCAAATATAGTTCTGATAGAACTGTAAAAGCATCTGAGACTCCAGCTACAGTACCACAGCAAGCTATCTTTATTCATCAGGATAATGCTATCTCCACAGGTCCTTCAGAAGACCATCTCTTTCCCACACAGTTCAAACCTAGACATCAGAAGCTTTGCAGGCAACTCCTTGGGCATTTCTTGTTCTCATGCCTGTATCTTCAGGAAGGCAGTTGTTGCCCTATATTCTTGAGGTTTGGCCTAGGAGCTACTCTTTATGGATCAAAACCCATTGATCCAGCTCTCTAGTTTTCCATTCCACTGTTGATCCTTCCTTACCTGTTTTATTCTGCAAAGAACTGTTGCCAGAAGTTACTTCTAAACCAACAACCCCCCCATTCCTTTCTCCTGCAAGCAGAATTTTACAGGTGCCAGGACAGTCATGCTTGGTGGCACCAAATGCTCTAAAGCCCCAGATCTCAACTTGTCTCCCTGTCCTACTCCAAGTTTCTTTTCTTTCTTCCCAAAGAAGAAGTATGCCTACCAGTATTGGTAGCACCTTTTTTTCCCCCAGATTTTATTCCCTTTTCCTCCAAACACACTTTTAGATTTGAGACACTCACTGCAACACTTAAAAAGTTTCCACCACTGCTTTCAACTTTGTTATCTTGCCTGATACCTGAGACGCAACTATCACTTTTCTAAAGGTCATTCTTAGAAGAAATCCACATTGCATGGCAATCATATCTAGCTTATGCAGGAAAGTACAGAAATACTGCTCATAAAAATTTTATAGGGAAGTATAAAGATACTATCACAGAAAGAATTTTTTCTATATCACAAAACAGCTGTAGGCAGAAATAATTTCCACTGAGTGTATAGAAGTGACCACAGAAAAGTAGTTCATATAAGAAAAGTACAAGTCCTCCTATTTTTAGACCATTCTTCCTGAAATTTAAAAATGGTGGCTAGAGATTTATTTTTTCCTTTTGAATCAGATAAATTCTTTCACCACAGCAATAACATACCAATTACCTTTGAAAAGTGAACTAGATTGCACATTGCATTGGCATGAAGCTCTAAGCCAGAGTAAGACAAGTTTAGGTGGCCTAAGGCTAGGAAGGGATTAGATGGAAGTTAGGTCATTGGAACACAATCTCTGAGCTTCATCAAGAGAATTTACTGTCATCTTTGAAGATAAGCAGGCTGTAAACTGAAGTCTAAGGCTAAGTGAATAGGACAAGTGTCTGGCTAGAGGCGCAAACCCACTGCACCACAAGGGCAGGATCAGTTGATAAACAGGGCACTGCCACAAGTATGAATTCCGAGGAATTATAACTGTGTGCCCTGACATAGCGAGTCATTACACTGTCCCATGGCAGCTCCCTGCAATCACAGAGGCAGAGTATGACAAACCTATTGCTCTTCACTTCTGTGCTTCCAAGGCTGTTCTTAGACTCATAGATAAATCACACAGCTTCCATCTGCAACAAACAGCACCAAAACAAGCCTTTCCACACAAGATGCTCAAGTACCATCAAAGATCATTGCACGACATGAAAGCAACAGTGAAGAGTTTGAAAAAAAACCTCACCCAACAAACAAAAAGTATTCAATTCTAAGATTTGACTGTAACACTGGGTAATACCAACAAAGGTGGGGGTAACATAATAATTAGCCAAAACCATTATTTAATAACCAAGTCCAATCATAATCAGCAGTCTATACACAAGCCAAAGCCTCAGCCACAGCAAGGTGCACAGTGTAAGGTTCTGGACAAGGACTCCAGATACAACCACCATGAGGGAACCGTGCCTAGGAGAGGCATCCCTAGGGAAGGTGAGCTGTAGTTGTCCTAGAAGTCAACTGAATAGAAATTACCATCCAATTGTAATAGTATTACCTTTATCACAAAAAAGGCTAGTCTTAAAAAGAACTACTAAATTAGCTTAGAAAGTACTCATTGACTGGACACCACACCTGTTCTGCTTTTGGGATCTCATTATTTGGGTGCATGACACAACATACTCCAGCCTAGCGCACACCTGCAGAACTAAAACAAACATGGTGAACACATGTCAGTGACACATCTATCAGTGCAACTTAATAAAACTGACACAACATACAGTAGGGATAACCAAATTAAAAAACAATCTACAGCTCTAACTTCCTGCACAGAATATCTGCAGCCGTTGTTAACTGGATAGAAGTTGAAGTGTCAACACCTGCAAGATCTTGATGTATAATTGTAGTGGGTTGACCCTGTGCAGATACGAGGTACCCACTAAACCCACCCTCCCTCTGCAACTGGACAGAGGAGAGAGAGAAAAAAAAAAACCAGCTAAAGATTCATGAGTAGAGATAAGAGGTCACTTACTGATAACTTTCATGGGCAAAACAGTCTCAAAGTGGGGGTAGTACTTTTATTTACTACTAACAGGATAAGAGCCAAAGAGTGAGAAATAAAACAGTCTTACAAACACCTTCCTTCCCCCCCCCTTCTTTCCATGTTCTCCCTCCTCCCCCCTCCAGCGGTGCACGGGGAGGAAATGGGGGTTACCGTCAGTTGTTGTTTCTGCCGCTGCTCAGAGAGAGGAGTCCTTCCCCTGCTCCTGTGGGGTCCCTCCTACAGGAGACAGTCCTTGATGGACTTCTCCAACGTGAGTCCACCCCTCAGGCAGTAGTCCTTTCCAAACTGCTGTCCCGTGGGTCACTACTCCATGGGGTTCAGTCCCTCTCTAATGAGCTGTATCAACGTGGGTCCCCCACAGGGGCCACAAGTCCTGTCCGGGAAAAACTTGCTCCAGCAATGGTTTCCCTCTCCACAGGCCACAGGTCTCCAGCAGGACCCTGCTCCATCCTGGGCCTCCCACAGGGTCACAGCCTCCTTCATGCTGCTCCTCACCTGCTCCAGCAGGGGCTCCTCCATGGGCTGCAGGGGGGTCTCTGCACCCGGATGGTCCTCCCTGGGCTGCAGGGGCACAGCTGCCCCACCATGGGCTGCACCACGGGCTGCAGCTCCGGTGCCTGGAGCACCTCCTGCCCCTCCTTCTGCACTGACCTCGGTGTTTATGTTGTAATTCCCATGTTTTCATTCCGCTATATCCTGGCTGGGATTTCTTCTGTGCAACACTCTTCTGTTCTTAAATATGTTATCGCAGAGGCATTACTATCACTCCTGATTGGCTCGGCCTTGGCCAGCAGCAGAAAGTCTGTCCTGGAGCCGGCTGGCATTGGCTCCACCAGACGGGGGAAGCTTCTAGCAGCTCCTAACAGAAGCCATCCCTGTAGTCCCCCCACAACCAAAACCCAGCCACAGAAACACTACAATAATTCATTAGTGTTCACAACTTTGCATGACGGTGCTGTTTTCTCTTTCAGTTAAATATCTCTTCTGTATCCTCCTTTGGTCTAGAGCATTAAAGTGGTACATTCTTTTTTATCAGAAGCTTTTACAAAGTGATGTTAGTAACCATGTCTGTAAACACCATTTAATTGCACAGGGGCTATATGTTTTAAATTTACACCAAATTCCAGGAATACGTGACTGGCTATGTACTGCCCTTTTCTAACCCTACCTTGAAGTATAATTTCAAAGCTGCAAAAGAGAGTAACAAAACAAAAAAACCAAACCAAAACAAAACAAAAAAAATATTTTCAATTTACATCTATGAACAGTTACTTTACAAGTAGATTTTAATCTGTTTCACTTAAGACTCTTGCACAAAAATTCCAATCAAGAGTTACACTTCTGAAATACAATTAGAATCTGAAAAATGTTACCACAAAGATATTTTTTATTCCTTTTTGGATGATAACTGCCTAAGAGACAAAATAAATATTTCATACTTGTGGTTGCTTTGCAACGGAAAAATAAGATATGTTTACAGTCACGTGAATATTTTCTCACTTGTTTGGCAGCATCTTTGTGAGATTTCATATGGGAACTATTTTTTATATTTAGAGCCTTTCATTTTGGGTAAGAGAAGTAATTTTTTTCTAAAATTTATCAAAGCAGAAGCTTCAATTCTAAAGTATGCTGTGCAAGTGAGGTTAGGGGAAGGGAGATAATTTGAAAACTTCTGGTTTGTACCTGTCCTCAGAATTAAGAGAGTAATGAATTAGTACACTTTTTAATTTCTTCAAGCAGAGACAAAAATGCAGTGGTTTTGCTTACAAGTGAGAAAGAAAAAGGGCAAACACAAAAAGTCATACACTTTTGTATATAAGCAGAAGGCTTGATCCTGAAAATATAAACAGTGCCCTAGCCTCAATTAAAGAAGGCTGAGATATGAACAGTGTAGAATCAGCGATCACTCATAACCCGTTACAGGACACTCACATCAATCTTGTGTGTGCTATAGTTGTGACTCACTTCACTTCTTTACCAACCCTCTACATGATCAAACTTGAATGACAAAAAATTATTTCAAACAGCAGGGCATAAAAATGTGTGCTGATACCAATATCCCAGTCTCTTTTTTTATATCATCTAACAGACAGTTTTCCGTAACCATTTCTATTTCTAGATTTCATTTCTTACTGCGCTTCACATCTCTGAACTTCAAGCCTCCTGCTCCACAGTCTGTGGAAAACCAGGTCCTTGCACTGCTGAGCTCTGCTGTCAGGCAGCCCAAAGTTCATATGCAGCACGTGACTCCTTACACCAAAAACACAAGAGAGAGGCCACCACTGTGGGCACATTCAATGCCCTGCACAGGCACTGTGGAGTATGTGCACACTTACCTAGGCTGTGTATAAATGTGAGCACCAGAGCAAAGATATGGGGACAACAAAGGCCTTTGGAGAGCCCCAGAGGCCTGGAGCTCCAAGCACTCACTGGCATCTGAAGATGCAGAAGCGAACATTTTAAATTAATTTGACCATTCCCATAGTACTTGAGTTATGAAAAATTAAAATATTAAAACATTTATTAAAATTTAAAAATTTATCTCAGAGCTTGAAAGGTTAGAAGAAATAAGCAAAATGGAGTAGAGATGATTAGCAATGGATATACGAGATATCAGAGATATTATTTTTTATAATAAATAGGTTAATGAACCTCTTTTATAATAGCCTTTCTTTTATAACAGCCTCTCTCCTAGATCAAATTTAGACAAAGGAATGCAAATCAAAGAATATTCTTAATCAGTGCTTTAACTACAAGATTAATGATTTATTTAAAACAAATGTCTACTCTGATGAAAGAAAATCTCATTATTTTAAAAAGCTGCCTTATTCTAATTGATTACTCCATCTAAAAGGAAAGTAAATTAAATAAAAAAATATAAACCCCATTTGTCTTACAATTTTTACACTAAAAACAATCTTGTTTTATAGATGAGTAAACGTCTAGTAATGAAACAGTTAGTTTAAAAAAATCAGTTAAAAATCAGCAGCAACTTGTTTTGGAATGTAAAAGATAACAAAAATATAGCTCGTATATAAAATGCATCTTTTGAGTAAAATACACAAGTATTAAAATACTGTCCGGGATTACAATGCTGGATTAAAACCTCACTAGTCATAAGAGAAATGTAGAGACCATTTCATTTTATCAGTGTCTCATATCTAATGAATACCCTACTGCAACAAGCAACATCAGTGTTTTCCTGTGAACAGTGACTTTTTGCACATATGAATGTGCTTGTAGGAAGGCTTTTGACAATGTAGATAATATTTCAGAGGGAAAGGAAATTGTATCCTTAATGATGTTACCATCACAGAAATTTCAGTTAAGTACAAAGCAAGCTGGGGAGTCAACCGAAGGTCAAGCCAGTTAGAGGTCAAGTTCCTCGAAAGAACAGAGTTCTGAAATTTAATCATTTTCAGGGAGAAGTCTGCTGATAGTTCAATAGCTTGAGCTTTATAGCAGACAACATTCATGGAAATAAATAACTTCAAAAGCTGAAATAACTATGGACCACCGAACAAGAAGACTGAAAACAAAAAGCAACTATACAAGTCACAACACATTTAAGCTCACCACTTAGAAACTTTTTTAAAATGCTACTTTCATGGCTGATAAGTAAAGCAGTCCAATGTGCCTCACTCTCAAAAAATGTTGTTGAAATACAAAACAAAAATACAGTGTTTTACAAGAGAATACAGAAATGTTTGAAGAAATATTGACAGTAATATAAAAGTTCAACTTCATGCCACTAGTAGAATGATTACAGATTCCTCTGCCCCTTCAAATCAGTATTGTAATGGGCTGGATAAGGTACCTGGATTATAAAATATTCACTGATCTGTGCTTTTCTCACACAAACTGCTGTTGGGTCTGATCTCCATTGTACTTAAATCCCCCTTCTTACTATCTCCCAAGTCTATAATTCTCCACAGACTTTCAAAGATGCCTAACTAGAGAGAATAAAGAAATATCAATTTTCCTCAAATACAAAAAATACGTTACAGTGCATAAAAACATAGAACTTGGCCTTTCTGCCACCATAAAAGTTAACTGAGTTCTTTATATGGTTCTAAAACTTGTTCTTAAGATCATATAAAATTCCCTGGATGTTTTAATAGATAATAGAATGGCTGAGGTTCAAAAGAACTTTGAAGACCATATAATTTCCAAAACCCTTTGCCATGGGCAGGGACACCTTTTACTTGGAGCCCCATTCAACCCGGTCTTGATATTCCTACAGATACTCCTGTCTCTATAATTCAGGACTCAAGGAATTTTAGTTTGGACGTTTTAATCGGAGCGATAGGCTGAACTCTCCAGTGGTAAGCAAAGGGTAATCAAGGTGTTACTAATAACTTAAAGAAATCAGTACATTTTCCAAGAATGTTGCTCCTTTGGACCTGTGTACATTACATAACATTACAGCTGCTCTACGTACTTAAATATGGAAATAGAAAGAGCTTTCAGCATACTACTTATTTTAAAAGGTTGAACATGTGTAACAGTGCACAGCACAATGAAGTACCTTTTGGAAAAGGTGGCTTGCTGTTCAGCTGCGATTTAGCAGTTCAACTATTAACACAGAATTAAAAATGAGGAGAAAGACAGGAAAACAGCAACTGGAATCAGTATTTTTGTTTGAAGATGAATTTCAGACTCACCCATACAGGTTTTTTAACTGCTAACAAAACTTAGAGCAATTAGGAAGCAAGAATCAATTATGGTGTTAAAATCTCAGTGATCTTCTATGGGATACACAAGATCATCGTGGACACCATCACGTTGTGTCTACACAAACTTTTCCTTTCCCCAGGAAAGGTGAAAGACTGAGAAACGGGGAATGCACTTTGAAAGTACTCTGAAAGTATTGAAAGTACTCGTTCCACTGACTTGTTCCTCAGTAAGTGGTAAGACTTATATCACTCCTGTAGATAAAGTTTAAAAATAAAAATTGGGATACAGAGTTGGAGTCAGTCCACAGCCAATTTTTACTTTCTCACGAATACATCTTCCACATATGAATAAATTAGCAAGCCCTTTCAAAGTACTAATGAAAAAAACCTTGCTTCCTCCACTTTCATAATCACAGGAGATATATTAATAACTTTTCACTCCAACGACTGAAGCTCCCAATCTGCAGCTTCACAGCCCTTGATTGAATTCACAAGGTACTATTTGTGTATTCAGATCAGAAATCTGATTGTCATCTGTATGCACTGATTAGTTAGTGATCAAATAAGGTGTAAAATAGATTCAAGTATGCAAATACTTGCCTAAATACTGAAGGCTCAATTAAGCATGGCCACCTGAAATGTGTTCTGTATGCTCCACAGTTTGGATGGCTTTAGCATTAGTTTTCATGACCATCTCAGGGAATCGCTTGAGTTACTATTAGTGTTACTACGTTAATGTTGGACAAACACTGCACTAGTTTTGATGGAACCTAACAAGGACTTTTATTAGGACAATGAGACATTTTACCTGGTTTAGGTTTCTTACGTGTTGGTTTGCACGCAACAGTCTGAAGAGACACAGGACAGTCTTAAATCGCATCCTTTCCACAGAGACAGAAAACTGCAGCAGAGAGAAATTCAGCAAATAAGTAAACCCAGGAAAGAAATTAATACTGAAGTCAACAGTAATGGACCACATGTACCCTCTACTTGACTTCTAGACCTGATGCTACAAAAACCAGGCAAAATTCACTGCGGAAACCACACAATGGTTTAGTTATGTAAAAAAATGTGAGAATTGAGAGGGACTTAAAACAGGCTAAGAATCTATTCTCTGCATTATGACCTTTACATCACCAAGATGACAATTTTTTTTTCAGGGATTTCTAAAAACATCTGACTTAGCCTCTTGTTTGAAAACACAAAATATCTACAAGCATGAAATGTGACTGTGTATCAACAGAGGTCATGCATGGCAGCCTCCTGCCAAGACTTCTGTGCAGTTAGCTGAGAAAGCATTAAAAGTCAAATCTATATACACCCTTGACCTTTCCTGCTCCTTTAAACAAAGCAAAATTTTATGCTACCATAAAGTGGATATACAAATAAAATAAAAACTTTAAGCACAAAAGCACAGCATTTGATCCATTATTTTCTCCTTTTTCCTCATGTGGTGCTAGTAATAACAGAGACCCAGAAATTCTTCAGTGGGTTAGTTTTACAAAAACATTTATTAATCAATCTTTTTCTTTTAACCTCCATCTATTGTTTTGAGAAATTCCATACAAATCAATGTAATATTAGATATAATCCCAAATGAAATTAACTGAAGGCAATTCACAATGTGAAATATATCCTCACAAAGTACACTAATTAAACATTGACAACTAATATTGATTTTGGTGTAAAATAAGTAAAAACTAGCAAGGCTGAAAGTGGTCTAAGTTTCTTAATGGTGGTACAGTCACAGAGCTCAAAACAATCCATCAATGTATTATTTTTTTAATAAGTGCATACATGCTTATACAGTTCCCTCCTTTTAGTCTAATATATCTTAAGCAAGAAAGAGGCAGAGCTTTAAGCAGATATCATATATATAATTTTATATATCTTCATATTTTTCCTTGTTAATTACTTCATTACACCTTTTCTGGTGTACTGGGTCTGGCTGGGATGGTGTTAATCCTATACAGCCCATATCGTGCTGTATTTTGGCCTTGAGATTAAACCAGTGTTATTAATACACCAGTGTTTTGGCTTTTACAGCATCATGGTTTTCTTTTTATTAGTCTGCCCACTTTGACAAGTAGGCCAGAGGTGTGCCAAAGTTGAAAAGGGACACAGCTGGGACAGTGGACCCAAACCGACCAAAGGGACATTCCCTACAATATGGCATTGTCCTCTGCAATAAACGTTCATGGGGCTTGTGGTTATGGCTTTCATGTTCCCAAGCAACTCTTATGCATGCTGAGGCCTTTTCATGAATTGGATGGACATTTGCCTGCCAACAACAAAGAGTGGTTAATTTCTGATTTTACTGTCTGCTTGCACGTGCAGCTTCGTTGCTTCATCTAAACCCAGGAGTTCTCAGCTTCTGCTCCTCTAATTCTCTTCTCTGTCCCACTGTGGAGGGGAGAGAATTAGTAGTAGGGTGGGTGCTTAGCTGCTGGCTATAGTCAACCCACTACACCTGGGCACACTCAAATACACTGTTTTCACAATTACACTCCCTATTTCTTTTTACATTTGGGAATTTTGAATAAAAAGACAGATTGTGACATTTCATTTTCTTTTTATCTAACGTATTCATTTCAGTTTAAAGGGCATGGATGAAGATACAATTTAGAGTCAGAAAAAAATAGATAAATATCGCAAGAAATGATGAAACATTCATAACGCCTACTCTTAGCTACTTAAAAAAGTCAACACTGTAAAGTCATCATGCCCAACAACTGACTAAGATAGCTGATGAAAATTATCCAGTACAGATAGTATGAATATCTCTGAAGTATATACTGCTTTATACACTATGAAACCTTTAGAATTTAACTGAATTACTAACAAACTAAGAAAAAATAAATGTAGATATGTGAAAAGTTACAAAACTGGGCCTAAGACTGTGAAGCTGTGATCTAAAGCCTCCTACTTGTGTTTGATGAATATTGTAGAAAATACTAAAATAAAAATAATTACTGTTATGTGAAAAATATTATGAGATCTATATATATTGGCCAGAAGTGACCTACTTTCTTTATACTCCTTTCACGTAAGTTAATCTTGAAAGCCAAAATCTTCTTTAGTGTCCATATATTTGCACAAATTGTAGCACAACATAAATTTGGTTCATGCTGTTCTACAACATTATAAACTATATGCAGGCAAAATTTGAACAGTGTTACATTTCTAAATAAATCAATATAGCCAGGGGCATGATTTGGCAAAAAGAGCCTTTTTCCAATTTTGTTTGCAACAGAAGAGACTGAAGTTCTGGAAAACAACACATTCTTAGTTTAATAACCACAAAAACAAATATTTATAATACGCAAGCGAATTAAAACGCTTGGAAAGAAGAACATCAAGAATTTTAAGAGTATTTCAGTCAAAACTATATAAACAAACTGTTTGCCATCCCTTGTTAAAGCAGGAGTTATCTGTTAGCTACCAAGTACAAAACAGGCTCTTTGTGAAAATATGCACGCAAACAAACAAATGGAATGGGGGGTGGAATCATCAGAATGACATACACTTCATATACAGCAACTCTAACGCTCTCCAAACAGCTCAAATTAAAAAGTTTCCCCTTAATTACAATTACCTTCTCCTTTCCTGCTAAAACAAACAAGGACAAACAGAATATAGTATTAGTATTCATCTTGATTACAAGATAAATTGTTCATTACATCAGATGATACTGTGATAACCTGTTCACTAACACAGGTTTAATTATTCTGCTAAGGTAGGTTAATGAATTTTGTCCCTTCTCGTGTTTAGTTTTCCTCATCTTTATTAGATCTCCCATGTACAAATTATGTGGACATGACTGTCATCTCTAACATGAACACCACTACCTTCAACTCTTTTCAGAAAAATGTGTGAGCAAATAGTTAGGAAAAGAAAACCAAAACCCCAAAACAAAAAACAGTCATCTTTCTTTTAGCTATTTCCTGCCCTGATTTTAACTGGTGTAAAATAATAAGTGAAATCTCAGATGTGCATACGAATGGTAAATAAACAATTCAGTTGATTTAACCTCTGTAGCCTTAAACAACAAATTAAATGATCCTGTTATTGTCAAAATGTATAAGGATTATTATTAGGTCAACATTAAAAAGTATTATGCAAGAAATTAATTGCTTTGTAAGATAGAAACCTGGTAATTTTTTCATTGAGACTGAAGTCTCCACAAAAAGAGACACCAGCACAAAAGCACTCCTTTCCTGTGAGAAGAAGCATCAAGAGGAGAAGCTTCTGATGGGCTCAAGCACAGTATCAAGTTGCATGACAGATTTTGCCATCAGCCTATGTGTATTATGCACCTATTGGTGCACAGCTATTGAATAAATTCACAGAAAGTATGATTTTCTCTGTCCTTGCCAGTCTGAAAAGGATAAATAACCCACATATTCGAATTGAAACCCCACATTCTAATCCACAAAATGGAAAAAGGTTTAAAAAACTTTACAGATTTAAGTGCTATTAATACATTGTTACCTAAAAACAAACAAAACCCCCCAAAACCAAAACAGTAACAACAGCACATCTTATTTGATAGAAACGGCCATCACAAATTTTAAGAGAAAACATAGTAATAAAGTCCAGTTGGTCAGTTGTACTACCAGGTTGACTTCAACACAAGAGTAAGTGAACCCACTTACCTTCTGGTGAAAGCCAAAGAAATTGAGACATGCCGCAAACCTCCTGAATTTATCCAGTGTTAGAAGGTCATTTTCTTTCATGGCCATTCGGAAAGAAAAGGAGCTGTTGGCCCAAACAGCAGTGACTGAACTTTTTTTTTCACTTTAGTGCACTCTATAAATAAAGGCTACATTTAACTGAGGTAGTAATGAGCTTCCACAATCAGTACATTGGGGTGCTTTGAATATCTCCTCAAGGAGATATTTGCAGAATAGTATCTATGGGTAAAATTTTCTACCACTTCTAGCAGACTACAAAATAAGAATCAGAGGTTAATACAGATCAAGAAGCTCTCAGGAGACCAAGTTTGACTAGCTGAGGTTGTCTGCTCAAGTTCTGAAGATGGAGATTAACCTTGAGAGCAGTTGTGTAATGTCTGATCACCCTCAAGGTAAAACAGTTTTTCTACTATTTAGTTGGATTTACCTCATTATGACTTCTCTCTGACGTCTCTTGTTCTGTCACTGTGCACCTACCAGAAAACTCTGGCTTCATCTTCTCTGTAAGTACTCATCAAACAGTAGAGGACAGCAACAGGATCTTCTCTTCTCTAGGCTACACAAATCCAGCTCTCTCAGCCTCTCTTTGTATATTTGTTCCAATGGCCTTTCTCTGGACTCACTCCAATATAACTCTGTACCCCTTGTACTGAGAAGCCCAAAACTGAACATATTATTTCAGATGCAGTCTCACAAGCACCAAACAGAGGGAAATAATAATAAACTTCCCTCCACTTGCTCTCTGTCTCTTTGTTCTTAGTCTAGTGTGAAGCTGGCCTTCTTTACTGAGAGGATACATCATATTTATGTGTTCAGGTTTTCTACAGGGGCACCTAAATTATTTTTTGCAGTTCCAGGTCTCCAGACTGCACAGTTGTAGTTTGATTCTTGTAGATAGTAAACTCATCTTCATTGCATATGTTTTTAAGAGCATCTGGGCTACAGTATCTCATACTTTAGCACTTCACACTGTCATAACTCCTCACAGCAAACCAGGCAAGATCTGTTTATTGCTCTACTCCAGCATAAAATAGAAGCACAAAAGGCCAACCGAACCTTTTCATTTGCCAAGGAAGAACTTTGATTTTCAACCAAGGCCAAGACAGTGCTGGCAGGAAACAAGGTTACTCTATATCACCTCATAAATCCCGGACTCTTGTTCACACTGGTAGAAAGCTAGGAAAAGATTGCTATGAGTCACCTCTTACTAAGGTTACACCATCCTGAGCAATCTTGTAACATCACCTTTCAGCCACAAAATAAGCATTTAGGACTTTGTTTTGAACATACTATAATTTACTTCCTCTTTTGATTTTTCTGGTCCTTTGATATGTATTGTACAGAAATATTTTTTAATCTTCATTTGGCTCAGAAAAACAATTTTTTCCATGCCACTGAGTGTCTGAACTAAATTAAGTCACATTATTCCGTGGAAGAAAGGGTTAGAATTACTGCTTTATTATAAGCAGACACCAAATCTTCATCTCATTTGCTTTGCACTGTTCACCTCAATATAAATATCGATGTATCTGTAAGCAACAGTTGGAGTGATATATGACATAACACACCAGAAAATTTGCTTTGGAAAAATAAATGTAAGCTGCAACACATTTGATACTGTAATTTCCTGATGTAGCTGAACAGGAGTAGAATGACGTTACCAGCCCAGTATCAAAACCTAATGCCTAATTATTTACTCCTTTACAGCCTGTGTTCCTACACATCTGTAAACAATGGGAGTGAAACACTACCATTTTAGCAAGATATATTTCCTGGTTTTATCAAAGACAGAAATCTGTCAATCATCCCAGGGAGAGTCTCACAAGATCTTTACTCTATTTGTTGCAGACACTACTCTTGAAACTGCTTTTTAGTGCTAAAATACAAATTTTTTTGACCACAGTTGAGCTTCCATCAAGACTTAGTAAAACAATCCTAAGGCAGTATTAGGGAACAATCACAACAACAAACTATGGACACATCAATATCAAAAGACAGCAGAATGGTCACACAATCCTGACTTCTACTTCTTTTTACCTCCTCTTAAAAAGGAAAAAAACACATATCACTCTTTTGCTATTTTACATATAACTGTGTGATTCAATATAAGTTCTGCATTAACTATGATATGTTACAGAGGCGCAAACGTGTCAGTTGTTTCTGCTTATCTATTTCAGAACACTCTAAATATGTATTTCTATTCCAACAGCAAGAAAAGTTAATGAGATTATGGCAGCGGTTAAGGCACTCATACCTATGGTGTTGACTTAATTAAACAAATCCATTTTAAGAACTGCAGCACTGTAAAGAAAATGCAAAACATCTTTTTTTTGGCAGACACTGCAGTACTGCCAGCCTGAGACAGTTGCTTTTATGGAGGCAGGTATAGACTCAGGAACTCCTCTCACAGCCTCATTAGAACAACAGCAGAACAAGACTGAGTGAAACAGAGGAATATGGAAAGGGATAACAGGGCAGTATCTGACATGTGATACTACTGGCTGTTGAGCCAGGAGAGTCTTCAGAGTCCTAACCCACACAGAACTCTTTGCATCAGCAAGCAGCATAGGTAATAACAAAAGTGGAAGTCACAGTTGATAGCTCTTGGGACATGGCACGTTAAGAAGCTATACAGTTAGATAAATCTCTCCAATAGTTATACTCATCTGTGAGACTGAAAAAGTGCAACTAGAAATAGTGCCTTCTGGCCATTCTTAGTCTGTACATATTTGTAGGTGCATCAGTCTCTTTCAAATCTATACCTATTTCACTAGGAGGCAGCTGAAGATGGAAATTTGAGTTGCCACCCTTAAGGTTTTTCTTCTTGAAGTAGGTACAATATAGATGTAGGATAAAAAAGAACAAGTCAATTTTAGTTAAATCTGAAGTTCAGATATGAAGCTTAACATAATATAAGAAGCACCAATGCAAAGCTCACTTGTTGATCACAGAAACTGGGTATAATCAACTTCTGGAGGACTCGAGGGGCAAAAAGAGCTAACTGCACAAGATCAAAATCAAAAATAAAAAAAACTTGATGGTTTAGTGTATTTGGAGTTTTTTGTTGCTTTCTCTTTTTCTGCTTGATCAAGCAAGGCTTTTAAAATAGACATTACCAGTACATAAAGGGTGCCTACAAGAGAGCTAGAGAGGCACTTTTTACAAGGGCACGTAGGGATAGGACAAGGAGGAATGGCTTCAAACCAAAACAGGGTTGGTTTTGACTGAAAATAAGGCACACAAGTCCCCTGACAGATTTAGCTCTCTTGTTAGGGTAGCTGTTTTCAGGAAAGTTAACAGGTAACAGCACAAGAATAATAAAACCTTTTTGCTGCTGTTTTTTTCAGTTACACATTGAAACTTCCCTTTAAACAGCTACATTCTTACATGGTACAGCAGATTCTGATTGAGGAAAAATTATTGAAAGATAAGATTAGGATATTCTACCATTATTCCCTTATATTAAGTTACGTTTGAATGCAATTGTTTCACTGGCAGAGCAGTTACACAGAAATCTATTTCAAGGAGCACCTCTATCCTACATACAGTATTCTACACCACCTCAGTGCCTCCATAAAACTCAAGATACTATACTGTTAGCTGGGGCACCTCAGTTTTCCTTTAGATAATGGTTCATGAGAATTAGCTGATAGTTGATGAAACTGTATACTGTCCAAGTACTTTTGTGGAACCTTACTTTTGATCCTTATGGGTGTATAGTTAATTTATAGTACATTAACCCCATAATAAACCATTAGGTAAGTTTTGTGTTTAGAAGAGATGCAACAGGCCTCAGGACTAGAATTTGGTAAGACAGAGGTTCTCCACAGGCTTTAAATCATGGTTTTCAAAAGTTCCACCTAAACAACTAAATCTGGAGACTCTTTAAGGTCAAATTTTGTCATCCAGTCCCAGTCTTTATGTTCTACTAAATGAACAATTTATTTTTTTTTTATTTCTCCTGTCAATTAACTCTTTAATGCAATGATGCTATTACAGTGCTTTAAATTCCTCTGTGGGAATGACTATTAGTAGGTATGTACAGTGCAGAAAAGTAAAACTGCTTATAGTGTTTTCAAAGGTGGTAACAGAAATACTACATACAGTTCATTACATATCTTTTAATCAGATTAAAGCTATTCAGCAAAGGAATGTCTTTTGTCCATAACTCATTGACTCATGCATTAATTGTTTGTCTGCCTGAAATAGTATTAGGTAAAAGATGAACTCAATTCTTGAATAAAGCCCTCAAAGAGTGAGGTGAAGATAAATCATTTACAAACAGCATTTATAAAACCAGTCCCAGTGAGGCTTCTTTGTTTATTGAAAGGCTGCTAGAAAATGCATCACTAACTTTTAATTTGATAAAAGGTACCTACCCAAAATAAATTAAACCATTTCTAGACCATCACAGTTCATCAACTTATTATATGTGAAGAAATTCTTCATTGCCTCCACAGTAATTTATTTAAAATGAAAGTGAAAAGAATTAAAAAAATTAATCATCCTTTTCAATTATTTCTTTCCTAAAGTAGTGCGACCACTTATCTTCAAGATTTTTTTCCTACTAGTAGAACATAAGATTGCTCAGTGAAACTCACTGAGCATCCCATTTAGTACTGCACTTTGGTTAGTGATACAGCTTCTGCCCTGACATTTTCAGTCTTCAGAATAGTTACAAAAATCAAAGGCAACCAGGCAAGGACTAAGTTTTGAAGTCAAAATTTGAGTCATCTCTGATGACTAATCAGTATTCAAGTGCTAAGTTTGTAAAGAAGATAAAATGGTTTGAATACAATTACTGAAAACTACTTCAACAATCTGTCATTTGATGCTTCAATGAACCAAATAGGGATATTTCACTTGGCAAGCCATGGAGAAATTTTTAGATTTTTATCATGTTTTTAGACTCTCTTCCTAGTCCCCAGAGGTGGTAACTCAATAACTGTAGGATTAGTCCTGAAAAAAAAGCAGTCAGAGGCTAAAACACACTTGAGAGCTTTCCAATGAATTTAAGGAAGGCTAACCAGGCATGCCAGAGAGGTGTGCAACTAATCAATGACTTATCAAGTTTTCGTGTGCAGTATATCTTGCAATTCTAGTTAGGCATTATATCCACTCTTTAGGAGAGAGCTATGCTTGGATTTATAGCAAACAGAGAAGATGCTGGTCTTTGCCTTCTTTCTTATTTTGAATTGCAAGAGGCTGGAAAACAAAATTATCCCTTTCCAAGATGACCAGAATAAAAAGGTGATCAAAACAGTACAGTCTTATGGAATATTCTTCTAATTAACAGGGAAAATATAGCACAGTGCATACTTGGCTTTCAAATGAGATGTCATTAAGCTTAATTCTTAACTTTGTGGTCCATAAAATGGTCAACACCTTTATCAAAAGGAAAATCTATTAGGGAAATGAGAAAGTATGAATCATTTGTCCCACCAACCAAATGATATCTAATATCTCCATTTTTGTCTGCATGTCACCTCATATCTCTTGAGCATGGTATGGCTGCACCAGCTGCTCAACAGGGACATGGGTGACTGCCAAGTTCACATTCACCCCTAGCTCCTGCAGCATATAACTAGGAATCCTGAAGGGGACATCCTTTCTGGAAAGCCAGAAATCACTCCCTCTCCAATGCATTTGGCTCCATGCAGAATGTATTTTTTTAACACCATAAAGGGGTAAAGTGACCCCTCCGCAGTGAGTTCACTTCCTTTCATGCAATGCACTGGAAATACAGCCAGGTCAGGCCTACTTGGAAATCATGACTTTCTGGCCATTTCCCTGGCTATGCTTTTCTGCATTGCCTCCCTGTCTGTCCCTGCTCAGCTGGTTACCTCCTCTGCTCCCCATCTGCTGCATGACCCAGAGGACACCTTTGACTATGCAGAATCACACTCAACAAAACAGAAGAATGAGAATTACTAAATTCACTATAATAAAGTTCAAACAAAGGAGCAAAATTAACCCAAGACTATGCAGATTTAAAATTAAGAATCTCTGAATAAAGTTCTCCCACAGCTGTAAGACCAGTCTTAAGGAAAAGTGCACTCCCAACATTTGCCGTGCTGATAAGCACGCTATTTCTGCGTCATAGGCTGCCTATCACATGGCAAAGACAAGTTCACAGGGTACAACTACAGCAGCGTGGTTGCAGATTCCCACCTAATATACTCTTTATAAAGAGAGTCCTGTGGTAATTCAAACTCAGCACTAAACCCTACCCAGCACTGTTTAAGGCAGACTGCCTGTACAATTAGCATGGGCAGAGTGCAAAATGGCCAGGGGAAAATGAGTTAGGTTAGCACCTCTTGCCACAGCAGATGGTTTCCACTTTAATTGCACACATTTCACCATAATATTGGCTCCAAATTACAAGAAATTGTTAAGGCAAATAACATCTCAGCTATTTAATTTCTAGGACCAGTCTGTGCTTTAAACAGATGACATTTCAGGTAGCCCGTATTCTTCCCAAAACTAGACCAAAAAGGTGTAATAAAAAACTTCTAAGTGCTCATCAGTGTTCATTTCCTTCTGCAGCCTACAAATGTGAAATATAATTCAGTAGAACTTAATACTCTTTTTGCATTCATTTTGGCTGGGAATAAATGGTAATGTTAACTGAAAACATCCCCTCTTCTTAAAGTCAAAATGAAGCATGACGGGCTAAGAATCATAGTCCAAACATCTGCAGTTTTCCTCAGCTCAAATTGTACATTATTTAATTTCCCTAAGCTTTCAGTCATCTCAAAATACTTAAACATGATGAACTCAATGAGACAAACTGTTTATGTTTTGAGCACAGAAAATATTAACCTTGTTGTATGCTCATGGTCAATCAAAAGCAGCATATCTGGTGTTGGCTGTAGGTAGCCTGGTAACTACAACTACTTTACCCACCCCAGAAAGAAATTCTGTTAAGTTCAAAAGAAGGACAAGCATCTCAGCCCCAAAATAAAAATGCTATGTACATAGTAACATATATGCTTCAGTACATGGTAACCTGTCAGTGAAGAGCAGTGCTCCACTCAGAGCAAATGGCAACACACCATGAACAACTAGCAGGACTAGTTGCTTCTCTTTGAGAAGCAAGAGCACATACTGATCTCAGTCACACATCCACATCTGCTCAAGAATATCATGTCTATATGCTTCAGAAATGACCCCACAAAGACAAAAAAACATGGTTAAGACATTATGTTTCACCAGCAGTATTAAAATGCAGTGACATACTATTAACTCAGCACAAACATCTAGATGGGATTGACAGGCTCAAAGTATAAAAAGCTTTCACACAGTTTTAGCTTGAGCATCTTTTATATAAATATTTCTTCAGACAATATGCTGCCTTAAGAATTACCTCAATCTATTTAACAACTGTTGTTTAAAAAAATAACATTACTGTAATGCTGTTCATTTTAACTGAAACTTAAATGTAGGTGCAACATTAGATGTCAAATCCTTTACATGTAACACTAAATATGTATTACTTTCCCTCAAATTCTACCACATTGTGTTTTCATAGTTTTTGGATACTCAGCTATGGCAACAAACACAGTGTAGATGCTGTGTACGTTGCCAGCCTGGTAATTAAAACACATTCTAAAAAAAAACTTGGGAGAAAATTATAATGTCAAAGGCTTTTTGAAACAGCAGAATGTACTTGAGTCGTTTTTAAAGGATGATGCTTTCAATGATCTCTAGATTGAAGGACTTCAAACTGAACAAGCTCTCAATATTCCGAGGGAAAACTGAGATACAAGAAAGTTTTCCTTTCTAGAAAGTAACATGTAGCATTTGCCATGATCAGGATTTTCAAAAGAAATTGCCTCTCCAGTTCTCCTTTGCACTCACCTATACACGAGAAGCTATGAGATATAGAACAGAGAATGCTAACCACACCATTAAGAAACTGTCTTATATGACATATATAGTTTCTACTTCCTGGGAAAATTGGAAGAGAAGCTCAGTATCCTCATGAAACAAAACAAGTCAGACCTTAAGACCCAAAGTCTTGGCACTACCCTTTCAAAAGCAGGATTAACTTTTGCTAACAGAAAAAGGGTGAAGTAAACTCTCATTATGTTTTAAATTACCCTGAATACAATAAATATTTAAGTAATTAATGGAACTTTTTTCTTTGTGCAACAGTTCCTGACATCATCTAATTTTTTCAAAACAGTGTAATTTAATCGTCTGGGAAACTCTACTTGCACTGCCATGTACGGTCTTACACAGGAGGCCGACAGTACTGGTTTGTAAAAAGAAAGCTAGAAGCGGTAATAGGATTTCTCCCTTTCCCCTGACAAGCTGTAGAAACAAGTTCAAAGTCCATAACAAAGATAAATATACAAGGCTCAGCTGTGCTCACCACGGCATTAATTTTGCATCACTATAATTCCACACTCAAACTGATCTCCTCCTGGCTTACATCATCTAAATCCACCACTAGGACTACAGACTAACAGTGAAAGTATACTTTTGTTTACTTTAAAAAAGCATCAGCTTAATTGAACAGTCAACGTTGATTTGAAATTATGTTAAAATAACAATATAAGTCCAAAAATCACATAGACAACTACAAGTCCAACATTGAGTTCCTTACAGGAATAATTTATTATCCTATGAATCCCTAACCTCAAAATATATTCAAATTCCAATTTATAAGATCATTACATTAACTTTAGTGAAAGGAAACCTCTATGACTCTGAAAGCATTTTGCCTTTCTGTATAACAAAATCATTTTTACCTTTTCCTTGTCTCCAAACTTTTATCAGCATAAGTATATATGATACAGTACTATTGCACTTACTTCCTTTTAAATAGAAGAGTTAATTCCTACAACTGAACAGCAAATAGCTCAGAATAAGGAAGGGTTTCTAGTGGAAAAACAATCACTGAGTGACAGAAATAAAGGCAAACATCCTAATCTGTCACCCAGTTAATTTCACTTGCTAAGAGGCAAGGAACTTTTTCTAGCACGTAATTAATTAATATCCAGTGAGTATTTCTGGCTGAATGGCAGGTCTCGGAGGGTTGTGATCAGTGGTATGGAGTCTAGTTTGAGGTCTGTAACTAGCCGTGTCCCACAAGGTGATACGGAGTCCAGTATTCTATAACTTATCCATCAATAACTTGGGTGAAGGCACAGATGCCACCTCAGCAACTTTGCTGGCAACACAAAGCTGGGAGGAGTGGCCAATACCCCCGAGTGCTGTGCAGCCCTTCAAAAGGATGCCGACAGGCTGGAGGAATGAGCAGAGAAGAACCATCTGAAGTTGAACAAAGGTAAAGGCAGGGTCCTGCACTTGGGGAAGAAGAACCCCAGGCACCAGTACAGGCTGGGGGCTGACCTGCTAGGAAGCAGCTCTGAGGAGAAGGACGTGAGGGTCCTGGTGTACAACAAGTTGTCCACGAGCCAGCAGAGTGCCCTTGTAGCCAAGAAGGCCAATTGTATCCTGAGTTGCATTAGGAAGAGCACTGCCAGCAGAGCAAGGAGGGTGCTCTCTATGCTTAGCCCTCGTGAGGCCACATCTGGAGCACTGTGTCCAGTTTTGAGCTCCTCAGTACCAGAGAGACATACAGCTCCTTGAGTGAGTCCAGTGGAGGCCTATGAAAGTGATGTGGGGTCTGGACCATCCCTCTTACGAGAAAAGGCTGAGTGACTGGATATGTTCTGCATTGAGAAGAGGTCACTGAGAGGGGACCTCATCAACACCTCTAAGTATCTGAAGGAAGGGTGGAGCCAGGCTCTTCTCGGTCGTACCAAACAATAGAACATAAAGTTCCACCTGAAAATGAGGAAGAATTTTACTGTGCAGGTGACCATGCACTGGAACAGATTGCTCAGGGAACTTGCGGAATCTGCTTCACTAGATATATTCAAAGTCATCTGGACACAATCCTGAGTAACATGCTCTAAGGGACGCTGCTTGAGCAGTATGGTTGGACTAGATGACCTTCAGTGGTCCCTTCAACCTTACCCATTTTGTGATTAAAATACCAGGATAATGATATAGCACTATTATCTAGGCTGCAGATGCAGACTGAAGAGGATGACAACCATGGCAGGTCATGTGCTTCCCCATCATAAGAAAATATGTAAACAAGGGAGTATTCCTATACCTCTTTCCCTAAATTTATTTTCCTGCATAATAATCCTTGCATTTACAACAGGCAGATGTGTTGTACCCTCTTTAGGAAAACTCAGACTCTTTAGCAGCACGTATGGAATTGTGGCAATGTGGAGGGGAATTTTGTACAAGCAGGGAAGGCAGAACAGTCTCTCCTCTTGCATAAAAGCCTACTGTTAGAACAAAGCCTAAAGCAACAAAACAAGTTAACCTTCCACCAAAACTTTACACAATAAAAATAGTACGTGTTCATGCAAGGATTTTACCATATGCCAGACCTAAACAGCATGTGGCACATAAACAACAAAATCTGAGCAAGGCTGAAGTCAGCCACTGATGCAAAACAGTTCCTTACAGCACAGGATCCCTAGAGCACAGGTTAGTCACAGACACAGACCTCATGCTTGAGGTGGAAATTTGACATTGGTTTTACATTGCTGACCTTTCCACAGAGGGCACTGGAGTTCTATGAATAAAAAGCACTATAGGGACAAAGTAAAATTTCAACAGTATTATACTCACTGGTGTAAGTCCCAACTGATTCACAACAATGTGATTTTAAAATCAGGCCTTTTAAGTTCCACAGTAAACCAAAAGAGGAGGGTATTGTATATGAAACAGGTTGGAATGATTCAACAGCATTTTTGAGTTATAATTACCAGTGGAGAAAGTCAGCAATCAGATCCTCCAAAAATGAGGACAAAAAAATATCTAAATGATAATTTTTTCTTTAATTTTTTTCCTCTCCTTTCATGTGAATTTTGAAAGTCCTCCTACCCTCTTGCTAAATTCCTCTACCAACAAAGTCACTGATGAATTCATGAAGGATATATAAACAAATTAACTGGAGGATTTACAGAAATTTGCAAAGTAGATTCTGCAAAACAGCACTACTTTTACCCATGAGCACTTTGTCCACATCCCATGGTAAAACAGTTTGATGGAAGAAATAAGAACATTTACAGTCAATAAACATGTATCAATGCTTGTGCCCTTAAAACATGCTGCACCAAATATTGCCTGAATTTCTTTCTGAAAAGCTGACTTCTTAACCCACTTTCTGAGGATAACAAAATATTAAAAAGACCAAAAAAAGGCAAGAGGAAAATAATTCTTGAATGACCTGGACCTGAGAAGTGTTATCCTCTGATAATAGTTAATGTCAATTTTTAGATACATCGGCAAGTGGGACTGGCAATGAAGACAGAGAAAGTCAGACTACCAGCAAAAAAGATTTCTCAGAGAAAAGACAATTCACATCTCCCTAAAACTGTTGAGACTTCTTACTTCAGTCTCTCTCAGAATACCTGTTGCTTCTTTCTGCATCTTCAATTTTTTGATTAATTGTTTGATTTCTGTTAGTTCCACTGATAGCCTTCTTCATTCATAATTCACCCTTTACTAATAAGATTGAAGAAAAACATTTTTAAATGAGCTAGAGGCTTACTGGTGTTGAGAATATTCGGCTGAGATACAAAAGAGTCAGGTTTGAGAAGCAGATCCTACAGTTATTTCATTATTTGCAAAGGAAGATCATTCTACCAGGAGTGACTTCATGGTCACTGCAGATATTTATCATGATCTAGCTAAAGGCAATCACTTGCACAGTTTGGTTATTCCTGCAACCCCAACTGTTATTATGTAATTTTCTCTGATTCTCACAAATTTCAAAAAGTCTACCTTGGGGCCCAGAAAAGGCAACTTCTGAACATTAGCTACAGCAACACCGCCTATTTAGCCTCAAATTGGCTTAAGCAGGAACAGATTTCATCCCAAGATAGCAATTCTCATTTGCTTTGCTTACATTTAAAAATTGTTGCCAGTGCAACTATATTAGGAAACAAGACCTCTGCCAGGTCTTAAAATAAGCAAATCCTTGGACTTATCCTGAAATATTTTTTCCCAACAAGTCTTTTTAAGAAAAAGGCACTCAGCTCCATCTGGTGGATTGAGATTATTCCTCTCTGAGGCTGAGGACTGCACAATACGAATGGATTTATTTTCCATTTGTTAAACATCATGTACGTATGCATGCATGCAAAAGGCACAAGTCCAGACCAACCAAAGCACGATAAAGTTACCCCTCCTACCCAAAGGCCCATTAACACATCTTGCCCTTAGCAGCAGCAGCACCCATCCTCAGCAGACCCGTCTTCAACTGAGAAATTTATTGTATTTTGCCCTGTTCACTATGATAATTATAAACAGAGAGGACAAAGAGCACTGAAGCTAGGCTGTCTAACAAGACTCAATTAACTATTTCAAACAGTTATGCAAAAATCACTGGAGGAAGGGGGTTAAAAAAAAAAAAAAAAAAAGCCTGACTAGTAAATATTAACATGCTCTTTCAATCTGACCCTGTAACACTACAAAAATTCTCCCACTAATTACACTGTTATATTATGACAAATTTTAGAAATAGGTGTTTTGCAATTGATGAGAAGCAAAAGAAATATCTTCATATAAAGAAAACATCTTACAATGAGTTCAGAGGTTCCTAAATGTACGTTCATTATTGCTTCTTCCTTTAGCATGCATTCTTTCAGCTTATCAAATACTTCTAATGAATAGACAGAATGGTTATTAGAGATACATAAAATTTCATTAAAATATATTCTAAGATAAGCATTGACAATTATAAAATTCTAAATCAGAGTTTCTGAGGGAAAAACAACAACCAAACAAACGAGAAAAAACCAAAGCATAAAAAGATTTTCATCACCTGTCTGCTGTGACTAGTGTCACTAATAAGTGGCTTACCTGCGTCAATGAAGCAATAAGAACTGTAACTATAAAGCCTTTAAAAAACCCCAACCAAACAAAAAACCCAAAGCATACAAACAAACGAACAAAAAACCACATTTGTACTCTATTCATTTTACAGGCCTGACTCTGATATTATTTCTATAAGTGTATTTTCTTTTATGTTAAGGAAATATAGCTAAATTTACACTGTAGTAATTCAAAACAGAGCAGGGGCTGCATGCCTATAGACACAGCTCTCTATGTACTGTGGTGTAATTTTGTTCATCTAAGCACAAGCACGAAGTGCTTTAATAGCATGATAGTTCACTGGAAAAATAAAGCCTTCTGAAACACTTTAGCTGTCAGTCACCTACTGGCTGTTCATTACACTTTATTCTCCCTGAACCAGTCATCAGACAAGACACTGACTTTTCTAACACTCTCTCCTCTTGAACATGATAAATTGACGCATCTACTTATCACACAGGGCAAATCCAGGAGAAACACACCTGTTCCTCTTGCTATGCTGTACAGAATTTTTAATGCAAATCCATCTGAAATATAACTGTTTTCCCAAAATAGGAGGAGGAATTTTTGCTCATTTGCTTGAGGTTTATTGATTTTAATTAAAATAAAAATGAAAGCTGCATGATTTGCAACTTTTCAGAAGTCCTTTGCTGCCCTCATGTGTTTCACAGGAAAAGTAACCCCTGAAATCTACATACAAAATAAAACAGCTTCTCCAATCAAGACAACTTCTCCTTTTATGAACAGAACATAGTCCGTGAAAACAATAACTGGTAAATAACTGAAAGTTTATCTCATTGCTCCATTAAAGGTAAGTTGACTGGTTTGAAATTTAATGATTATATATTAAAAATAAGAAAATGTATTCAGCTTGAGATAATCATAATTCCCAAGCAATAGATTTCAAGGCCAGCAAGCCAATTTAGTAATAGTTGATCATGTTAGCCTGGTGGAAAATATGAAAGCTTTAATGAAAAGTATGTTTTGAAATAAAACATAGTTTCAGCATCTTTCTGCTCGTTACACTAACTAACAAAGTAACTCCTTTCCTGTTCCATTATACTATACCATACAGAATAAAATCGTGCAACCGTTGCACTAAGGCTTCTGTTACTTTCACAATCAATATATCCAAAGCTATGGTGACCATATCAAGCTTTCTTCTGACACTCCTGCCAGCCACTATCCTACACTTCTTGCAAGGGTCTCGGTACTCAGCTACAGTCTGATGGATTTGGTCTCAGAATTTGGCTGCTGAGGTTCAGACCATCCTTAAAAAGGTTTCACAATTCAGTTTTTATGTTACTGTTTTCATCCTATCCAGTCCCTGTGCTGATCCCAGACCTCATTATGTCAATATGAGTTTGTAATAAATTGTAATAACATCTCCTATGCCAATCCTGGGTTTACAATGATAAACCATAACAGACTAATCCATAAAATCCGCTCTTTCATACTCTGGCTATAAAACACAAATAGCCCTCACTGTACCAAAATGGGTAGCAGTTCAGATAATCCCCCAACAGCCATTCCATGGGAAGGGAGAAGGTAAAGGCAGAGCTGGATCACAATCCCCACCAGTTTGTTCAACCCTGGACACAAACTTTTATTTAATTGTCAAGCAGTTCACGAGCTGCCATTACTGTTTTGTCGTTAATCTACTGGCCACCATGTGAGTGGTGTTAAATGTTAAATTCTCTCTTCGCTACAGAAATAAGTAGAATTCCAGGTACAAAGCAGAATAATGATTTTTTTTTTCTTTTCCTCATAAAGAAAAAGGTACTTGCATTGTAAGCGTTCTGCAAATAAACACAAGTTCTCCTTTACCAATGGAGTAGACTGAAAAGAACTGTTGTTATCTCATTACTCAAGTGCTGGGTTTTGTTCTCCCTTCCCCTAACAGACATCAACTCTGGTACTGTAATCCTACTACAGAAAGTGAAGAGTTTTGTTTTGGGGGTTTTGTTTGTTTGTTCGTTTTGTTTTGTTTGTAAAATTGCTGTTTAGTTGCTCATTTTAAAGAAAAATAGCAAATGCAGTATAGTTATTTAAATACTTCTTCAGTCACCGTTGGGGAGATATCAGACATCAGTCAAGCACTCAAATTGCTGAAGCTACCCTCTCAAACAGGAGTTACTATCACAGAAAGGAATTAGAAACTAAAGATACATGGATTGCTTATGTTTCATACAGCATAACTTCTCTTTCACACCCGGATTATTGAATGCTACATGCTGGGAAAAAAAAAATAAAAAATGAAAGAACACATACTGGCACACCTCACGCTTTACAAACTCCAACAAAAGTTTGCTGTTACACAAGATAGGGACAGCAGCAAAAATTTCACCCTGAGAAAAGCCTTATGTTTCCCAAGAACAACACTGCCAGGTCAGCTATTGGCACTACAGGGAGGGCACCTGTGCTTTCACGTTTTGTTTAGAAGCTGATGCAGAGTGGAAAAGCAACAGAGAGAGACGAAACATAAAGCAGACTTAAACATACATCCTACTTATACTGTGTAAAAACACCCTGTGACGGAAATTAAGAGAGGACTATGTTAACCCATACTGGCCTAATGAAGTTTTTAAACACCAAACTCTAACCTGCTTGCTCAAGTACCAGCACGACTAATCAAGAGAAGCAATAAGCCACCATAAGCACACACAGGTTTTTCTTCATTTTCTCTTTTAGCATAACCTGATTAACATCTGGAACCCAGATGCTGGGGGCACTGGCTGTGCAGCTCTTCTCTTCCCACCCGTACCTTCCCTTGCTGAAGCCTGTAAATTGTATTCCTGCCGTCCCGAAGAGGTAGCTGTGCCTTCCCCTTCTTACTGGCAGCCCAGTTCGCAGGTACCAACTACCCTTCGGTGAAGGGTTTGCATGAACTTTTAACCAGTAGCTGACTGAACGCTCAGCATCCCTGCACGCCTCGAGAGCGCCTCCCCCACGGAAAAAGAAGGATGGAAACACGAGCCTTGGGGGCTGCCGCTGACTCCGAGCCCTGTCCGCCGTATGGGGAGGACACTACTCCGTGCCCCGCCTCGTCCCGCCCCGGCGGGCGGTGCAGCCCCGGCGGGGGGCGGTCCCCGCGCTGGCCCGGCAGCGGGACGCAGCCTGGGGGCACCGGCCGGGAACAAGGGAGGGTTCTCCCCCTTTTCCCCCGCGGAAACCGACGGGCCGCAGACCCCGCGGGGCGGCGGTGGGCCCGCCGGCTCGCACCCCGCCATGACATGGCGGTCCGTGGGGGTGCTGGCGCTCCTCTGCTGCCAGCTGCGGGCGGGCAGTGCCGCCCTCCAGGCGCCTGCGGCCACCCGGCCCGGGGAGGAGGGCGGCGGCGGCGGTCGGGGCCGCTCTCCGTGGAAGGGAGGCGGCCGGGAGCAGGAGGCGGCGGCGGCCCTCCGGGTAGGTGTCCCAGCCCGCTCTTGCGCTCGCCATCCGCGCTGCGCTGCGCGGCCGCCGCCGCCGGGCCCCGCCGAAGGAGAGGAGGGGCTGCGGGTGCCGCTCGGCCGCTGCTGGCCGGGAGGCGGGGGAAGGCGGACCGGCTGGTTCCTCAGCCCGCAGTGCCGGAACCGCCCCCGCTCCCGCCGGCCTTCGGTGCTTGCCGCTAGAGCCTCGTCTCAGCGGGTCGCTGGCACTGGGGCCGCTGCCGCTCTCGCCTTCTCCGTGTCCGGCGGCGGGTGCGAGCCCCGGGCCGGGCCGTGCGTGCCCGGTGCCAGCGGGTGTCGCCCCTCCGGCTGCTGTTTCCCAGGGATATGGGGCGACCGGGAGAAGGGGGAAAAGGCGAGCGGGCCCTGCCTGATGTAGTGCCTCCCTTTCGCCCATCGTTCCGGTCTCACTGGGTGGTCGCTGAGGTACCAGCCCGGTCTGACTCCCGCCCCGGTGTGGTGGGACCGAAGGTGATGCTGCCCGGGATGCACTGGCAGGCCACTATTGCCATTGAGGGAGTGCGATGAAGTCGTCATGGAAAACGCAGAAGGTGGCATGAAGTTTTGTATATTTCATGTTGAACTTTGTCAGCAGACGTTTTCATAGCTCTGAAAGCCCCTAAACTTTGTATTATTGGGAATTCTGGATCTCTGAAAAACCCTGTTTTTCAGAGATCCAGAATTCCCAATAATACAAGGTTTAGGGGTTTAAATGTCTTTAGGCCGTTATGCTCTTCTTTTGCTTTATAAAGACGTGAAGCATGGTGGGGTTAATTCTTATCTGAAGGCATTTTTATATATCTGTGAACCACAAGGTTTGTTGTGCTGTAAAGGAAGAACGTCAGACGAGTTTGACACAACTTGTTCTCAGCTTGCCTGTTTTGTCTGCTTCATGTCAATTCTTTACACTTAACAAGTGCTGGTTTTGATCTTTCTTGGAGTTGAAATTAATCTAATGGCTTTCATATTGGTTTGCTAGGAATACACAACGAATCTGAGGTGAACAGCTGTCTTGTTATCTAAGCTCATGTTTACTGTTGCTAACCTTTTTCTGCTCTTATGGTTTTGTCATTATTGCTAACTTAAAAATGCCAACTTTTTTTTTTTTTTATCTTCAGGAAAGCACTAAAAGAATTAGATTACTGAATTCACCATCAAAAGATAATATAACTGCTTTCTATGGAATAAATCAGTTTTCTCACCTGTTTCCTGAAGAATTCAGAGGTACATTTTCTGATTGCTGCTAATGCCTTTTCTGATATTTTTGTCATTCTTTCCCAGAACCTGGTGTCTTTCACATTCACAGATTCTTCCCATGCTGATAGTCAACTAAATTACAGTGCCTGGTACCCAGATCAGTACTTCTGAAGGATGCAACAATCCTCTTCATGTTCTTCAGTCTTGCAAGGTTGAATTGCTCACAGCCTGAATATGTTTTAGTATACAGACAGTTCCATCTTTCCTTCTTCCTTCTCACTGTGCCTTAAAGCCTTCTTCAGTTGCATCAGTTTTAAAAGTGGAAGATACACAAGGTTTTTGAGTAAGTTCCTACTGCTTATCCCAAGACAAAACTGGCTACAGCCCAAACAGGAGGTTCATGGTTGTACAATCACAGCTGTGACTTTCTGGAGCAATGTAACATGCTTTTTTTCTTTTTCCTAGAAAATTTTTCTGATATCTAACCTAATCTTCCCTTCTTGCTGTTCAAGTTTATTGATACATTTTCTATTTATCAGAGGATTTAATTAATTTTTAAATTTTAAATAATTCAGCAACATTTTTAGTGAAAAGCCAGCTGTTAGCAGGTGTTTCAGAATTTTTCACTTGTTCTGCTCTTACTTTCCCCTTGTACCTGACTAAAATAAACTAGTATTTTTTAAGTCAGTAAAATGTAAAAATTTTGAAAACTTGTTTCATGGAGCACTTATTGTTCAGCTTTAGAAAATATTCACATTTCCTACGCACATTCCCTATATAGAATATCCCTTTTCTTTCTGGAACTATAGGAATATTTAGATTCATTCTGGAGTATAATGATTATGTTAAAATACATGAATTTTCTATGGATTTGAAAAGGAAATCTAAACTCATGGTTTTAACTACAGATCGAAGTTATCTCTGTGACTTCTAGTAAAATAGTGGTTTGTGGAATTTTTTCATTTGTTAGTATATTTATAGATGTTTGTATTCTGTGTTTAGCTATTTACTTAAGAAGCATACCTCACAAACTTCCCAGATACACAAAAGTGCCAAAGGGAAAGGAAATACCTTTGCCAAAGAAGTTTGACTGGAGGGACAAGAAAGTCATTGCAGAAGTGAGAAATCAGCAAACAGTAAGTCCTGATGTTTTCTTTTCCTAGTTCTCAGGTACTGCTCAGAGACAGTTTCCGGGAGTAGACTGTAGAGCAGAGTGAAGGTTTTGGAAAGGACCAGCACTGCCTCAAGACTCCTTGGAGAGCTGGCACAAGTACGACCAGCTGAGCATATACAAAGTCGCACAGCATTTTATGCGAAGTGGGATTAGACTTAAAAGGATGAGGTGTAAAAATGGTGCATTTAGAACTGTGCATTTATAAACTGTGCATAATACATTTTTTTGATTTAGTTAACTAAATCTGCAAGTATTTTGCATCATGTGTATCTGTATTTTTCTGGAGGGACCAAGGTAAGTTAGTACCTGATCTCACCCCCCTTGAATTACCTAGATGAGTATAGATCCTTTCTTATTGTTTGTTCCCATGATCAAATGTGCTTGGCTAGTCAACACCTGTATCTTTACCACTGAACATCTCAGGGGATGCATTCGTGATAGGAAGGTGACCAGACCCCACAGGACTACAGTTTATCCCAAAGCAGTTATGGTAAATGGTAAGAAACAAGCTGTTAAATCCCCAGTGTCTTTCCTTTCTGTGCTTCACATTGTGTAACCTGGACCTTGTGAGGAACAAATTCTGCTTCCTATTTTAAAGGCCTCAGTTTAAAGAGCCTAGAACTGGAGTATAGATTCTGTGACTGTCTAAGAGTTTTTCTATTACATTTAATTTCAGTTTACCATTTCTTAAACTGTAATCTAATACAGTTCTATAAAACTCTACAAAAAACTTACTAATGTGATTAAAAAATAATTTCATCCTGAGTCCCAATCCTTCTTTAAGAAAATAGATATCTCACAGTAAAAAGCATCCTCAGACCTATCTTAAAGGGCAAAAATCACCAGGAGAGAGTCGTTAATGTAAGACAACTGCAGTGTAGGAATCCTTAAAATAAGACATCCATAACACATTTCTGGCTTTCAGAGAGCAGTATAGGGGAAAAAACAGTTCATTATTTTAAATGGATGATCAAATTTCATTATTATTGCCTTAAAAACAAAGTTCAAGGATGATGTAGTAAATGAAGAGCATTAGACGACTCTTTTGACCCTTTTTTTGCTTTTCATATCAGGCTTCAAAGACAAAACTGACTTTTTCTTTCTTCTGTTTCCTTATCAGTGTGGAGGCTGCTGGGCTTTCAGCGTTGTGGGTGGTATAGAGTCCGCCTATGCAATTAAAAGAAACAACCTGGAAGAGCTCAGTGTGCAGCAAGTTATTGACTGCTCATACAATAATTACGGCTGCAATGGGGGATCCATTGTTAGTGCTCTGAGCTGGCTGAACCAGGTTTGGAACGTTTTATAAACCTCAAACCCTTCATTAGCTTTCATATTACCATTCTTATTTACTGGAAAAAAGTGATGGGGAAGGTGAAGAAGTGTAGAGCTCATCTGATGAGTGTTTACCTTTATATGTGCACATACGTATGTGTGCATGTGTATACGTATGGATATTTATTTAGTCTGGAACCAAGAGAGAATTTGTTTAAGCAGAATTGAAATTTGGTTGGAACCTTATGGTCCGTATATGTTCTTGTGAATGTAACAAATCAGCCCTCAGGGGCTGAAAATAACGCTCCTGAATTCAGTTGGAATGGCAGACATAGAGTACCAGTGTAGATGGAGCCATTTATCCATATGTCATCTTGTGGACTTGAGGTACCAGCATCCAGGAAGGACGTTGACATTTTCTGCTTTCAAAATTTTATGGTTTCCATTGCAAACACTGTAAAATTATGTATAAATGTGGAGAATCTCAGAATAAAATGAATTGTGTTTACCTTTGTTTCACTTGCAACCCAAAACATTGAAAATGCAAACATAGTTTCTACTTCAGTTGTACCTATCACATTTCATTCGTGAAAAACGAAAAACATGTTAGTAACATATGTAAACAGAAACATTTCAATATCTTTGAAAGAAAAAGTACTCTCTCAGATTGAATTATAAGAATATAAAAAGAATTCCTTCAGTTTTTGAAGTTTAAAAAAACCCTGGTTCTTCCTTCTTAAGAAACTGTAATTCTACCCCTGAAGATTCATATAACCATGGCTAATAACAGTCTAGATAACTTGTCTGAGTTTGTATTTCAAGAACAACAGACGATACTCATCTTGACTCCTCTGAAACAAAATTCTGTCTTGCTTGGCAACCGAAGGACCACAAATGAATTAGGCTGGAGAAGTCACTCTCATAAATATACTGTACTGCAGAAGACAAGGAAGGCATAAAAGGCTGATACAATAGCTTTGTAGCTGGACTTTAGACCATTATATAAACATAATATATTAGTATGAGGGTTTGTTGCTAGTAACAGACTTTTCAGTATTTTATATAGTTTCTTGGGATATTTGTGCTTCTTGAACTGTCCCAATGAGAGCATAATTTTTTGTGTGGAAATCATTTGAAGAGAATGAATAGTCGTTCATCAAATGAATATCTGTCTGTCTTGAAATTGATGAGATTGCTTATGATGCTAATTTAAACCTGAGATGCCTTTTAAATTTTATTCATTATTTAAAGACTTCTGAGTCCCCTCTGAAGCTTTCTCAGTAAACAAGAAAACTAGAGATAGTAAATACCTATTTCACAATATGACATTTTTATTTCTAATCTCGCCCAGAACACAATGAATTTTGAGTGGGTTATGTGGTCATTTTCAATATATTTTGAGCTGCATAGTGATAAAATCAAATGCATTAAATTCTTACTCATTTATCTTCTTGCAGACAAGAGTAAAACTCGTGAGAGATTCAGAATACACTTTTAAAGCTCAGACAGGACTGTGCCATTATTTTGATCGCTCAGATTTTGGAGTTTCAATAACAGGATTTGCTGCATATGACTTCAGGTAGCTATTATTGACTCTTTTTATTTGCTGTACTTTTCCTTCTGTGTTCAGCAATTGTGGAGTAAGCTGGAGTGAATAGCGCATTGACCAGGCAAAGGTTACAAGGTCGATTGCATCAGTTCTGTTATCTGTGTGCTGGAGAAGGATTAATGCATAACATTTTTGAGAGTTAAGGCTTGCCACAATGAATCCACTGAACACTGCCATCACTAAGCCTACTCAAATGAGAAAGCTTAAATCTGTGGCTTGAAATTAGGCCTTTTAAATTGGCTGTGTATAAACTGGAGTGTTGAGTCAGTTACAGTTTCTAATATATATTTACTGAACATTATACTGCTTTGTTATTAGAAACAGTAAATCCTACCAGTAGTAATTGCAATTTGTTGAAAAAATTAGGAAATATTCAGTTACTTCAGTATTCCTTTCTTTACATACCCACTCCCATCTTCTCCAGCCCATGACTTTAGAAACAGTGTTGTCAACTGAATTGTGTGAAGACTTCATGTCATGGGTTTGCAAAGGTCCCCCCTCCTTGGGGATTGAAAATAGTTTGTCCAGATGAATTTCCGGACAAGGGCCAATCAGGAGTTCAGGTGACGCCTTT
>JAWMRA010000130.1:30327344-30396909 GCA_035584735.1 Pseudotriccus pelzelni | reverse complement strand
CTCACTCTGCTCTTCCCTGGCTGGAATCTTCTCTGAGCAGTAACTTTCTGTTCTTAAATATGTTACCACAGAGGCATCACTGTCACTCCTGATTGGCTCGGCTTTGGCCAGCGGCAAGAAGCCCATCCTGGAGCCGGCTGGCATTGGCTCCACCAGACAGAGGAAGCTCCTAGCAGCTTCTAACAGAAGCCATCACTGTGGCTCCCCTGCTACCAAACCTAGCCACAGAAACCCACTACACCACACTTATTATGCCCTGCCCTGCAAGTAAAATAAACCTATGCTGTCTGCCTCCCACACTTCCACTGCTTCATTCAGACCAAGCACCTACTCACAGGTATTGTGATGCAGTTGTAGGGGACTATGCAGCTGATTTGTTCCAAATCACACGACCACAGAGCAGCCACCAACTGTTTTCCAGTTCACAGATACACTATACTATATAGAAGAGGCAACTACTGCAACAAAGCCACAGGGCTAAAAGAAGTTCCCTTATAAATGGGGAAAGCCACAGAACATCTAAGGGCAAGTTTTCTTCCCTGTGAGACATGGAAACAGTAAACCTAAATCCCCAGTTTTGTGACAGACAGAACTGTGGTACTGCAATCTATATAATTCTGATTTAAACCCCCTAAAGATCTCACCACTTGCTCCCCTTCTCCCACACTATCTGAGCACTCAGGACCACATCCTAAATGTTGTCTTGACTTCAGAACTGAAGCTAAATCACAGAACATGTACGAATAATTTTTCAAGAAATTATGCCAAAAATAGCATACTTTTAATGATCTATTTCTGTAGCAGAGAAGATTGTTTATTCTAGTAGCACAGTGCTCTGAAAGATTCCTTTAAGGCTGACAGAAGACTGCCATGCACTACAGCAAAGAGCCTCAAAACTACTTCGCTTTTATATCTTCACTTCCTATCAGTAAGCCCATTCACGGCAGTTAAGTACTCAGATGAATCAGGTCCAAAGCTATTACAAAGCACAGTGAGCAAATGGCTCCTAGAGTTACCCAAGGTCACTAAAAAACTTTTCAGTGGATAAAGGAGATGCCAACTAATGACTGTCTAACACAGTTCTGTACCATTTAGTGATTTGCAACGCTTTAATGTGAGAACATGCAATAAATAATACAGCACCATATAATTTCTAGAGATCACAGTTCTAATGTTTCTTGTTGCTGCAGTTTACTTTCTAAAACCTCTCTGGATGATGTCAAGTCACACACCAGTTTAATTCCCTCTTCCCCACCCCCTCAGACTTGAACAAATATTGCTATGATTTTGTTTTCATTAAAAGCCTCAATGGCATTCATATGTAGAATTCTCCTTCAGCATAGGAGGATGCAGAAGTGAAATCGAGCAGCAGATGATTGTTCACCAAAATATGAGTAATCATTTATGTTCCAAGTTAAAATAAATGCAAATAGAAAAACTGAAAGCACACAGTTCTAATGCCTTCATTTAGCAACTTACTTCTTTTTTCTTTTAAAAACAGGTTTTGTAAAAACATTCTTAGCCTTGTGAATGCTCACTTTACTTTTGTTTTCTTTGGAAAGCCTGAAGTGAGACATCTGTCCTTTAAACTGCATGTCTTCACTACTTGCCTTTCCCAGTGGCACAGGGGTGGTGGTTATACTCCTCCATTACGTATTCTGGTTTAACCACACAGCTTGTCAAAACAGCCCCACCACTAAAATGAGCTGCAGCTCTAGATTTACATTCCTCATCACCATCACTTACAGTTACCGATGAACAATTTCTTGTCTAATCACACACATTTCCCCAACAGCTGAACTACTTCACAGTTTTCTGTGTTTTTATTATAACTAGCTCCTTCATTTCAGTTGCATCACAGTTGAGCTAAAGTCTGAAATGCAATGCTCCAGCTAGGGCAAGTGCTTATTTTTACTCAAGTAATTACAAAAAAAAGTTGATACTGACATTTACCAAAATATTTCAGAGCACAAACACCACCCACTGAGCTGGACAGGACAATTCATGCCTGCTAGTCTTGTTTTTCCCCTCAGAATATGACTGATTTGACTCATGCCTGACTTTAACAAAATTTCCGGATCTTTGCTAGAATTATAGTTGGTAGGAAAAATGCCTAAATGTGCAGCTGAATTTCTGTTCCTATGCCCACATCATTATTTGTCTTTGATGAAAGGGTACAGCAAGATATTCTAGACCATTTTGTAAGTTTAAAACTTTACATGTTGAAGGAACATTCTCTATTAATACAGCTGTAAGCCTGCAAGGAACTGCTTTCATTTCTTTCATAGACACCTATGAAAATCCCAGTTTAGTCACTCCGGATGATTTTTGCTCAACGGCATTAGCAGGGGAGGAGCACTGGTGCTTTGATACTGAAGCTAGAGCAGGAACATTTCTCTGCCTTCCAACAGTCCCACTTGTGGTTTGGTTACTGGTCATGACCTCGCTGTTTATTGTATATGTGAATCGTAAGAATTACTGGAATTTTTATAAATCCCAATTAAATAAAGGGTAACAGAAAAGCCCACCTGTCATCAGACACCATGTAACTGCATGTTAATGGCCTGTTCAGTGCCCTACTGGGATATCTTAGAGTAATGCTATAGCCCTCTACTAAATATCAAGAGGCTAGTAGACTTTTTAACTGAATAAAATCTATTTATATAATTACAGTAAGGACTACAGTTCATACCGTATGCACAGCAAGTAAAAAAAAAAAACCACACTAGAGTTTATGTAAATATCACTAATGCGTACACTATGAAAAAGTAATTCCTGTTAATTAAAAAACACCTTAATTTCAAAAGTTTACCAGAAGCAGTTATACTGAGCATTGTAATCTTTGAAAGCGGAACAGAAGTTGTTTACAAGGATCCAGCAGTAATTGATATCCAGCTGCTTGGAGCTGGGCTGCAGATTGAACGTGTACTGAAAGGTGGGATGAAATCCCCTCTCCATTGATGGCAGCAGCAGTCATGCTGCTGTTTCCTACGAGCTGCAGTTTCACCCCAGTCTTTACATTCTTCGTCGGTTATAGTGAAGCAGCCAGAAGACAGTGATTAGAGAGTAGCCAAGTAGACTCAGAGTTCAAAAATATAATCTTCAAGCATCTGTAAGGTCTAGGGGAAGGAGGAGGGGGTTTATAGCACAGTTAAAATGAGTCTCTGTAAAAATTTGGGAAGTGGCCATTTCAGTGGCCTTTATCAGCCACATCAGAGCTGATAACAGGACACTGCACACCACTTAGAAAAACAAGTAAATCTGAGGTTCGGTCCTTGGTGAAGACACCATCGTATTGGCTTTTGACTAGAAAGGGAGGCAAGCAGAGTGTGTGAACAAGTAAGTGCATGTATGCACACAAGGCATTCCAGGAGCTGAACCATTTCTCTGCACACATAAAAGACCTTGCTAAGAAAAAAAAATAGCAAAGGTTTTTATCATTTAAACAATCAGCTGCATGAACTTGATTTCAAATCGAACTTTACGCATTCTTGATAAAGCGAAAGGCCACAACGTTGAAGATGAAATATTTTTAGCACCAACTGCTGGCTTGCAAGTGAATACTTACAAGAAATGAGTATAGAAAGACATGTTATCTTTTACTGAGAAGTATCTTGTTTTAAGGCAATATACAAAATCACAATATAGCCACCACAGAAACTGCTCCAATTATCCCTAGTGCTTTTTGGCACTCACACAGGTTCCATTGCTGAGGGAAGGCAGGAATTAAATTGGTGTCTGTCCTCCTCACTGCCATGTTTTCTGGAACACTGGAAATGACTAACATCTGTAGGTCACTAGTTGTCATATGGCAAGCTAGTTTCTTCCTGTATCTTCTAAATCCGTCTTTTGCCCTTTATATTAGCCATACTAGCCACTATCAGTAGCAAGGAAATTGGCAAGGAGTTGCCATCTTTCCTTACCACTAACCCAATTAAAAAGTTGATCAATACTGTAGCAAGCATTTACACAATTAATACAATTGACAGATTTGAGAACATTTCCCCGAAGGAAAATTACTTTAGCCAGTCTGGCCAGGTGTGCTCCTGCAGCACGTGGGTTGGTTTTTCTTCTTTGCTATCAAAAAGAGTCAGTTTACTTATTTGCATCTCCACTATAAAGTATTTTAAGAATGGAGACAGTAATTTCTTAATATATACTATATTTGTAAAAGAAAGAGGTAAGGAGCTTGTTTCCCATTTCCATCACTTTGTGGAACTCCATCATCCATTTCTGTTAATAGTTATGGCACCCAGGTATGCAGCTAAGAAATTGAAGAATCTGAAGGACGTAGTCAGAATCACTTACAGCTAAAAACAAGGAACAGAACTGCATCGCAACCCTACTTTTTTCATGATTTAAAGGTGTGTTAAAATATACCAAGATTTTCAGGAAATCTGTTACTTGGCTTACACAGTAAGCTATGCCTTGTGCACTGTGTTCTAGACAGAGCTGTATTGTAAAATTGTGCACAAGATTAAGAAACTTTACACGACGTCGATGAGTAATCTGTGCTTTCATAAATACAGTTGTATACATCCTATATACAGATGCCGGCTGCAAGCCTCCAGGAAGGCTGTTAGCCAGCCATCCACAGAAAGAAAGGAATAAAGATAGTGGGGAGCGTGGTGGAGGGTGCCAAACCTAGGCAGAATATTGATGCTAGTCCCACAAGCACTGAGGCGAGCACGCTCCTCTGGTCGCGAATAATCATCTTCACAGTCTCACAGAACTGGGAAAAAAAGAAAAAAGGCAAAAGATGAGAGTTGAAGAGGAAAGCTTTGGCTGGAGAGCTGGCGATGCCCACTGCCTCGGGTCAGACCAGCGGCTGCTCTCCCAGGTCTCACACGGGCTCTCCGGAGCCCAACACAAGGGCTGGCACCGCATCACCCCCAGCATCAGCCTGCGGCTAGGGCTGAAGCCAGTAGTTTCGGAGCATTTTAGAAAAGTATTAACCGACCCAGGAATTCAGCTTCGCTCTCCTCGCCGCTCGAAGGCGGCGGGGGCCCGGCTCCGCACCGCCCCGGGCAGCTCCGCGCCGGCGGCACTGCCGGCCACGGGCACAGCGGCGGCAGCTCCGGGCGGGGAACCCCCGCCCTGGGGCCGCGGCTGACCCAGTTTCGGGGAACGGCAGGAAGGGCAGCGCCGCCCCCCGCCTGTCCCGGCCGCCCCGCGGGCCGGGCCGTACCTTGTCGGTCTGAAAGCTGACCGGGGCTCCGTATCGGCAGTAGGTGACGAAGTGCTCGCAGTTGTTCCAGAGCAGGCTGTAGGCCGTGGCGCCCATCAGCTTCTCCGCCCGGCGCGCCGACTCCTCGCTGCCCAGCACCTGATCCTCGAAGAGCCGGTCCATGTGGTTGACGAGGATGCTGCCGCCGTAGGCGAAGTCCTCCACCGTGTCCACGCGGACGCTGGCCGTCCTGGCGATGACGCCCAAAATAAGCCGCTTGTTGGTCACCACCTGCTGGATCTGCTCGAGGTCGTCGGTGAAGGAGGGCAGGATGTCGGGCATCAAGTGGGCGACGCGGTTCTCGCCCAGGTAGATGCCAAAGTGAATGAAGAGCGTGCGGGGCACCTCCAGAAGGTCGCCGCGCTTGAAGGAGCTGGTGTCGTAGTCGCCGGGGGCCGGTGGTGGTGTCTCCCCGCCGGAGCCCGCGAGGAAGGGCCGGATGTGGACATGGACGAGGAGCATCAGCTTCTCCAGCAGCAGCGAGGCTGCCTGCGGCACCGGGTTTTTCATGGTCGCCTGGACAAGCCCTCGGTGCTTTCAAGCAGCCCCCGGCTCCCGGCTCCACTTTTCTAAGCTCCCGGTGGGGCGGGGCGGGGCGGAGCAGGCACCGGGGCCGGCCCACCGGGTGAGCGGCGTGCGGGGAGAGCCCGCCCCGGACCTGCCGGGCTTTATTGGGGAGCGCAGCGGGCCCCACGAGCCGGCCCGGTGTCACCCAGCCTGGCCCCGGCGATGGAGCAGCCCCCGGGACGCCACAGTGCCCACAGACCGCACTCCGGGGCCGGGAGCCACCCGCAGCTCCTGCCCCGCCTTCCCTCGGCGCTGCCCAGGTAGAAGTGCAAGGGAAAGTGCGAGCGAAGCCCTGCACCCGCCCTGGGAAAAGCAGGGAACAGAGAGCCCCGCCCGGGGCCGCAGTCACCTCGTTCACCTTCCCCCGCCCGTGGGACCCCCGGAGCTCCGGGGGCCAGCCCGGTAGCCGCGGGGTCCAGGCGGCATCCGGCTGGGATCGGGGCGGGCGGGCTGGCACGGTGCTCACTGAGGGGCGAGAGAGGGGAGCGGAGCGCCTTTCTTCCTTGAAAGAAAACAGGTCTCCGAGGGAGAGCGGGAAGTCACATTTATAAATTAACGTGCCCGAAAGGTCCGCCCAGCTAAGAAAGAGTGTGAATCGGCGGAGGGGCAGTCCCGTCCGCTCAGTTTCATGCTAATCCGTTATGCAAATGGCCAAACCCTGGCAACGGAGCCCACAAAAGAGCAGCCCTGTCAGGTCAACAATGCCGCCCCGGACGAGGCTCGGAACTTCCAGCAGCCGAGCAGGTTCCCGCCCCCTCGGGGACGGCGAGATGATGGATGGGACTGGGTATTCATCCTACCTGGAAGATGACAGGGCCCGGAGAGTGGCAGGGGAGGGGGCCGTCGGCCCGCCGCCGTGGCTGCAGCCTTTCCCCGAGTCCCCACCGCCGGGACCTTTGTTCATGCCGCAGCCGCTCCTGCCCCGGCGCTGCCGCTCCGGCTGCAAGGGGGTTGCTTTCGGCTCCGGGAGAAACGCGCGGCGGGCGCCGGAGTGAGGGATATGCGTCTAAGAATGCTGGAGAAGTTTGTTGGAGCATCTTCCCTGAAACTCGGGCAAATACCGCACACACAGGATGCCAAGCAGGAAACAGGGAAGTGAGAACCGATGTGCAAGAGCTTGGCGGCTCTCCACAGGAAAACCGCCTTTAAACAGTAGGTTATTTTTCTCTCCTCAGTCACTTTAAATTCGAGAGCCTGTGGATCACTAATGAGATCCCTAGACCACCCTCGAGCTGTAGAACCCCTTTGGTCACACCAGAAAAAAAATACCATTCCTTTTTCTTTCCATTAGCAGATGACTCTAGTATGACTAGGAAGGCAAAGGGGATACAAAGTACCCGGCAGGCAAGAGGCTTCTACCATAGATACAGAACCAAGGTTCAGGATCTTATGCCCAGGAAAGCTGAAACTTATCAATGACCCAACCAAAGTTTTTCACTTCCTTGGTGAAGAAAATATTTCAGGGGAGTGGGTTACCTCACTGCTTGTAAACAAAAATGATGGGTGGTGCCGTCCAGTTTCCTCCTGCTTGGAGCAGAGAGGAGCTTTCTGGGGAACTGAAGATAATCCTTACCTTGCTTCATCTGCAAAGAGGGAGGCCCACCATAACCTCTTGTTCCATTGCTGATTACAGGCCAGAGCCCCAGCACTACTTAACAGAGTGATCAGGCATTTGGGATTTTGTCTGGAGAGTCTCAGCCAAATTTTTACGCAACAGAGGCTTACCCTTCTCAAGCCCCCGACTTCAAATCACTTCACTTACAAAAGAGAAAATACCTTATAGATGTGGCTTATGATGCTGGCAGGAACCCTGTGGATTAGCCACAAGCCACACACAATTATATAAATTAAACCAGTGTACTTGCAAATTCAGATGTTTAAATATATTTGCAAGGTTTGAAGCTTTTGCTAGTAGTAAATAAAAACAGGGGGAGGAGGGGGAAACTACTAATTTTTAACTAGTGTATTATCTTGAAGGGACAGGGGGAAAAGAAAAAATGCCTCATCCTGATGGTCTCACCTGCTGGTGATAGTCACAGCTCGTGGTCCAGAGCTGGAGCAGTGTGCCACAGAAGGCTGTCAAACATCCCACAGAATGTCTTAGCACAGAAAGGTTCCCGTCTCCATCCTGTGATGATGTGCACTATTCCTGCCCTGTGCTGCCATCTCAGGATTCCCCCTTTCACCTTCTCCAAAGCTGTCTAGGGAGTGTCTGGATGGTCTCTGTTGAAATAGGTGCTGGAGATGCTTCAGTCCTACAGTTCAGGATTCTTTCCCCAGCCCAAAGAAGGTAGAGAAATTCAGCTAAACTCCCTGGCAGACACAGGCATTTGCCAATGGGATCCTTCTCTTGAGGGCATCCTTTGTTTGCTTTCTTCACGCCAGTTACCTTTAATCCCAAAATCACCAGGGTCCATTTCAGGTAAAGCCATAAAGGAGACCAGGATGAAATTGAAGAAGAGGAATTGCCACAAGACTCGAAGTCTTCCTGCACAGGAAGGTTTCAAAGTTTTCAGATGAAAGGTGTGACATTTATGAAGTGCAATTTCATCGTATATGAGGCACTGACAAGTCTAATCTGTCCCTTCCCCCCCCAAACCACTCACTTGGTCCCTAGCCTGGAAACCCCAATGAACAAGCCCAAAAGGCATTACAGAGCAGACAGGTCTGTTGAATGGGTTGCAGCAAGTGAAATCCACCCAGGTAATGCTTTGCCACTCCCTTGCAACTGTTGTGGGCATTACTGTGTGCAAAGTATTTAATACAAACACAAAGTAATTTCTGAATCAAACCATTCAGATTCTTGAAAAGCAACTTGCAAGCCAACATTTTCTGCTTTCAAACCCAAGGGGCTGCACTCCTATTACTGCCAAATTTCCATGATGTAAACTGAAATTTAGAAGGTATACTTACCATTATTTTTCAACTGCTCTGAAGTAGGAAAAATGCGCTTATTTTAGTGGAAAAATGGTCAATGGGAGATGGCAAAACTAAAAATATACATTGTGCATCAAATACTGGCACATCCTTTTGAGTGACCTTTGAATAACAGCTTTTCTACCATTAATACACAAATTTAAGTGGAAAAAAACCACTTTGGAATATTAAATATAAACCAGCAAACACCAAGAAAGTATTTATTAACTGCTATGGAACAATTTCATGATAAACTCCATACTTTATTTTCGAGAGTTAGGGCGAGATGCAGTAAGAAAGCTGCAAGAGGTAAGAGAATGCACCCTTTGTTCAGTAGTGCAGATGAGCCACAGCACAAAAACTTCTTAGGTAAGAAGTGCGAGCCAGTTTCCATTACACTGAAACTCCTGCATTACAAGGAACCTTGTTTTATGCACTAGGCATTACTATTTCCATCGTGCTCTCACAGCTAACACAGTAGGGAAAAAGCAGGAAAGGCAGGCAATTGGAAAGGTTAAGTTCTTGCTTATATGAGGAACAGACCTGGTTTAACAAGCAGGCAAAATGAATTTTTTACCTTACTTAAGTTAAACCAGCGCTGGTTGCAAACATGTTCAGCATTTGACATTTTACCAAACATTTCTCTGTTACTCAAGTTTTACTGTAGATTAAGAAACAAACGCAGCTTTCATGTCTTCTGGGACAGCTGAAACAAGTACAGTTTCATGAATTCAAAACAAGGCATTCAAGGAGAATAAAATCTTTGGGTAGGGATTTTTGGAGGGTATAATTTGTAAGAAAATTATCTGAAAAGCAATGCCACTTGGTTTAAACTGGTGTACTGCAAGAAGGAACGGACAGAAAACATGTTTGTGAAGGATGGTTTCACAGCGTCCAAAAGGGCTGTTCCAGAGATAAAAAATAACACCTTTGTATTCCCATATCCAATCCATTTGAACACTGTACCATTCTTTTCAGCAAATTACAGCTTCCATTGTAGAGCTGTAAGTGACCAGGTCTCTAGAAAACGGTATCATTTACTTTTCCAGTTTGTATATTTGACAAAGACTAGGGACAGAACAGACAAAATCTGAACAAAGAAGGAAACCGGCAAGACAATGCATGAAATTGCAGGCAAGTGAAACAATCCCAAACAAAGAACCTTTGAGCTAAGTATCACTCTCTTCCTATAGAAGATAAATGACTAAAACAAATTTATACTTTATAAATATTCAATTTTATTCAGAAACTTATTGCATACACATTTCCAGAGTCACTTAAGCAGCATACTGAGTGAACTGCAAATAGTTACTGTAGCCTTTTTATCCTTGTAGGTTTGTTACTGAGGCCTATCAGGGTTTTTTCTCCCCTCTTAATAGGCTTTCAAATTATTAACAAGAGTTTTCTAACAAACATTGACTGTAAACATAATAAAACCTGCATTCTGTTTTCCCTTTGAAGTTATTAACTTGGATATTTTTCTGCAGTGAAGTAATGACTCATTTTTTACAACCTGACTGAATCATGCTGTAAACATGGACAGTACTTATGACTTGCTCAGACAATAATGTGTTTGGATGAATAAAGCATTCACTTATGATACCTTCAATTCAAATTAACAAAACCACAGAAAAGGTGGGAATGATTCCCTGCATAGTCCTCCTTAGCAAGCAGGAGGCTAGGAAATCAGTAACAGTGATAGGTAGCAGAGAGGGAGATTTAGGAACAATTAACAGATAGTTTTGGTGACAATTAAAAAATACTTAATTTTATAGTTTTGTCTGGTGTTAGTAATATCTCATTTTGTCAGCACTAAACAATTAATACAATCTCCCCCCAAAAAGCAGAAAGATTAATTTCTGATTGTGAAATGGCTGAACATGAGGAGTAATTTTTATGGCTTCAGCAGAGAAAATAAGGTTAGCAGAACTTCCACCCAGATATTGTCCCAGAACTATAATACATATTTTTGAGTCTCTTCTAAATCAGGTGAAGTCTCTTAATCAGGTGAAGAAGTTTAGAAGTATCCTAATTTGAATATGCTAGTCATACTGTGCAGGAAGATGGGCAGGTGATAACTGGGAGTCAGAAGAGAGAGTACACTGCATTCAACATGGTATTCCTTTCACAGCAGAAGACAGACTTCTCTGGGAAGGGCAACGCAAACAACAGTCCAATGATCTTAATCCAGGTACGACTCTGCTGCACAAAAGGAGGACTGAACAGCCCTGAAACAAAACCAGGTATCTCTCAACCTGGCCCCCCTTCCTCTCTGCCAGGACTGCACCATCCCAAGGAAGAGCAAGCAGGCAGACTCCCCTTTCCTCATTATTTATTTATTATCTCCAAATTTATTACCAAGCCAAGATTTGTGATTTACTACTAGTCAGTGCTTTCAACCAAGGGATTAATTAGTAAGAGATATCAGAAAATGTAACAATAAAGTCTGTCATTAATCAGACAAAGTGCTAGAAGTTTGGTGGATCACCACCAAAGGTTAGCATTTACAATTAGTCACTGTAAAACAGTACCAATTATTACTTTTCTTTATTGCCCAACAGGGAAAGCTGTTCCCCAGTACCAGACAGTGCTGACTTCACAGCAATGCACATCAGGTTACCAGCCTCACTCTACGCACAGGACAAACACAGCTGACAGGAGAGCAGTCCATTGAATTTTCTAATAAAGACTGAGAAAAGGAAAAGAGAGATGGACTGAGCAGGAGGTAATTTTCATCTTGGGATAAAGATTATCTTGTCTTATAATTAAATGTTATGTTGTGATTTGATTAATTCTATTTTTCAGGAAATAAATTAATTCTTCATCCAATGTATTATCTTGACAGGAAATGTTATCAGTCACAGACAAAGCTATTAGTCTGGTATTGAGACTCAAAACATTTGCTAATCTGTGCCATATAGCTAAGCCTCTGAGAGATAACTGTCACAAATTTCTACTCTTTGACTTTAAAAAAAAATCTCACTCAAGAAGCCAGTTCTTGTTTATAACATGTTTTTATACCACTCAGTGTTAAAAGCATATATATTAAACACCGGTTACTCTATCAGTGATTTTAAATCAGGAACGTTTTTAATCTGGAAATCCAATAGCATCTGTCCAAGTGCTTTACCCTGTAAGGAAAAGAACCAAACCAACATGTCATTTTACTATCTGTCACCTTTCTTAATTTAGTTTTTTAGAAGTGGTTCAACAGAGTATTTTCCCTGTAATCAGTGAAAATTCAGTATGTTTTGGAAGGTTTTTTTTAGTATTTCTTTCTATACACACATACACACATATATATATGTATTTAACTTTGGGGTGAGTTTTATCAAGCCTGAGAATGTAGGTTATCCGAAGTTATATTTACCTTTTCCATTTATTTGGCTTTCTCACTTGTGAATCAATACAATTAAGTAAGAAAAACTATACATTTGAGTTTTCAAGCACCTAAACATGAACAGATGGAACAGTTTCTTCAGTTTATTTGTTACCTAGTGCTAAAATACTTATTTGGGGTTCAGTTCTACTATCCAATTCATATATAGCATCACCTTATTTCGTGAGCAGTCTTCTTGACTGTGCTGAGATTATTTGTACACATAAGCATTTCTGAGCCTGTGGTAGCTGTGCTGTAGCCATAGCATTGCCATGCTAAAGGATCTCACCTTCAGGATTAGAGATTTCAAGTGTTTAATACTCAAACTGTATTCTTAGAAAGTGTTCCTTTCAGGTTCCCGTAATGTCATCAATGCAAAAGAACTCCTATCCATCTGTTTTTCATTTTTATATTATTTATCAGTATTTTAACTACAGAAGGCATAGGATGAGTTAGGGGTTGTTGCACAGTGCACGGTTCCTGTATAAATACTAGGAGATAATCAAAGTTGTCTAGTAAATCTGCATTTATGTGACAGCCTTTTTGACAAACCAATTTTCCTGGTGCATCTAAAAACTCAGGTAGCACAGCTGAGAATAAATGATTTGAAAACTACCTCAATAGTTTCTCGTACACATTTTTTTCACCACATGCTCTAAATCAACTACTTCCCTATATTGTTTTCAGACCTTAAAAAAAATACAATAACTACATTAAAATCATTGCTTTGATACATGCCTGTGGGTCACTTCTTAGGGATGCTATACCACCACCACCAAGGGAATTCTTCAGAACAAAATTTAATCCATGGATTCCTGGCAATTCATATCTGTGAAATAAAAACTGCCCATTATTTCTCAAGAAAATTTTGTAAGGAACATTTGTACAGAACATCAAGCAAATCCAGCATGCAAAAATTTCATGCTTCTGATTTCATTCCACTGCCAAGTCAAACCTAAAAGTTAAGATTAACACAAGGCCTTGCCTGCCTTCGTGTTCCTTCCCCTTAGTCCAAATCAAGAGTCCTCATAGTTTGAAAGCAGGACCATAAAGTAATTAATTCTCCTCTACTCAACTCCAAAACTCATGCCTAACCCATAAGGCCTCTAATAAGGCCGTTTCTAAATTTCTTTTTTCTCTGAGTTAAAGCCCATACAGAAAGCTCTGTAGGCCAGGGGTTCAAGATCCAGTATCAACTCAGACAACACAGGGGGCAAAAGGAAGTATTTTTATTAGTTACTAGTTCTGATATCGAAAATTACAATCCCTTAATTCCTGGCACTCACTTTAGCAAACAAATGCCACCAACCAGTTGGGAAGGCATCTTCTTTATTACTGAGAAATAACTATGAGTCACTACACTGAACTCTTACAACCAACAGATAATCCTGTAGCAAATTAAAAGCAGAGCTACATTTCAACACTGTCTTGGAGCCGTGTATTTTGTTCAGATAAAGTTTAATTTTAGTGTGACAGACCTATTTTTCTGTTCCATTGCCACTGTAATAATTTTTCCATTCTTGATTTTGACTGGTACAGCTCCAATTTGGAAACTTCTTAGTTTGGCAAATGGCTCTGTGGTTTCCTATTGTTCCAGATTCCATAAATAGGTCTACAGTGTATTTCCATTTGCCTCTCCTTGCACAGTTTTCAGTGTTTTGTCATCTTCCTTCTGCTCTTATTTTTCTTTGGTTTTGCTTTCCTCCAATATTTTCTTCATCTAAGGACTAGACAGTTTTCCTTTAACTCCATAGGAAAGTATTTAATCAAAGCATCATCAAGCCACGAGGAATAACAGAGAAAAAAATATATCCAATTCTCACTGTCTCCAGATGTTTGACTGCTGCACTTTAAAATCACACTTCCTCCAACACCACTTATTTTTCTTTAGTCCCCTATCTGGTCTTCACCTGTTTGGAACAGATTCTTCCAATCTTTCCCCGATACAGCTGGGATTTCTTGCAGTGCACTTACACTGCTTATTCTGTCATTCTAAGGTTCATCTCCTTTTGAGCATTGTGACAATTATGACTGTTGCTGACATTCACAGCCCTGTCTGCCCTTGTATCTTGGGCGTATGACCCAAACCTTCCAGGGAAGGAGAGGATTCTGCTGAGCCATCTGGCAATCACTGCAGTTCTTGCAAGCATTACTCATGGAGTGCCCCTGTCTCCCAGACAAAAAGTTTTCACTGTTCCTTCTACTTTATCATTACCACACTCAAGAGTTTTATTAGCACAGCTGTATTATACAACAGTGTTATATTTGGTAGGCTTTAGTCTTAGTTGTCATTATGAAAAAAAATTGGCGTCAGCATTCTGCTGCCCTTCCTTAAAAACTAGTTGGCAGGCAACATTATCATGTTCAAATGCAAATCCATTGGGAAGGCAGGAAAGTAGAATAATCCACCAGTGCTCTACTAGACAACAAGAGTATGAAGAATAAAGCAACTTCTAAACTAACTTCTAAACTAAAAAGCTCAATAAAAATTACCAATCACCACATACCATGAGAGCTAAGCACTACACTATAAATCTCACTCTGAAAAACTGGCAAAGTTTTCCAGGCAGCAAACAATTTCACTACTGGCACATCTCTCCAAAAGAACTAGACTGATGGAATATGTATTTCAGAAGTTAATACCTCTTTTCTCAAAAGAAGTTTCATGAAAATCAATCAGGAAAAACAAACCAGGAGAGAAACTGAAGAGCATACAAATGTAGAAGCAAATGACAAAATGAGTGGAAGAATTCCATTTCACTTTCTGCAGTAATTCTGGCAGAGGAATTATGTAATACAAGCAACAGATCTTAATTTGGAACATTTTAAAATGGCACATTCATTTTAAGTACTTTGAGGAAATACTTACAGTGATATACTCTAGCTAAAACTAGGACTACAAAATAATATACAAAGGTCAGCATCTTCAATATTTTAAGGCCTGTTTGAAGCATCTGAGCATTCAAAATATTTCCACACAGAAAATAAACTCCCACAATAAAAGAAAAAAAAACCACTATAATCACTGTAATAGTCTTAAGCGGCAACAATACGTTAACCAAAATGTTGGCAGGCACTCAACATAATTAAACAATTTAAGTTTAATTAACTGAGATCTAAAGGAAGAAAATATTATCTAATGGTACAATTCAATCAAAAGTTTTAAGAGCTGCTTTTAAAAAACACAGAAAACAGCCTCTTCAAAGAATCAGAAGTCTGTGACAAGCCAGTAAAACAAGGAAAATTCACTGTTCTAGCTGAACTCCTATGCTTATGCACAACGGGGTGCCAGCTTAACTACTTCCTTTAAAGTGCTGTCCATACGTAGCGAAAGAAATCAGGTTTCTCTCTAAATTTCCTGTTAAAATGCATGAAAATAATAATGATATAAAATTATTTAATGCATTTAAATCCAGGAAAAGATAGGATTCTTTTCCTCAGAGGAAACAAGTCCACAGGCTTAAACAGATGTTTACATGTAGAGAAATATTTATTTTTCCCCTCTAATAAATATATGTACCAAAAAAAAAAAAAAGCAATCTAGAAGCATCAGTATCCACATTTCTGCTCTTGGTGAAAAATACCCCATAGGAAAAAATCAGCTGTCAGTTTTTTTATTTCTGAGCATTGGAATGTTCTCAAAACATTCTATATACAACATGTCAGAAGACAAAACCAACAAAAATCTCACAGGATAGTTTTACCATCCTTCTTAAATGGCTGACCTAATACCACTACATAAAAAGTTTCTTATTCCTTAAGACAGTCAGATCTGTTAAGAATCTACTCTAGCACTTTATTATGGAAAACGATCACTTAGGTTTGGGGTTTCAGGGAATGGGGAGGTTGAAAGACCATTTTCTGTTATTATTTTACCCAAAAATTCTGGAAGTTTCAGTTTTCAGTGTTTTCTATCACAATAATCCCACCTTTTCTCTGTTTAGGACACCTGTTTAATGCCTTTATTGAAAAAGCATGAAAGGCAACTGGTTAACAGACTCTGTTCTGCAGTGAGGTAGAGCCATGACTGGTGTGTTTTAAGTAACAAATGAATACATATTTTTAACCACTCACGATTTAAATAAAGAAAATGAAGGAAAATTAAACAGTAAGACAGCTCTTTTTTATCACAGTTAAAACTAAAAAATAAACAAGTAATTTGAAAAGAAACTACACAATCTGAAGCACATGAGCATAATCCTTATAATCCTAAATATTTCCACAAAAGGTTTTATTCTTTTTCCCCAGTAGCTTTCCAATTCACTTACAGAGCTCCATTATCACATCATTAAAGGAAGCCAAACACAGGAACAGATAATCTAATTAATCAAAATAATTTGGCTTCATCCAGACACAGCAAATTTCAACTTTTATTTGTGAACACAAACAGCATTAAAGAACAGCAATGAATCAATTTCTAGAAGTATCATTAGGAGGCATGACATTTTCAATTTCTTTCCTTCTCTGCTCTGTTTCAGAGGAAATTCAATTACATTTCTTACCATCACAATTTATTAGATACATAGATTTGTTAGCACTTACAAAACAGTGGGTGAGATCTGCACTGAGCTGCTTATGAAGACAAAACTCAGCACTTACAATTCAAAGACCAGGGGTGAAAATAACTCCAAGCTTTCTCTGAGCTTTGAGCTGTACCGTTCTGACTAAAGCCCTTGGAACAAGCAAAAAGACACCGAACAATTTGTCTACTACCCATGGAAATAATTACAATTATTTTGGCAGAACCTTCGTAGTTTCAAATAACTGACTTTGTATCAAAACACAGTTTAGAAGAGTGAATAGGTTAAGCTTTTACGTGTTTGCAAGGAGAGAAAAAAGTTTAAAATCTGTTGACTGTTTTATGGACATCCTTACAAGAACAGCTTATGTCTCATTTGCCAGTCCCCAGGAAGGACCCTGAGCATCACCCATACTATGAAACCAAAAATATTACACAGGCTGCCTGCTGGAAGAGGATATTCTTTTTAGATGACTATGAGGTAAAAGTGCCCTGTTTGGGATGTATTTTCTTTCCAAGTAAGGGAAAGGGAAATTAGCTATGTTTTTTCTTTAAATTCTGGCTTTGTGTATGTGGCACAAAAGTGGGTGATAGTGGGGTACCTGAAGGAATACTTTCTCTAAAGTGAGTGAGTTTCATAAATATTAAAAATGTTTTGCAGAAACAGGGATAGTATGAGGCATGTTTCTGACCGATGATCAGGTAAAAGTCTGGGCTCCAGACTACAGTGGCTGTGTGAATGTCTTTCAGGTGGTGTTTTACAGATTTCGAACTCTCAGTTCAGCAGTGGCTCAAAGGCTTGGGAAGCTTCAATTACTAAGGTTCCTGCAGTTTCCCAATGGTTCAAAACCAATGGAAAGATAAAATTCTCAAAGGACATTAGAAGCTATTTCTTGTTGATAAAGACATTCTGTACTGGAACAAAACAAAAACAGCCCCAGCACTACTACGCTAATACTGGGAATTTAAATGCCTTCACTAAACGGATTCATGGCCTTTGTCCAGCTTCAGGAGAGGCCCAAGTTCAAGTTCTTTCTCAGTGATTACGCTCAAGTTGTTATTTAAAAAGGCAAAAGAAGATACATAAAAACATAAAGAAGACAATACACACAGCTTTGCAATATCTGTGTTAACATACTTTAAGATAACTTGTAGACAGATGATGGTATCAGCATACAACTGCATACTCAGCAGCAAGCTACTCACCTTGTTACTAGTGGTTCTTCTGGTTTTTCATGCTCTAAAAGGTGTTGAAAGTAATTCTCCAGGGCCTGAGCTGTTAAAGTTTTCTTTAGGTATGGATAGTAGAGGGGATGCCGTGCTATCACACCTGTTAAGTATTAACTGGCATTAGCTGAAATAGGAGCTGTTAAAACCAGTTTGTATTTATCCTTTCAAAACTGATCTGAGATCCTCTGCTTAAGTGAAACTGTATATATGGATCCTCTTTAATGAGCTCCTGAATAAAAAACACAATAGTAGGACAGCTCTCCCCCTCTGTCAGTAGAGATGTAGGGTGGAACGTGACACAAGAGAATGCTAAGTGACCACAAGGTGATTATTGGACCTTTTCTGGCTGCAAACAGACCCTGCCACTGAAAGACACCTAAAGAACAACAACATCACAACAAACAACCCACAGGCAGTTCTCTTCCCCTAAGTGGTTTGCAAGAATTAGACAAGTAATCACAATTAACCATAACAAGGCATGATCAGTGACTGAAGGTTTGCTCCTTGCCCCATCTCTTAAATGAGATTCTGACATAAGTGTGAGAAATCACAGTTACATTTGCATTGCTGTAAATATGCTTTCATAAGCTTCAGTTATGCTGACGTTGAGGTTCCACAGCAGGATCAGGAAGCCAGATTTGTGTCACAGGGACCTTTTTATCTGTGGACTTCAAAGACTAATTTATCTTAGAGGTCAAGTTTGTTGTTGTTATTGTTGTTCCTTAATAAAGCAGTGTCTTTTATAGCTGAAGAAGTCTATTATGTTTGCATTATTCATGATGTGGCAATGCTACACTGCAACAGTGGTCAACCATAGGGAAAGGAAAATTTGAAAAAAAGACAAAGAAAAAAAAATCAATATTCTTTCATTCTTCAACCCAAAAAACCAGTTTCACAAACAAGGACAAGAAAACTATATTCCTAAATACAAATGAACAAAATTTATCAGTTTTGCATGACAGCTAATAGCAAATCAAATCCCAAACGCACCTTTAATTCATACTGAGCTTTGAACACCACACGCTCTCATCTTCCAACAAGTAAGAGAGCCAATTGTTGCATGCAGAAGTAAGGAACAGAAGGAATTATTAAACAATGCAAAGAAGCAGCATAATCAATGTAAAGAGACTGCATACTGAAATATAGCATTTGGATTAGCAATATAATAAAACCATTCTCTTACATACAAGAACGATTTTGGTATTTCCTAACACCGTCAATGTTTTAGCCATATACATGTTACAAAATTCATGTATAACATGATCAGACAACCAAGAAATTATATTACATAACACATACACATGAAGGAGTAGCAACTGTAAGAGGAACCTTAGAATGGCATTTCTTAACTTTTGAGAGCTCGACTTTCAAACCCTAAACAAAAATCTTTCTTTGTAGTACGACATGCTAATATTTTTTCTTAGAGCCTCAGATTACAAGTTCTGTTAATCAGGAAACTAATGATATTTCTTTAGTAAAATCCTTGTTCTAGATGTATTCTTTTTTGCTTCAGCACAATTAAAAAAAAAAATCAAGTGATATGAGAGATTTCAAGAAATTAAGAATAGCACTTGATATGTAACTCTTAAGTGAAAATCTTACATCACTTCAGAAAGCAAGAAAAATAAAAATACCTATGTTTGCAGAATTGCCTTTGTCTCCACTTCTTGTATAGGCAAGATCTTCTAAGCGATAAGTATGTGGACCACTTGGCAGATCTGCACGATATAAAAATGAACACATTTTAATGGTGCTACAAATAATAGCATAATTTGAAGATGTAACTGTCATTTTAAATGTATGCTTTCTGCATTGCTTGTAATAACTCCAAAAACATTTCAAATTTTTCTTCCCGTAGGAGCAACCTAGAGAAAGATAAGTGAGACTGGGTCCCAAAATTACAAAGTTGTTCCCTCCTGCTCCATCTCCCATCTCTTTCACTTTTTTACAGCCAAATGCTGTACCAGGCATCACCTCTTCCACACCCCTGAATGTGAATATTCATCTTGGTCTTAGCAATGCAGTATCTCTGAAGGAGGTACAGTGGCTACTTGTCAGTTCTTGCCTAGCTGACAACTTTTATCCCCCTTAAAACACAGATCTCTCTGCTTCCAGTGCAGGTAACAAATACATGTGGATGCTACTGTCCTGATAATTCTATGTCTGTTTGTTCTGATAATGTCTGTAGCAAAGTCACAATTTAAAATTCCTTTTCAGCACAACGTGACTCACTTGCATCCACACTGTGGTAACAGTCACTTACCCAGCTGCATAGAAGAAACCTAAGACTTCTAATTACTGCATTTTGTAAATATCTTAGTATTATATAAGAAAATGCATGCTCTATAGGAAGCCAATCTCAATTATTTTATCCATCTACGTATCAAAAAGCAAACCCACTCCAGTCCAAATCCAGAAATTCCATATCATGGGATTCACACAGTATACACCTGAGGTTTGAGAGCTAAGTTTCACAGCACAGACCTCTTGCAACCGCTGATGGACTAAGAGCAGCAGGCTGCCAGCAATCTAGTTTCTGTCCTCCGAAGTGAGAGATGAAGCACTCACTTTGCTACTGAGTTATTCACTGGCCACAGCATAACTCAAACTTGAAGCATAGGCTATATCCAAAGTCTTTAGGCAGTGAGAATCTAGTAACTTTCAGCCACTTTTGCCCCTGATCCAACTTGCCTATGGCCATTATCAGCTGTCCCAGCATCCTTGGCTTTTCAGTCCCACCATCTCTAACAGACAGACCTACACTCTTGACTCAGAATAGACTTCCTACCCCTTAGTTGCTCTCTCCTCTATGCCCTTCCTGTTGTTTTTCATCCTTCTGCACACAAGTGGCAGCTCTCCCCCTCTCTCTGCTCCTCGGACACCAGTAGGGGGGGCCTATGCAGAGCAGGGAAGCGACAGCCTTCCCGCTTTCTGTCACAGCTTCTGGTACAACTGCTGCAGGCTGCAGCCGCAAGAAGCAACTGACAGGTGTCCCAAAATGATCTATTTCTCTTTAAAGCACCAAACAATTCTGCCCTGGACACATGTCTGTCACAGGAAATTTCAGTCTTACATGTTAAAAACTGCCACATTTAAAGGAATTAAATTGGGCTCCTGTAAATCAATTATGTTGGACAAACTTCACGCTGCCAGATACAGTGCAATTTGAAAACACATCAGTCTGTCTTTTCTGTACTATTATTGCTTCTGCTGTGGATATCAAACTACTTTGGGCCTTTTTTTTTTTCCCTGTTTTTTTCCCTTTTCGAATTTTAGGGTGTAAGAGACCCAACACTAAAGATGTTATCCTCCAAATGCTGGCCAAAGGGAGTGTATAGAGCATAGTGCACCTAATATGAAGGCATCAGTAGATATGCATTCAATGAACTGCATCAGGTGATCAGGCAAACCCAGCCCTAACCAAATTATCATTGCCTTTAACTTCTTCCTGCTCACAAGGAATTGCTGACTCATCAGACGTGAGCCAGGCTGACCTGGGTAAGAAAGAAACTATGTCCAAATCCTACGGGCCGCAGCTTTCACTGACCCTATCAGAAAGGGAGCCTGCAAGTCTATGTAAGTAGCAGCTGGACAGATCCCAAAAGTTCATTTGGGTATGGGATGGGTGATATAGCGGACAACAAAAATGCCTTAGTATGACATACCACAGAATTTGTATAACATATCTTAGTTCATGGTACTTATTTGGTTGAAGCAGATCAGGCAACACAAGAAGAGCTTTGCTGGCACATGTGAGTGGCAATAACATGGAAAACAATAACAAAGAACTAAGGGCTCACGACAGCAACCTCTTCTACTGGCACAGCTGGATCAGAAAATGTACCCACGATCTAACCAAACACCAACCTACCAGCATTTAACTGTCTTACTAAAGACCTTAAGTTTTATAATATATATGGGGTCACTGTCAAAGATCTCCTGTTAAACAAAACCAGTTCAAGACCATGTTCTGGTGTTCTCATTTATTATTCCCCTCATTGATTTTTTTTTTTTTAATCCATTTATCAGGAAACTGTTTTCATTTAATAAACATCTTAAACAAATCTATCAAAGAATTCCTGTCAAAGCCAGGGAAAATGGTAAATTAAAATTCCACCCCCCTCCCAGAATCACATCTAGCAGCTTATTTGAAATCCTTTTTCACATATTTCTCTTATCTATTCAAAGACAACTAACAGTCCCGAGCACTTGAGATAACCATGAAACTAAGAAAAATGCTTCCCTTCTTTCTAAATATTGACAGAAAATGCTTTACCAGAAGCTATTCCTTTTACAGTCTAACCCATTTGTCTTTCTCATCCATGCTGTCCTGCATTAAGCCATGGAAGTAGGTAAGTATTTAGTCACAGACAGAAAACATTTATATTTACAACTAAGGGCAAAAGTTTAGAGATCCTTCTCAGGGGAAACAACCAGAGGAGCTCTGCTGTCTCTCGAAAGTGGGGTTTTGCCTGATAAAAGCCTGAAGAATTCAGTACTTAAATTCTGCTGTCAGGCACTTCAAAGTTTTCTCAAATGATAAAAAGGCAATAGGGAGTCCAAGAGCTTTTTGCTTCTCCAATATTTAGCATTGTAGTCACCTTGAAAAAAAGAAGCCAAAAAACTAGGACCTTTGCTAGGCCCTTTATTAAACAGAACAATGACTTCCTATTCCTTAACTTGCCCAGTCTGATAGTATAAATACCCCACTGCCCTCCTGAAAATTCCCAGGAATCAGAGAGATTCTGGTGTGACATTAGATTTTCAATAGACGTAAAAGCTGAAGACATACTTAAAGAATTTAACTTGTTTCTGAGTGACACATAAATAAATCACATTGAAGAGATGTTTGAATAGATGGGGAAAATGAACACATGCATGGCAATCAGGCATCCACCATCAGTGGCTTTCAAATGGTAACAAACAAATAGTCATATGTGTATTTCAAAATTTCTCTATGTGATACAGAACCTTCCCTACCAACTCATAATTAGTTGTTACCCTATTCTATTACCAGTTTCGAGAAGTACTACTCACGTGTATCTGAAATCCAGAATAAATATTAACACACAGGTGCCTTTACAGCATTAATTTTTCAAGTATACAGACCTAAATACCTGAATTACTCTTTCAACATAAGTAGTATTTTTAGAAATTTTTCTAACAAGTAATCTTTAGGTACAGTCACCTGATTTAGATTTGCAAATACCTATCCACAGCTTTAAATTAATTCTCTTAGTTCTCTGGTATGCAGAAATAAGGTAATGAAGACCAAAAGGGAATTATGAAGCATTCTATATGTTAAGAAATACAATATATCATTCTGCCAATAGAAAGAACAAAAAATTTCAAGTGTCCAGCACCTTCAATAATCAGTTGTATGAGCAACTCTGATTTAACACTTCCTTTTCATTGTGACATCCTGACCTGCTCCATTCAGCTCACTGGTTTGCCCTTCTCAAGGTTCTTTCTTTCTCAGAGAATTTGGCTGGACAAGTCTAACAGCAACACAAGAATTACCATGCGGGATCATTAACTAGTGTGATTTCTTTAAAAGTCACCAGTTCAAGGTTGATCCCATTCTTGTCAATTTTGTGAAGGCTGCCATATGGAACAGGAGCAAATGTTAATTTTCTAGATTTTAATTATCTAAGTGCTACAAGTCTCTCAGTCATCTTGTATATCCGTCCTCTATTCTGAACACATCTAGTCTGATGTAGGATAAACCCAACTATTCCCAGGATTCACAAAAAGTAAGATTACAATATACTTTGAAACCATGTTTCAATTTCAAACTATCTTTGCAACATCTTCAAGTGCCTCTTAAGGCCTAGTTTTTTTGAACAATTTACTTATCTACTTGTTATAGTTTCAAGTACATTTTATAGTGCCCGACGCTAACCACCTTCCTTCCAAGAAAAATAGCTTGAGTGTTTTGCAATGGCCATAAAAATATATCATATAAACAGGTAAAATGTATTTCACAGACAAATCTAACACAATTTTTCAAGACAAAGGTACAAAATCATATAGTCACAAAGATGAACATACCTTTCAATTCACTGCTAATCTTAGGTGGATCAAATGAAACCACTTCATCTGATGTAAATGTGAGATCCTCCTCAAATATCTCAACATGCTGCCCATTTAAAAATAGGTCGATCTGCACAAAAAACAGATTTTCAAACTGTTAAATTGGAAATCCATTGCAATGTGAATAAATAAAGTACATTTTTAATTAATTACTGATGCAGTATATTTTCAGTTACAGTTTTACAGATAAGGTTCTGTTGCTTCCTTTTAAAAAGTCAAAATACAATAATAATTAATTAAAAACCTGAAAGAAATCTTTGTGTAGGGGAAAAAAGGTATGAAAAACCCAAAGAAATGCTCTATCCAGTTTGGTATGATTTAAAGGAAGACAAATATCTCTTTCCACCTCCCTCTATATACTGCAACACTACATGGAATTTCATGTCACAGCTCTTGACAGTTAGATCCCAAAACTTGAACATTTCCAGCTGTTCCATGACATAACCCCCTTTCCTTCTTAATGTCCATATTAAATGTCCACATGAAAGACAATCTCCTCTTTGGATCCTGTATTCATCTTCAAATATATGCTGTGAAATCCACCAATAAAAATAAATCAATACTGGAATTTAGGGTTTATGGTGAGATAAAAATACGAAATAAAAAAATCTATGGTGTTCATTTTGCACGAAGAGCTCTCCCTCCCACCCCACCCCCTCTAAAATCTGTACAATGAATAGCCAAGTGTGCTATTTTATCAGCTGTTCTGGCTATTTACTGTCCTCATTTAAGCTGGCATAGAGTTCCTTTTCTTCCTAGTAGCTAGCCAGGGCTGTGTTTTTTGGATTTAGTATGAGAATAACATGGATAATATACTGATGATTTAATTGTTGCTCCGTAGTGCTTACTCCCTAAGTCAAGGACTTTTCACTTTCCCATTCTCCACCAGTGAGAAGGCGGACAAGCTGGGGAGGAAGCACAGCCATTACAGCCAACCTGAACTGGCCAAAGGCATCTTCCATACCACAGAGCATCATGCCAGTTTATAAAATGGAGGAGGTGGGACTTGGCCTGGGAGCTGCTGATTGCTGCTGGGGGGCGGGCTGGGCATCGGTCAGTGCGTGGTGAGACACTGTACTGTGCATCACTTGTCTTTTTTGGGTTTTACTGCCCGCTTTCTTCTTTGTTACCTCCCTTTTAATAAAAACAAAAACAACTACTACTTTGTTTCAATTATTAAACTGCTCTTAACTCATGGTTTTAACCTTTTACCTTTTTTTCTAATTTTTCTCCTCATTGCACTGGGTCAGGGGAGGGAGATGAGTGAGTGGCTGTTTGGCACGTAGTTGCCAGCTGAGATGAAACCATGACAGTCTTTTTTCACACCCAACGTGGGGCTTAAATGGGTTCAGGTAACAGCAAATCTGACTAGATTATGTCAGAACACATTTGTTACAAGCATTCCCTGTGTTAGTTTAATATTCACTGGCCACAATTATTTATTTGCTCTCAAAGTTGATGTGTTTGTTCCTGAAGTTCCATGATGTAACACCTTACAGCATGTGTTCCCTGTTTTGATGTTTATCACCCATGGAAACTGGGCTGAGGTTATCAAGTTGTTGTACTTTGTAACACTGGCTTATGATATAATTGCTGGTTGTGAAACTAATCTGGTATTTGCTCTCAGCACTGCTGTCATCTCTGTACTTGGGAGTCATCTATCAGAAACTATTAATAATTATACCTTTTACCTTTTCTCCTCAAAGACCCAATCCACAGGGGGGACCCACTTCCCTTCATCTTCCCCTTCTTCTTCAGGCTAATCACAATAGCTATTGAGATTGTTTAACATCCTTGGGATGTTCAAACTAGAATGTTCCTATTGCTATGTCTTCACAGAACCACAGAACCAATTAGGCTGGAAAAGACCTCTGAGACCATCCAACACAGTCTATGGCCCAACACCATGGTCTAGCTATGTCAGCTAGACCATAGCACTAAGTGCCACATCCAGTCTTTCCTTAAGCACACTGAGGGACAGTGACTCCACCACCTCCCTGGGCAGCCCACTCCAATGCCTAATCATTCTGGCACACTTTAAAACTAGGTTCTCTTGTCCTATCACTGGCTGACTGGCAGAAAAGAACAACCCCCACCTCACAGCAACCTCATTTCAGGCAGCTGTAGAGAGCAACAAGTTACAGAGAGCATGCCGAGTCTCCTTTTCTTCAGGCTAAACACTCCCAGCTCCCTCTGCTGTTCCTCCTAAGGCTTGTGCTCCAGTCCCTTCATCAGCTCTGCTGCCCTTCTCTGTACATGATCCACACCTCAGCATCCTCCCTGAACTGAGGAGCCCAGAACTGGACACAGTACTGCAGGTACGGCATCACCGGCGCTGAGTACGGAGGGACAATCGCTACCCTGGTCCTGCTGGCCACACTGTTCCTGATACAGGCCAGGATGCCATTGGCCTCTTCTTTGCCACCTGGGCACACTGCTGGCTCATCTCTTCTGAATGTGTTCCAGGTCTTTTTTTAAGGTTAAGCAACTATCTAAGAATACTACCCAGAGATCTGCCCCACAGAGGTGGTAGTTGCTGAAAAACTCAACAGGAGCTGGCAGTGTGCACTGAATCCTGGGTTGCATCAAAAGGAGCATGGCCAGCAGATCAAAGGAGGTGATTCTCCCATTCTACTCTGCTTTTGTGAGACCCCCTCTGGTGTACTGCACACAGTTCTGGTGTTCCCCACACAAAAAGCACAGGAAACTGTTTGAGCAAGTCCTGAGGAGAGCCATGAGGTTGAAGAGAGAACTGGAGCATCTCCCTTGCGAAGACAGGCTGAGAAAGTTGGGGCTGTTCAGCCTGGAGAAGAAAAGGATGTTTGCAGACCTCATAGCAACCTTCCAGTGTCTGAAGGGAGCCTACAGGGAAGTTGGAGAGGGACTCTTCACAGGAACTGCAGTGACAGAACAAGGAGTAAAGCATACAAATTGAGAGGGGAAATTTAGGTTAGATACTGGGGAAAAGGTTTTCACTGTGAGGATGGTGAGACACTGCAACAGGTTGCCCAGAGAGGCTGTGGATGTCCCAACCCTGGCAGTGTGTTCAAAGCCAGGTTGGATAAGGCAACCTGGTCTAGTGGATGGTCTCCCTGCCCATGGCAGTGGAGGTCAGGACTAGATGATCTTGAAGGTCCATTCCAACCCCTTAACATTCTCTCATTCTATGATCTGCCCTGAGGCTGGATAGTTAGGAGTGGCAGGGTGCATGGGATAGTATGGGCAAGTGCCTAGGTATGGGGGCAGCTCCAGTGTTTTGGAACTTCACCCTGAACAAATGCAGAATCCAGAAAAACTAGTAAAATATTTGGAAGAAGTATGCTGTCTGGTTGTCAATCCTATACATAAGAAGAAATGAACACAAAACTCAGCTGATTTAGTGGAGGAAGATGAAGCAGGGTCATCACAACAGCAAGAGAAAGAAAAAAATCCCCATCGTTGAGTGAGCTGTGGGAGAAAATATTTCAGCTGTCTTCCAGGTAGCACATTATCACCTGGCTGCTCTGATAACGGAGCTAGTAGCCTGTAACTAGACAGTAAAGAAGCCAAGAAGCTACAATCACTTTCTAGGGAAGGGGACATTGACAACAGGATTAGAGAAAGGGACCAGGTCCTCAGCCTCTGGAGGTGACTCACGTTAAGTCTGAAGGAAAGGTATCCCTTCAAGGAAAATGTTTTATGTCACCCAGGTAAGTGGACCACAGTGAAGAGAGGTATCCAGTACTTGAGAGAATTAGCCATCCTAAAGATGATTTATTACGACCTGAACAATGCACAGCTACCCACAGATCCAGATCGAGCCCAAAGCTCGTGACCCACATGGCAGCAATTTGTACAGAGCGGATCATCATTGTAATGCCAACTAACTGGCAGGAATGACCTGGAGAGATGAAGAGGCACCAACGCTCGATCAAGCGGCTCACCAACACAAAAAATATGAAGAAAATTTCTCTTCCTCCCTATGGACTTTTGTCTTGGCTCTGGGAAAACTTGTATGAATAATGGGAAAATTTGTCCTGGGAGTTCCAGCAATTCAAAGAGAATACTTTTTGCTCTTCATCTGTACAGACCAGTATCTCAGCTATTAACAGTAAGCATTCTTTTGCTCAAGAGAAAGGATATACAAAGTACACATGGCAGGGTACCCTGCAGTTTTTCCTGCAGGACCACTGAAAGGATATAAGGAAGTGGGATGGAAGCAATTGACATCCATTTTATCTGTGCTGGAAGACGCCCAGTACTAAAGATTCGGACATATCATCAGGTTACACTACCACAACAAAACAACATAAGCTGCAGCAGTTATCAGTGCTCAGTCATCAGCAAAGGCAAGATAACTCTACTTAGCACTCTTTCTTAAGATTGCCCTCAGAGAATAATTAATAGTGACTTGCCTTCAGTAGGTTTGCTGCCATTTTTCGCCCTACAGAAAAGTTTTAGGTTACCTTTAAGGTACATATGGAAAGTAACTACTATTTGAACTGTAAAACCACTGGTGATCTATGATAAACTCAGGACAATTGCATAAAAGCAGTGGAAACAACAAATGAGACATTGAATCCAAACTGACACCCAAAAAGGTGTTAACAAACACAGAACAAAAGAACCCACTGTAGCAATATTAACATAACTGAAAATCTGCTTATGGACTTTTTTTTTTGTTTTAGGTCAAATGCTGAGCTAGAGCAACCAGACTTTTTGTAACTGAACTTCCAATTTAGAAAAATTCATACTTTACTTACTTGGTAATCTCTCGATAGACCGTGGTTGTTAATACATGGCTAGAATTTTGAATCAGGGACTTGGATCACTTACACCCCACTTTTACTGCAGGACAACAGTGATAGGACACACTGCACTTTGCTAATGGCATATCGGTACATTCATCAGATTAGTTACACACAGGGCAAGGACTTTGGTTACACAGAGCGAGGACTTTGGTTTCAAGTATTGAAAAGAATAAATGAGACTCTGCTTTCCTTCCCTGTTAAATCAGGTTACTATTTCACCTCAACACCATTTTACCAAGTGTGGAACACAGTGCTAATTAGTAAGTTTATATTTAATTTGATGAGCAATACAGTGGTAGGCTAAACATCCATAAAGATAGTACTTTCATATTAAACTTCATAAAGAGAAGCCATTTGTATAAAGCAAAATACAAGCGATGATAAAAACAAGTACTTGAACTTCATTTTAATGCTTTTCCACTAAGCACAGTTTACAAATAATGTCATTATAATAACTGAATAGCATCTCATCTCTAAAGTTGTGAAATTAAAATATTTTCCATTAATGCAGAATACTCCTTAAAAGAATAGGGCGCATTTGTGCTAAACACTGTATGAGGGTTAGAAAGTGAAAAGTCCCTTTCTGGTTAGGACACCTAAGCTGTTGTGTTTGTTCCCCCTTGCCAACCGTATCACTTGCTGCCTGTGCTCTCAAAAGCTTCCCTTCACAACCCTAAGCAGAAGCCTGTCACGACACCTCTGGTCTAACAGACCAACATTCTGGCCCTTTGGCCACTTTCTTGACAGTGGATGAGTGAGAAAACTCATATGAGTATGAGAATGCCTTGGCATTAGAGGCATGTAACAGTTACAAGTCACTTAAAGGCCTTGCAAAAAGAAGGGCATGTACACGATTTTGTGCAGTCTCCGAAGGATCAATTAAGTATCTGACAGCATTCAAAAGGACACCAACATTTATAAATCCAAACATTTCATGGTTTCAGCAAAACCAAATTCTTTAAGTTTATCTTGAAGACTTCAATCTAGACAGGTACATGTGTAACAGAAAAGAGGTAGGGCTCTAAATGAACATGTCACCTTGCACTGTAATTTCTCCCCCAGGGCTGCCTAGTCATCTGAACTGTAAATTCTTGGACTGAAAAAGAAACTACTGCTATGAACTGAATAGGGCCACAGAGAGACATCACTCACAGGCTCCGCCATGATACTCAGCACAACAGTTGCATAGGCTTTTGTAATTTTACAGGTTTTGTAATATAGGCAAGAGCAGAAATTACTACTTCCACTTTAATAGACAGGGTATATGGAATGAAAAGGCCCAACTCTCTGTTAAGGTATACCATATGTGAGTCAGACAAAATTCACTGGTTTTAATACTTATTCCCAGCAGTATATACATAATGTAGTCTCACCCAAAAAAAAAAAAAAATCAGAAGATTCTCATGAAAAGAGAAATTTCAGTTTTGGTGTAAGATATTTCAAAATTTGCAGCAATTAAAATGGAAGGTTGGCAAGTTCAACTGTTGCAAAACATTCTGTATGAATAACATTAGTCTCTAAGGAAATATGTTTTAATCAAAGTTACCAGAATACTTTGCAGTTTTAGAACACAAAGTCACTGAAAAATGCCAGAGCCAGCTGAATTTTTCAAATTACTTCAAAGAAAACCGAGCGTAGGCTTACCTGAACGTTTCCTTTGGGATAAAAGAAGAAAAATGGCTTCAAAACCGGAGACCTAGAAACACAAAAACAACATGCATAAATGCATTTAACTAGAAATTAATGAATGAGAACTAAGGGGAAATTAAAGCTGTTCAACCATAACTAACAATATTTTTCCAAACAACTTTGGAAAGCCTAAGAAGCATAAAAATTCCTTAAATTCCATTATTAAGAACTTAAGACTTCGTTAAAAAAAAAAAAAAAGAAAAATTATTTTCTTGACAAAGGATGCACTTCACGACACTGAAGTCTGTTCCACTGTCAGTAGCCCCGCATTAATACCTAGGCTAGTTACACAGGGCTACTGAAAATATAGCTAGAGTTCCTTCTCCCATCTTCATGTGTGTTATTTGCTTAATGACAGGAAAGTTTTAAATGCTCTCATGAATAAGCATGAAAAGCTTGAGGATATAAATCACCAGCAGATCTTAGTTATATCTAGAAAAACACTGAGTCAAACCAGGGGATTTTTTAATATCCTTAACATTATCCTGTTCAGCTCGCTCATGTAATGGTTTCATGATAATATTTTTTGGGACCTTCTGGGACATTTGACCTTGCATTTCTAGGTGAAGTGAGCTGGTACAGATGTAAATCTGGTGTGCCTATATTCTAAACTAACAGCTACAAGAGAAAACCGGTCCAGAAGTCTGCATGGTGAAGCAACTGCCTTGCCATGAATTCACATGTGAAGTTCTCCCTGCAGCTCATTAAGCAGACATTGTTATGAGCTGATCAGAGAGTTACATAACTCATATTCAGTAATTCATTAAAGAATTTTACTACTTGCATACATAACCTACAGCACCCACTATTACCTTGTTATCAGTTATGAAGCACAGTGTGCAACAGAAAGATTTAATTGCCTCTGTGGTTGCTGTTTTAAGCTGGGGAAGCTTGTGATGGTGAGTGGTAGGGCCAATATCATCACATATTACAACAAGTTAATCATCAGGAGTTAACTTACACTCTGGGGCGCCCTCCAACAATTCCAGTGAGGCCAGGTGCTGGTAATGGAAATTAAATTAACAAAAGAACAGTTAAAGCCATCTTCAAAACATTAGAAGAATGTTTAGAACAACAATTAGAAGAATTAGAACATTATCATAGCTTGAATTTTTCCTTTAATACACATTTAATAAATACAAGGAAGTATCTAGAGCCTTAAAGTAATAAAATAACATTTTATACAACAGTCAAGAAGGCAAAACAGGCAACTGTGACTTTTGACAAAAGATATTTTTAAATGTGCAAAGCATAAACTACATCTTTAGATTCTCCTTCCAAATATTTTGTATGCCAGTGAGGCAATACATTTAATAAAGGACTTAGCTTTAATTTTTTTGTTGCTGTTTTTTTATGTACTTTTAAAGGGAGCAGAGAAACAATTCTGATCTGGACCACGGTTAGTTTTAATATTTGTTTAACATGACTTTGCTTGTTAGATTTTCAGATTAACCTGCACCATTCTCTCTAGCACTTTCAGTAGCTAACTTAGCTTTCTTAAGGTGCTGGGGGTACTGCAGATCCCATTCTCTCTCCTTGATACACAGGGGCTTAAGGCACTGCATGATCCCAGATTTGCAGTAAGTCAGCACGGTGATTAGATTCTTATCTATTCTCAATATCAGACTGCCAAGCTTTACTACCATTAAACCCTTCCGGCCAGCTCAGTATTTCTGAAAGGAACAGTTCTGCTCTTCTCTTCCTGGGCGCAGCTTCTCACCCTTCTTTCTGGCATGGACAGCACCACATACATGAAGCATCAGAGCTCCACAGAGTAGTGCAGGGGAAAGAAACAGTGAAGTGCGTACATTAAATCAGTCTAGGAATTAATTAGCAAATGTGTTAAGCAGTCCCCTAAAAACAAGTGCTGTGGAAAGCTGCCCACATGCTATATTTGGCCAAATTAATTCTGGCTAAAATAGGCTTCCTGCTTTCTCTAAGTGTGAATTCTCTCTGTCTGTGCTTCAAGCAGACTAAAAGCCATATAACTGTGCTGTTGTGGTACTAAGCTCACAGTGATAATCCCTACTCCTCAGCTGGCTGTTCTAGCTTGGATTCAGTGCCTCAGTAAATTGGACACATACCAGTAGCAGCACAGATTACAGTCCTGCCATATTCATGCTCACTAGAAGTGACTTCCCAAAAAAAGGCCTATGCTTTACAGTAAAGGAGAAAAAAATGCCTTCATAAAAAAAGCACCATGAAGAAACACCTCTCTATCCACTAAGTTCTGCTGAAAAACTTCCTTACTCTAGTGTTACACAATTTTAAATGATCCAGTGAAGTTTCAGCACTATACATCTCACTCGTTCAAGCAGAGCTGCCATTCAACTACAAAACAAACTGCAGTTATTTTAAATTAAACTGAACTATGCACCTCGTTTGTTTATTTAGGTTCCTGGAGGAAGAGGCTGGATATGGAAAGGTCATGTTGAAAATATAGGTTCATGAAGCTAGTTATCTGTGGATTGTCACATGGGTCACTTCCTGCTAGGCAGCTGAATTGCTCATTAAGGATACCAGATTTTGCTCCAACATCAGTTTCAATTTCCTGAAAGCTCTCAAAGAAAATTTTTCACTTGCCAGCTCTCACACAGTGGATCTTGGCTCCTACAACAAAGCAGTTCTCTAAACACTGACAAGAAAATAATCCACCTAAGAGCAACCACTGCTCACACCTTGAAGGTTACAATTACCTTCTACTGCTGGTTGCTATTGCTGCTCTTTGAAAGTTCTCCAGCACAAGCTGCTGTAACAGCAGATCTGCCTCTGGAGGTATTACACCTACCCCTGCACATAAATGCAACTGCAAGGCAAAGCTACACCAATATCCCAGTTGGAACATTATAAAGTTCTATTTTAAGATTATCCAATCCATTGCTTATGTGAACCTAAATAAGATGGAAGCACTTTTAAGTCCAATTTAATTTTACCTATACGCAATCCCGCTTAGGCTTCAGGCAGAGAAGATGAAGCCAATTTTAAATGGATTGTGGCTTACAATCAGTGATTTGTTTTTGGTGCAAACAGCACTACACCTCACCTCAACCCATGGCTCAGATCCCCATTACATTTCTCCAGTAAACCAAAAGGCAGCAGCAGCAGGTGATGTACGACCAGGTAACAGTGGGCTTGTCACTCTGGCCAGACCTACTTCTGGCTAAGTAAATTGTGATCTCCTTGGATCAACCACTGCCCCAAGACAACACCTTCAAGAAGATTTCCTCATGCAAAACTTTATGCTTACTTTGCATTGCTTGCCTAAGTATCTGTGCAGATACTCTCCCTCCCTCCTTTCAGGAAGATTTATCTTTATCTACATGAACAATTTCTCATACTTGCAGAGGTTATCAATCAGGCTGCAGTCTCAAGTCACTACAATTCTCAGCTAAACTGAAGCTGTTGTTCTCCTTTCTCAGAAACTTTACATGACCACTTTTTGTTACCAGAGCTCCATTTGTTAGTTACTTAAGGGAGATAAAAGTATCATCTCATCTGCCACCAGTAAACCTCTTCAACAAGGCGCTTCACTTCAGGTTGAGGAACAACCTCACCACCACTCTCTGCCAAATTCCATGTCTCAGAATGGCATAAAACTGATACACTGCAAAATCAGCTGAATACCTTTGGGTTGGAGACCTTCCTTGTATACTGATCATGTTCACCCGGAGGTACAGTATTTGTCTGGTGTAATCAAACTGCATACTGTGATACTTATTGTGATTCAAGTGTTTGATCCAAAAGCCGGCCATTTCCAAGAACATTTTCCCTAACGTTGTCTGACGACCTAGCCTGATAACTAAAAATTCTCCAGGTGGCTGGGCATTTGAAACCAATGAGTCAATACTGAGGATTACACCACTGGAATTCCACTGCTTTCATTAACTCCCAAATATGTGGCATGATCAGAAAGACATCAGGCACTAAGTCTCAAAGCTACACAATCTAAAACATAAGCAAGTGCTTCTCTTTGGTTAATCTGCATGATTCTTCATGAAGTTTTATTCTGTCTTTTCACTTTATGACTCCTTCCTCTAGCCTACTTTAACTCTTACTCATTTGCAGCCCAAGTACTGTAGGAAAAATAAATCATCAACCTCTGAGTGTACGCATAATTTCTCACGTTTTTTCCTTCACGTCCATGATTCTTCCAGCACACCTGCAAAACCCCAAATTTTGGGTCTAATAGCAAACTTGATGGAGAAGAATCTCAGGAATACCAAAGCATACTATCATCCCATGACTATGACTCCACTGTGATTTAGCAGAGATGTACTGACAGATACGGATGTAAATAGCACAAGGCGAAGCTCATTCAGAATACACTCCTTGATACAACAGCTCAACCATTTCTGGTTTCCCATATATGTTTTCTCTCTCCACCTGCCTCTCTATGCCCTATAAAACTCATGTGGGGATGACCTTGTAAATACAAATATTTTTTAAAATCATATATGATATGCAGGAAAAGACAGCAGATTTTTAATAAATTTCATGAACAGAGGTAGCAGGCAAACAGGAGAGTACTGGGAAAACCAACACTGCTCTCAGTTGGGACAATTCAGGGAATGGAACGACTGAAAATCAGCTCTGGCAAAAAGATGCGTAAAATTGGCCCAAACAAGCACCTATTTCAATATGCAGAACCACCACGTTCTAATACATTATAATCTATGCCACAGCTATCACACCCTGTAAAATACCCCACAGCAGAAGCTCTGGTTGGAACATGCAATCAACCTATGAGATGCAAATTTCCAGCAAAGCAAGCTTCATTCCTTCCAGCTCTGATAATTCCCCACTCCATTTCAGATGGTGGAAGAGCTTTATGTTTTACCCAACTTTGGATTATTACTATTCTTTAATCTACTTCTGTGAAAATATAATACTTCTGTACAACTCTGTACACTTTTCAACAGAATAAACCATTATGCAATATATGAAAGATGCCAGACTGCTTGAAGCATTTTTTAAAGTGTTTTGGAGTAAACAAGTACGAAAATGTTCCAACTATTGGCAACCTAAAAAGCTTTAAGCACTTTAAATTTAATAGGTGACACTTCCTTTGAGGCTTCACTGAATTCCAAAATGCAGTGATGTTTCTTGCTCACCAGCTTTCAGCTTTTGACCCTAAATAGTTTGTTCCTTATATTTCCAGTGATTGAATTAGCTCAACCAAAAGGTTATTAGTGTATTTACTGCATATTCTAATGAATTATACATATACTTTTAAATAAAAAACAGATATCAAAGCAGTCTACTTGTCAAGCATTATTTTTTAAGTGATCAAACTAGGCAAATCTAAAATCTTAGGTTTTATACTCCACAGTTCTTACATTACAGTTGAGCACTAGTACAAAATGCATATATTTTTTACAGGAGCCAATTACATGTTCTTAATTATTCTATCTGTCCTCTGAAAACAGCAGATAGTTTATCTTCTGCAATATTATTCTCAAAAAATGGTGACTGCAGTAAACTGCTAGAACAAGGACATTTCTGAAGTATCTTCCAACACACTTAGGAGATCAGTCATAATATTTACATATACTCAAGCACTTTAAAATCTCAAGTTGTATTAACCAGCTGTCATCTTAGTGTCAAACTCCGGTCATTTTAATGTGAAATAAGGGTCACTGCATGATTTCAGCTATTAGCAAAACATTTCTTAGCTACTGAACCTCTCTTAAACTATAAATGCCAGTTTCCCACAGTAAGCCTCTTCTTGAGCCTCTTCTACACTGCATTTCATTCAGAATTAAATATCTGAATTGAAGAAGACAAAATAAATACACTACATCAACACAAATTATTTAAATTCTAACCATTTCAATGACTGTACTGTATATGATGAAGACATTTTCACCAAGTAATACAAGCCTGGTCTGTGTTTGCTTTTATGAAGTGAGGGTAAATTTCTATGGACAGGACAATGCAGAATTGCACTGAACTTCCACAGGCTACTACAGATTTAAAAATCTGAGTCTATGTGTCTAGGATTCTTCACTGCCAAGTTTAGTAAGGTCACTTCACATAACAGGAAAAAGACTGTGAAGACCTCACTATTAGGATTAAACAGTTTTCATTTAAAGCTTTAGTTTGGGGTTTTTTTTTCAGGAGACCATACATGCTTAAAAGCAAACAAACTTACTGGATGCTCTTAAAAAAATCCTGGCTATTATCAACTTTCAGACTACTGAGGACTAAAGAGAAAGCATAATTTTATCAATTGAAACTGTACCAAACTCAACTATTAATTGCAAAAAAAGATTAAAAGATGGGATTAGGTGTGTTTGGCCTTTTTTTTTTTAACAATTTCTATCCCTTTAAATTAATCAGAAGAGCATAATCCAAATGTAAAATGATTAAGTGTTTGAACTGGTAAACTAAATACCATACTCAACAAAAGTTTACAGTAAATGTCTTCCATTCCAAGCAGAAAATAAACAACAAATTGCTCTCTAAGGTATGGCATGTCTATATACAGTAACTTCAAATTCTTCTCTGGGCTTAAGAATTTCATCTGCGGTTTCAACAACAATTTCTGTGGACGTACACTCATGTGTCCCACTGGTCTTCAACAAAAACAATGGAAATTTTAAAAGCATTAGAAAAAAATATTAGGAAATATCTAGGAAAATCTCAGTCTTTCACTCCTGATTATGGAAACCTCTTACTAAGAGATGCAACTTCTCAAAATTCTCTTTTGCAGATCTAACTCCACTGCAGAACACAAACACACACAGGCTTCAACCCATTCCAACATATAGACGGCATTCCTTCTTTTTACACAGAGGATAAGATTTCGTAAGAAATTGAGAATGTCAGATTGGCACAGGGCCTTGAAGACAGTTGTCTTTCTACTGATTACCAGAAATAAAGGTCTACCATAAATGGAGGAGGAAGGGGGGGGAGAAGGAGGAATCAGCACTCTTAAATTGACTAGAAACTTCAGAAGCTATACAGTACTTACCTTCTATGAGGTCTAAGTTTTATTATCCTTTACATATATGAGTACACAAAAAAAGTGTATCCAAAAATCTTATGTTGCAAAATAAGTCAGAAGTTAATAAATACTAACATTAAGACTTTAAATTCACTAAAAAGCACATCTGACACTCAAGATCTAACACCTAAAGCTCTAAGTCCCTGCAGTGAAGCATTATGAAGACCACTACTCAGCAAAATTATTGTGCTTTTTCATCGCAGGAAGAAAAAGTATTTCTTTTTATCTTACTATTGTTCTCCACAAAGTCTGAAAAGATGTAACTGAAAACTCCCTCAAAAAGTTTCCGGCAAATAGCTAAAAAATTTTATCTCAAGTGTTTTAAATTTAGTCTAAGTGAGAATAACCAAAACTAGTCTTTTAGTACTGACTTCAAAAGAAATTAATACCTATTTTACCTAAAATTTATAATTTTCATGTTATGGTACTACCAAAATGAAACTATCTACCAACTCTAGCTCAGGGCTCCACAAGCAGTAACTAGTAGGCTAAACCCATCTGATGAAACACCAAGAGTGACAGTACTCCTGGATTTCATCTCAAAAAATGCAGAAGGAGCTCTTGCAACTCCCCACCCTTATTCTGAGACATCAAATATATTTTCTCAATCACTCTTCTCTTCTACTCCTTATTCCTAAATTTTAGACAGCTTGGTCCCTTCAAATATTGATGGAGTTGCTCTTCAGCATTTCTTACAGGGAAAGCAGAACCATGGACTCTGATTCACATTCTTTTGTTGTTATGCTTTCTTCCACTATCTCAGGAAACCATCTGTAAAGCAGACACTTTCCAATGTTACTAGAAAACAGCTTAGCTGACTGTCTTTACATAGCTTTCTAAAGATTCTTAGATGAAACGTGCTATGTATGAAAGTTATCACCTGTACAAGTGTCCACACATCACTTAGAATAACAAACAAACAAACTGCTATAATAGAGTTAAAAACAGTACTTCGCAATCACTAGATCCAGTTCAAGCAGAAGGGCAAATCTTTTTTTTCCTTTTTTTCCTTTTTGTCCAGTACAGACATTTCAGTTCAGGTGACATCACCCTGCAAGTCAACAACTCCTTTCTCCCTGCTGTCCCTTAAGAAAGATCTATAATCTGTTCCCGCTTTTCTTCAGTTCTTCATTAAAAGAATATGCAAAAATAAGAAGTAGGGGTTATTTGCCATGACTCTCAGCCACTATCTCACCTCCTGGAAGTGAACTAAATGCAGGAGAGCTGGGAGGGGCATGATCAAGCTGGCAATCCTCGAAACACAGGACTTCATTGTTTAAAGGATTTTCATCAAGAAAAGCCACATGCTTAAAATCTCACTTGGTGTGCATCCCTGCAACTGCCACCATTTTGGCAGAACAAAGCCACACAAGGTTACATCACACACAGATCCACGTGGGAAGTGCAAAACCACAGCTGATAGGTATGGTCATCCATGTAAGACAATTCACCTAGGGCAACAACAGTCTCAACAACCTTGGGTCTGGCTTCTGTTCCAAGATCATTTACCCATCTATTCAAGTCTTGCCTATGGAGCTGCCTGTTTTAAGACAATTAAGCATCAGGAATTCCTTGTTCTGCTCTTCCCAGCAAGTCCTGAAAATCTACACTACTGTCAGAAACTAAGCATTGTTAAGCTGATTCAGTTATTAGTACCCCACTAATTGCTGTTTGGCAGTGTTTCACAATTCTAAATCTCACTGAAGAAAAAAAAGACTTTTCATAATCACTCATTTAAGCATATTCCACATCAACAAGTAGCCTACTAAGCATTTATATCCCAAATCTGACCCTTCTGTGCATACAGAAGCGTTTATTTGGTGCAGGTAATACAGAAATTTATCACACAACAGCAACTGAAAGAAGTTACTGTATGAGGCAGTCACAATACATCTTCAACAAATTAAAAAGAATGACTATGTGGTTGTTCAGGCACTCAGAACCATGTCAGTAAACAGATACCCGCTGACACTAGTTACTTATATCATGGAGACCAAAAACCTTGTTGCAGTCCTGTACCTGGCAAGCAGAAGTGTTATTTATCACCAGATGCCCCAGATGATGCCAGAAATATCCTCTTTCCCATTACTGCTCATTAGCAGTGCTTCTATAATTGAAACAGATTTCAATTTTTGTTGAGAGTAACTGCTACAGGGTTCTAAAAAGCTTAAGCTGTTCCCTTAGGAAACAAAATTAGCACCTCTACCACCATCCACAGAAACTGCCTAACCCTGTTCTACACAGGAACGCATTTGTTTCATCACAAAAGCCCTGATAATATGAACTGAAAGTCTGCCAGCCACCTTAAGGCAGAGATGTTCATATACTATGGTAACTCAATTTCAATACTGTATATACGCCACCCAATCCATGTAGTGCAGATTTTTTACTTTTTTTCATTCTGCAAAGATCAGTGATAAAAGGAAAAAACCGAACCCTTAATAAACCTAACACTTTCAGACTTCAAAGGTGGTTTATATATGTGGTAGTTGCTTTATAAATGAAACAGCAAAGATAGAGACAAGTACAGGTCTATTAGCTTTGGATCTTACAAACAAGCAATTATTTTAAAATCCACCCAGCTTTACGTCACTCAAAAAGACGTTTTCTAGGGGATTGTCTATGCATATATAGAATAAATAGTAAGAATAGATATTTATTTTTATAGTCTGCTTGAGTAAAGAAAAAACTACTGCAGTTACAAATCCCTAACTAGTTACAGAAATAAGAGTTTGGTCCAATGGTGAAAACACCATTTTTCATTCATTATCTAAAAAACAAATCTTTAGAGGCAACTTATATCTATGCTACATACTGACTCACTAATCAGTCTTCAGAATTGCAATTAGTATCCACAACATAAGCACCAAATCACAACATAGGAATGAGCTACTTAGAACTGAGATGGATACAGTGGTGACACTTAAAGGACTCGTGAAGAGAACAGAGTGAGTTTGCTCAAAATAATCCAACAGTAAGTCCCCCTAGAAAATTTAGAGAATCCAGTGACATTTAAAAAGAACAAATGTGAATTTTTTTGGAACAAACATCAGGTAATCAGCAGAAGCAGACTGTTTTACATTAAGTGACTTATGCAAATACTTTAAAATATACCCCCAAGACTAAAATGGACTTAAAATACTGGGATTTAATTAACTCACATCAATTAAAAAATAAATCTCTTAATCGTTGCAATACATCACAAATTCATACAAAATCAAGCACTGAAGACAGAATAATTTGAGGTTAGACCTTAATACTGCAGGGTGGTAATTTAAGTTGGGTAGTTGTGTGAACTAAGGATTAGATGCAGATCATTAGTACCATCACTGCAAAATTAAATTTTTTGAATTATGGCTGAAAGTTGTAATCACTTACACAAGGAGCTACACATTAAACAGGTTAGAAGTACAGAAGCACCAATAAACTCATTGCAGTAACAACAGATAATAAAGTACTGAAGAGAACCTTCAAAACCCTCCAACTGCATAGCTCTTCATAAACTGCAATGTTACAGCTGGACACTGTGGTTAATTTTTTGCCAGCTGAGTAACACTCAATGTTTATCGCCAGTGAAGTCTAATAGTATCACTAACTTTTAGTAACATGAGAGAAGGCAGTAAGACTCAGTGCAACCACATGTAGCAAAACAAAGACAAATGAGGAAAAGCAAAAAAAAACTAGGAAGGAACAGTAGCAGCAATGGAAGGATAGAGTTTCAGAGAAGGCAAACTTCCAGGACTTTCATTTTATCATTTTACTAATGCGGTGGGTCCCATTTCTACACCAAACATAAACACCCTTTAAAGAATTATTCCACTATGCACAACACAATGAAGCTGAACACAACTAAGTCCTTGGGTGCTAGTCATGCTCAGAGCATTAAATAAAAAAGTTAACTTTAAAATTCTTAGAAGATGACATGAGTACTTACCCATGCCAGTTCCAGCTGGTGCAATCTCTCTAGAGAAGATTTCTACAGCTTCTTTTTGTTTATGGTGTACAGCAAGCCAAATAACAGCTTCTCGAGGACTCTGATTCAAAAAGGTTGAAATTAGATTAGCTTAGATGTAGAATACTAGTTAAATTTACCAAACTAAAAGACAACTGTAGCTCAGCATTCAAGTTAAATCGTTCAGTGACTTTCCATCCACCATCACTATAATCTGCTGTTAATATTTCATTATCATTATTTTGCTACCACAGAATCAACTACTGAATATTTCAGACTGCTAGGACACTACGCCTCTTCTCCAGCATTCTTCAAGAATTAAGTACTGTAACTAACAAAACCAAATACTTGGCTTCACTCAGTAAAATTGGCAAACAAACTTTACTCTTATTCTAAGTGCACTGAGAGTACTTTGGGGCCAAGTTAGAGAGCCAGATTTGCTTCTCTTAGCACCAAGAAGGAAGCAGATCTGTCCACAGAAAAGAATTCAAACCTAATCTTTGGGAGAGAAGTGTGAGAACAGAACTTGTAAACCCCATCATGATTTCAGAGAAAAGAGGAGATGCTCCCTCTAAAGGTAAATCAAACCAATACCGTGCTCCGTACTCTACAGTCAACTAAAACGCCTGCCCTTGCAGGTAGATAAGCACTTGTCTCTCACTTAAGATTTTACTTCTTTAAAAATCTACTGTCAGCCACTGAAGGATCTACCGTTGGAATCAATACACTGGCAAAAGCCTTAGACCAAACAGCAGGTCTCACCGAGGGCAGACTATTTATTCAAGAATTTTCAATCACCAGTAGGAACCACCTTTGGTCTACCTTTGAATCTATGAAACCTGCTCACAGCAGAAGTCTGTCCCTGAATGTCTCTTACTTGCCTTAAGGCACAAGTGCAAGCACATATGAAATGGGACGGCACAAGGCACCAAAATCTGCTGGTCAGGAGTTTCTCACAGCACTACTCAGGCACACAGTTCTGCAGCAGAGTATTTCTTCTCTCTCAAAGTCATCTCTTGTTTTGTTAACGAATACAAAGTTTCTAAACGTTCTTGGGTAACCCTACACGAAATTTTTAGTTTACTTAAATCAATATAAAATTCAAAAAAAAGGACAAATTTGACTAGGAGATACTAGCAGATATCTTCCTGTGTTTATGTCCTTCTTTATGTCAACAGGAAAGGATGTATTTCACAAAAGCATGAAAAAAAATACCCAAGTTTGGGTGGAGCTGGTTTGTTTTGTTATTCTACAGAGCTCGGAGCACTTTATAACTCTTTAAATGCCCTAATTTTTTTTCTATTTCTATTTTAGCTTTTGATATCCCAGAGAGACCATTATATTAACAGACTACTAAACCTTCCATTCCAACTCAAATACATGACAAAAAACCCTCCACAAGCAGGATCACTTATGTCAGGTTATTATACCAAGGGAGGAAAACTTCCTGCTTTATAGCCGGTGATCAGCTAAAATTCAATAATGAAGGGCCTTCTTGGTTTAGTATGTTTAAACCAATGTCCTGAAGTATTCATAAAGCTGAAAAATTATTTTTCTCTACTCCCAATTCTAGTGGCATACCCACACAGAGGTACTCTGAGGTACAGTAATGAAGAACGTAATTGCTTCCTTTTTTCTTAAGTACTCCTACACAGACATACTCATAGGAAATACACAGTTCATTTCTCAGCCTCCAAGCTCCCAGCCTGGAAAATACCTGCCACAATACTCTCATGTGGGAAATCCTGCAAACTTGATTCACATTTCTATCAGATCATTTCAATACTTGTGTAGGAAACCCTAAAATAAAAGTTTAGTAGAGCCAAGGAAGAAAAGCTTATATTATTTCTGATCACGTAGATCAGGCATCACTCAAAGGACAAAAATTTCCTTCTATGAAAATAGGAAGAGATGTTCGGATCAAGATAACAGAGATAAGAAATATCTCTGGAAAAAAAATATTCCAGTTTTAGAAAGTTTCACTAAGCTGCTGTAAAAAACCAGTTGCTACACACAAAATATGCAGCCATGCAACAAACCCAATGAACGAGTAATTTTAACATATACTGTTCCCAACGCTATCACATGGTTCATTAAATTACTACAGATAATAATGAGTAAGAAATGCCCTTGCACAAAACATACTAATGCATTCACATGCTTTCTGCTTCTATTTCATTTTAATTCTAGGTTTACTTCCTTGCTCACAGATGCAACGTACAATGGTCCATGAAAATAAGATGAATCCTGTTTTGAGTGGCTGAATCCAATATTAAAACTAGATGTATAAGCTATTTTAAAGTCATTAATCTTCCAGTATCAGAATTAAAATAAAAAATAAGAAAACGAAGTCTTAACGATGCGTTGTACATCATTTAACAAAGGGTTAGCAGAAAACTAATAGCACATCAAGTTTTTATGTAGCAAACTCTAATGCTCGATGTACTATTAATAGATATCTTTTAGATGAAACACATCCAGTATTTCTAAACAACTCACTGACACTTTGTCACTGTATTAACTCCTTCCCCCCAGCAAAAAATGAGGTAACAGGAGATATTAAAAACAAACAAACACCACTACGGTGTGGATTCAGGTCTCTTTCATGCTCATGCTGGACTGCTGCTGACAAAGCAAGCTGCCAGAGTGCCAGGCAGGAACCACATAAATAGGTAGAGAAGTCTGAGAAAGGAAACGGGGCAGGCATTTCATTTCTCAAGGATACTTCATGCTGTCAGAAAGAGTCTATACTCCACACAGCAGCTCAGACTACAGTATACAGGCCTATACAAGCCTGGCATTTCCAGTGATTTCACAGCTGCAAAGGCAAACCTCTGCACTAGTTTGAGAGATGTGCATGAGCATTAGTCCGGTCAAACCAGCTGTCTACAGTGAGCTCCAAATGTTGTTCAACTTACCCTGGTTTGGTATTCACTTATATATTTGCTTTTTTTCAAATTGATATGGTAGAACCTTCAAGGCAGGAACTGTTTTCCTTGTGTGTTAATATTCTGCTTAGCATAACACGGCTCTGGTTTAGAGCACTGCGACTTGTAACCCAAACAACCATGTCTAATTTTGCATGGAAAGACACGGTAGGAAAGTGTTTAAGGGACTACATTATTCCTACCTGAAGCCCCAACGGGACAAGGTTTTCCTTAGGATTCTATGACTTTATATTTCAAATGGAAAAGCAAATCCCAATTCCCAATCCTTTTTCTCAAGCTACTGCGTCTGCTTTCCAGATGAAAACTCCTCTGGCTAGTTTCTTCTGAAACGCTGGAGGAACAATGAAGGGGGAAGGCAATAGAGCGATTTCCTGCATTTCAGCCTTAGCTCTCACATCCTGTTTAAGGCATGTATGAGAAGCACATACAATGGCGATAACGCCGTGTTTACTTTTACCATGAGACCTGGGAGCTGAGGCTGGAAACGCAGAAAATACTACAAATACTCATTTTCATTTGAAAAAATTCTTTAATTTTCCGTAAGCAAGGCAAACTCAACAATCAGGAAGGAGAAATTGCTCTTCTTCAACTCATTATTCACTCTATACAGTGACAGAAAACTTCCGACATAACAATTTAACTAAAGAATATATTACAATGCATAATCATAAGGAACTGGTATGAACAGAACACAGACAAGTTCAACATCTGGCACATCTGTTCCTATGTTTCAAAATTTTGATGCTGCAATCTTAGTAACACACTTAAAATTACAGGCTTTATGATCCTAAAATGAAAAAGAACACATTATAAAGCTCAGTGCTCAGGAAGCAACTCTTGTTGCTGTGTAGAAGGAAATTGAAACTCAAGCACTGAAATGAACAGCTGCAGATATAACTTGACCAATTCCTAGCAACACTTAATTTCAGTAGTAAGACGTTCACTGTCCTTCTCCAGATCACATTCTTTTTTCCCCACACAACACAAATTGTCAGCTATTAAGTGTCAGCACTCCACAAACTTATAGCTGAGTTTTGCCACGTGTATCTTAAGAGTTTTCCAAGACTGCCACTGACAAAGAAGAATTAAATGCTACTGTTTTGGAACAAACTAAACTGTCTAAATATTTAAAGTGCATGTAAGTGAGGGCAAGATATACATTTTTCCTTTAAAAAGGACATACTCCAAGATTAGGAAAACAGACCATGGATATCACAGCTGCAGTGGCTACGGCCATCATTCATATTCCTACATGTGAATTTATTCAGTCACAAAATACAATGCAGAATTATGTATGTGAAGATTATTTCACAAGCAGTACTCACAAGCAGTTTTAAAGTTGTGCAGTCAACAATAATGCTGACGCTTCCTGACTGCAATATTTATAATGTGGTCTTTTAGCATTACATCTAATGCAATTTAAGTCTATGCCATAAAAACTTTATTATAAGACATTTCTTTAGATGAACAACATTCAAACAGACCACAACAACACTTCTGTAAGATTTCATATCAGTGCCACTGGAAGACGCAATACTGCAAAGACCCTGTCAGTGTTAATTTTGTACACTGAATTCTTTGCGACATGAAGGGGTGAAATTCCCAAGATGATAGTGACTTCCTTTAAAGTTGTGGAAAAGATAACAACGTGGAAAGATTAAAAGAGGTCAGTAAAAGTTTAAGAACACTCCACTGAATACTTACACCATCTATACTCCTTCTAGCATGAGGTCCATATGTATCTTCAGACCCTAAAACCTGTATGTTAACTGCACTGTAATCTTCATAACCGAGCTGACTGAAAATATGACGAGTCCTGCAACAAATGATTTTTTTTTTCATTAGTAAACTGCCTCAAAACAATTATCTGAAGTAGCCCTGCGTGGTCCACAGAAGTTAGCTCTGTCATGTAAACTGGACCATGAACACTTTACACTAAGCAAATATGTCTGAAAACTACAAATCAAGTGATTACTGACAAGGAAGTCATGCCTCTGAATTTGTCCCTAGGTTTCAAACTGAGCCTTTTGTTTATTCAAATTACTTGAAAGATGATAGGCAAAGACAAATAAATATATTTCAGTTCTTACTTTTATCTTCGAAACAAAGACAGCTTCAAATGTCATTAGAGTATATGCAATCTTTCTGGGTTTCACACTGCTAATTCAGTTTGTAACTGTTTCTACTATAAGGCATTACAAACCACCAATAAATACATGAAATTTAAATGAATCAAATGAAGAAGGAATGCTTATTCAAACCTAAAAGAATTTTACTTGGAATTAATGAACATACAATTCAAATACCAAAAAGTGGATAATGTTTTTAAAGAGCATGTTTTTCATCACTTACGCCTTTCCAGTCTGACACTGAAACCTTTCAAACTCTTTCTATAAAAAGGATATTCCCACTACAAAGCACATTGTGTTGAGTGCCTAGTCTGTCCAATCACAACAGAGAGTATGAACATTACCTTTTATACAGCATGAAAACACACACTGCCTTAAGAGAGACAGGAATTAATACTGGGTTTTGACAAATATTAAATTTGGAACAAATAGACCGCTTGCAACAACTCAGAAAAAACAATCCGTCAAGTACTAAAACAAAAAATGACTACAGTTTACAAAAAAAAAAAAAAAAAAAAAAAAAAAAAAAATGGGACCAAAAAAAAAGACACACACACACAAAAAAAAACCCCCACCACAACACAAAAATTCCACAGTAAAAAAAGTTAGGAAAAAGTTTTAAAGGATGCAACTGTTAAAAATAGTCCAACTTGTTAACATGTTGCAGACTGGAAAAATAAGGTACATTCTGAAGACCCTAAACTGGTTTCCTAAGAATCTTAGTCTGGCACCCTTCTAGATGCAAAAAGCTTGAACACTTGAAACATTGGAATTATGTTAGGATGAGAAAAATATTTTGCATCGGTGGAACATTCCAAAGGCACTGCTAATATATAATTTTTGTCATAAGTATTAGCATGGCACCTGAAAAAATGAAGCAAAGTACAGGAGCTAAATAGAAACTAGAGACGAGGACTAGGGAAGTGATTATCCCTCAGTACTAAGCATGGTGAGGATGCACCTCAAGCAAGTACTGCATTTAGTTCTGGGTCCCTCACTTTAAAAATGACATTGCGGTGCTGGAGTGTGTGCAGAGAAGGGCAACAAGGCTCATGGAAGGTCTAAAAAATATGTCTTACGAGGAACAGCTGAGGGAGCTGAATTTGTTTAGCCTGGAGAAGAGGAGGCTCAGGGGGGACCTCATCACTCTCTACAACTACCCAAAAGGATGTTGTAATGAGGTGCGGTCAGTCACTTCCACCGCAACTGCAGTGAATGGACAAGAGGAAATGGCCTTAAGCTGAGCCAGGGGAGATTCAGATTAGATATTAGAAAAAAAAATGTCACTGTTGGAGTGATCAGGCCTTAGAATAGGTTGCCCAGGGAGGTGGTGGAGTCACCATCCCTGAAGGTGTTTAAGAGGCGTCTGGATCTGGCACCGGGCAATGTGGTTTAGTGGGTTACACTGATCGTCCTGGGCTGATGGTTGGACTTGATGATCTTAAAGGTCTTTTCCAACCTTGACAATTCTATGAACAGGAATTGGTGAAAAGACTGAAGTCAACATTTCCTAAAGAGATATCATTGCTGGTAGAGCATTCTCTGAGAGGGATCCGATCAGCCTGGGCTGACATACACATATCTTTTGAATATGCCAGATAAACAATTCCACATATTAAGCTGTTAAAGACCTGCATTTGAGGCGGAGAATACATTTTTGTGTATTGTGATTTTTAACACACAGAACATGCCTACAGGCACGCCTCAAGGCCTAGAGGCCACTTATCAAATTAGTTAACCAGCCTTCTACTACCTCATATCAGGTTTCTTCTGAGTATTACTCAGGAGAGCACAGTAAACAGGCTAAATTAATTTTCAAGAGGTTGGAGAGGCAGCAGCACCACAAGCTGTTTTGATCAGGCAAAAGATTCACCTAGTCTGGTCTGAAATAATGTCCAAGAGCAAACATGAAAGGGAAAAATATACCAATCTATTTTTTTTTTCTGAAATAATGGCCTAGTTTCCAGAAAGGTTGCTTTTCAGAGGTTCTGGGTCCCTGAGACTTTGTATTTAACACTTCCTGAAGGTTTTTCCCCATTGTTTGATTTTCTCAGCAGCTCTTGGACACGTACTCTTTTAGCATTTGCACAGTTTACACATCCCCTATCAGTCTGCTCTCATCTGTCATGTCTCTTGAGGGAAGTCAGTCGATGACTCCTTCACCATAGTGCTGCACACAAGCACATGAGCAGTTCACAGTAAACCTTGCATTTCTGACTATTCTAGTGTAGTTGCTGCACGGGTCTGTAACAGGATGGTGGGAAGTTTTATATAAAACACAGCGCAAGGAAATTTCTCTCATAACTAGAAAGACTGGGGCTATTGGAGTAGGTGCTCAGAGACTCCTGTGAGCATATGGAATTATATTTAAGAGGAATCCCTCCTTGTCCAAATATGAGTGTAGTGATATGTGTAAAGCAGGTTTCCTGAACAAGCTACTTAAGTCTTGAAATGTCCCCCACACAAGAAGACTATAATCTTCAAGGGTTCTTACAAGGTTCATAATGTTGCCATCATATGTCGCAGTTCTATTTTCATTATCTCTGAAAAAACAAAACAACAGAAAAACCAACCCCTCTTCCAAGACCCAAATACTAACCTTTGCAGAATACTTTCTGCAGTGCGTTTTCCTTTTTGTACTGCCTTTGGCCCTCCCACTGGACACACAGCAGTAGCTCTGAAGCCATCAAGATAAGTGGCATTTACCTAACAATAAAGGGATTATGAAATTTACACAGAATTCAGTACTGATATGCTATAAATGCTCTCAAGCAATGATTATCTATACAAATACACACTTATTAACACTATACAAATTAACAAGTTTTTATATATCAAATAAGGTTTGTCTTTTTTAAACTTTTCTCCTCTTTCTTTTACTCTTGGGGCAGAAAAGGTGAGGATATCTCACACTCCACTGAATGAGGTAATACCTTATAAAATGTTGATGGAGGCGATCCTTTTGCTCCACAAACTTTCACTGCTCCACCATCAAAACCTACAGTGGTTAAAAAAAAATAAATCAGTATTTAAGCTTCTTCAATATAACTTCAAAGACATTCTTTCGTGATGCATATTAATCAAATGCTCTTAATTAAAAAGTAAATCCTTGATAGCTGTACTGCCACAGATGAGAGAACCTCTCACAAAACAGTCCTTCCTGCCTTAAAAAGAACAGTGAACTGGTGACTAAATTTATGACTTCCGTGAGCCTTTTAAAAGGGTGATTGAAATGTTTATTCACACACTTAAAAATACTTAACACAGAAAGCAGCCTTAGGACTTCAGACTCAATAGTTATTTCCCACTAACAGCCAGTTACTGCACACACACACAGAGCATGCAATTTACTGTAGCTGGCTGGAGCGGACAGCAGTCCCTCACTTGGTAAAGAAACAAAACAAGGTGAGAAACCATGAGAGTTTATTTGCTGATAGCTTAGCAAGTGAAGGGATAACTTTAGCTTTCTTGTCAATAACAGAAACTGAACAGTCTGAATATATGTTCCAGGACAACTACCATGTTCAGTGTTACGAGTATTAATGCCAAAAAAAAAACCCCAAAAAACCCACAAACCCAAAAAAAGAAGAAAATTGCCGCTTTCGCATCAGGTTCAAGCTTGAACTGGAGAAAAGCAATGGGTGCAACTCCTTTAAAATCAGCAGTGCAGGATCAGCACCTCAAGCCAGAGAATTATACTACAGTTCACCTGCTCTTAACCTGTGCTAGCAAATATTCAAGAAGCAGTTCAAAGCTTTATACAAATACTCTGAAAATACATTTAAAATGTGCCTAGTACAAATTTTACATTTCACTCTGCAAGACTGACATGAGGTTAATTTAACTGCCTGAATACAGAGCTACATCCCTCCAGTCAGGGTGAAGATCTGGAAGAGTGTCACGTTTCAGGTGAAGGAGTAATAGAAAGAAAAAAAAAATCCCACAAAACAAATGCATAGCATCCATTGACAAAAAGAAAACAGAAGCACCTCTCAGTTCAAACACTGCAAGTAATGCAGCAGCATACTAAAATTGGCAACGTAAACAGCAAAAGTAGATAGCTTGCCTGTTTTACTGGTGTACGTGTCAAAGCACTTCAAACTGAAATATTTAAGAAATCTGCCCATTTTCCATCTGTTATATTTCTAAGAGGACTAACTGAAAGTTCATGTGAAAGTTCATTTTAAGTTCAAACATGTCATATCAGGTCATTTGCAAGCTAAAAGTTCATAGGAAGGTTAGGGTTTCTTTTTTTTTTTTAAAAAAAAAAGACTAAGGGCTTCGAGTAGCAAGCTGGCCTTATCACACTGCCATTTGGTTATGCTGCATGAGCAGAAGGTTCACCGTATTGTTTCATGGAATTTTTATTATTGAAATATTTTTCATGTTACAGCATTTTCAGTTTTACCACAGTAAGTTTTTAATTTGAGATTTCAATTGTTCCAAGCTTTACAGCCACTCGGCATACTGTCACAGATAAATTCTATTAGCATGAAAAAGGAAATAACATAGATGCAGTAAAAAACAAACTTTAAATGACAGTCTTGCTCAAACTACAGATCTTCAAATCTGTTTAGCCTGGGGGTTTTTTGTTTGTTTTGCTTTTGAAGCTAAATCCTGAACATATACTATATCCATCTTTAGTCTACTGGCTGTTTAGTGTTTCCAGAATAGCAAATGGACTTTTTCAAAAACAGATTTTCTGGTGGAAATCCTGTGCCTAAGCGTGCTTCTACCACTTAAGGTGATCCACCTAAACGTCTAAGAGAAACACGATTACCAAGTAGTGCTTTGGAAGACACAGCTTTCCATTGTTACTAACACTTAAAATTCTTAAGTTAAAACATGTACATAATATTTCTTTTTAAAATTTTTTGTTTAAATTTTATTTTTTTTGAGAAAAGAATTTGAGCTGCAGTTTAAAAAAATACTGAAATCACAGTGGAGCTGTGTCAATGTTGTTCATACTGCATACGCAGTTTAAGGACTTGGTAGGTACAAGGCATCCATTAAAAAGTAAAGCAAAAGGAGTAGTGATCAAAGACATAAATTAGTCAGTCAGCAAGATAAATAAGAGTACGGTTAAAATTTCTAAAAGAATTTCCAGAAGTCCTTGGAAAAAAAACAGTTTAATACAGTATCACACCCTAAGGAACTGATTTAACACAAAATACGCAGAGACAACATGGAAATTAAAGTAGCTTTTAGTTCGATAACACAATTCATTGACAGACATCTTTACATGTAAGAGGACTAACCTGGAATTTCAGTGATGGAAACCTGGGAAAAGTCACATGTAACATCTGGTAAAAGGTAGCGCTGAGGATTGCCCAATTCATATACCAACTGTTCAGCTACAGTGCCAAAAGAGATTAGTCCCCCTGTGTCTGGTGGTTTGGAAAGAATAAAGTCTCCTTCAGAGGAACATTCTACAATGGGAAAGCCTATGTTGTGCCTAGAATGTGAAAAACATTAAGAAAACCCTATAAATACAAAGGAAAAGTGAAAAGAAAAACTATTAACTCCCCACCAGAATTTTACAGTAATGACCAATTAAAGAAAACTTATCAAGAATTAACAGATATGGTTGTTTCTATAGAAACATACCTAGGAAAAGCACCGAACAAACTGCTCAACTAAAATATTAAGAGGATGCAGTGTTATCGTCTGGCAAAGAAATGCAGATAAAAAGCAGATACCAACAGCAAACATGGAAGCGAGGAGGGAAATGGAGAAGGACACTAACAGAAATGGTCTGAGTAAAAAGCAGCTGAAAGAATTAGAGGACTATAATTAAAGAAGTAAATCCAGAAGAAAAACAATGATTGCTAATTCTAGCCCTGTTTGGCTACTGCGGCACACACAGCATGAAAGCGAAGACATGTAAATACATCCTGCACCCTGGATTTGTAAAAAGGCAGTCGAAGCAGGAAGAACAAACTGTGCTGGAAGCCTCAGAGATGAAGTAGAAAACAGGAATATTCACGCATATTAAGGACAATTTCATATGTTAATACGAAACGATACACAGAACAGTTTTAATCATAAAACAAAAAGATACATTACAGCTATGAACTTCAGTCCAGAAGACAGAACTAACAGAAAATTATGAGGCATAGCAAAGAGAAAAGAGGTAAAGTTATAGACATGTTCATAAATTAAAACATTCCTCCTCCTCACATTCTCACAAGTATAATAGACAAAAAGTAATTGAGCAATTCATAGGAAGAGGCACATGCTGGTCATTACAGCAGCAAGGCCGAATTTTTGGGATTATACGGATGAGATCCAGACATGTGCTTTTCAAGATAAAAAGTTTTCATTTTATTTACAGAGAATTTGAGCAAAATTAAGGACTTAAAACTTTTCAGAAGTACCTGAGAATTAAAATAAGTGCTAATATTCTTCTAAGAAGGCTACCTGGCTAACCCTCTCACAGGAAGTCTGAAATTTGTACACGTGTCCCAGAGACACAAAATTAACACAAAAAGAGAAGTTAAGGAGATACAGTCCCTTGCCAAAGCCAAACTGTTCTAAAAAGGTCCTAATAATGAAAGGTGGTGAAGTTCACCACACTCAAAGTCAGTGACCTTCAGCTCTCTCACACAGACTTAAAATCAGTCTATCCCTGAATTTAATTATTTTCTAGTGGTAGCAATGTGCTGAACATACAACCAAATTGGTTATCAGCAAAAGTTACAGGAACATAGTTTGTTTAACATAAATCCACAAAGTTTGGAAGAAAGTAAGCAAAGAAACCAGTGAACTCTTAAGGGACATTTGTAAAAGTTCATGGGAGTTTGAGCAGATTCCTTATCACTGGGAATATTCAAACATAACCCCATTATTTAAAAAAAGGATTAAGATACAAGATCTGTTACCAGAGATCAGCAACTTTAACGCTTATAGCATACAAAACTTTAAAAGTATGGTAGCTGGTAAACACCTAGAAAAGCCCACATGAAATCAGTGAAGATTATACTTCAATTGACTGGTCTTTGAAACTATTTAAACCACCAAAGGTAGGCAAACAAACAAACAAAAAAAAAGCCCACCCTTGTGAACACAAAGAATTGAAACAAATCAACAATTTTTTATACAAGTTATTCTAATGGGCTTTTTTGAGGGGAAGAGGAGGGAGAAAAGATGGTGGCAAGAAGTATAACATACAACATTTTAAAGTGTAGCATGGAAAAAAACAACACCCAAAAAAATCTCTCAATTCTTGATCATGAACGTTAATGTAGGGTAACATACATCACAGGTTACATACGTAATTATCCCCATTTTGTAAGTAAGGAGACATATACAGGAAACACCATGACTTGTCCAGGGTAACAAAGCAGGATCAGTGGCTGAACAAGACTAGAATTAAGATGCTTCTACCCTCTTGGTGCCATCCTTGTGTGTTTTGGCCCTACCATCTATCTCTCCTAAGTCAACATCACCAGGTGTCTTGTCAGTAGGCTCCAAGCAGCTTATTCAAATCACGTACCCAAAAGATATTTCTTCCCTAAAGAGGATCACCCAGTTCAGTCTCACTGCACTGACAACCAGCATCCTTGCTGCAGCCCATTTTGATCTCAGTCATCAGTACATGGAACTCTTATGATACATTCCTGCACTTATTCCTGAGTGATCTTTGGTTGGAAGGAAGAACTACACTGTAGACACTCAATTTCCTACTCTGAACCACTGAGTCTATTGACACTGACGGAAATTCATTTTGCGCAAGCTCCATTCTCAAAAGACCCAAGCTGTTAAAAAACAAAACTCCAATACACTGTAGCGAGGCAAAGGGAGAAATTTCACCCCCTAAAATGGTTAAAATCTGGCAAATACTTAAGCCATTAAAAGAAGACCAAACATGGATGACAGCAGATAAACGGTACCAGTATAAACAACACTATTATTCGGGTCCTTTAGTATGCAAGAGGACAGACTCAGATCTTCTTGTTACTTTAGGACCAGAAAAGACAGGATCTTTATGGTGGAATTTTTATACTGCCACAGTAGCTGGAAGAAGCTCATATAGGTACTTTCTCAAACAGCTTCTAAATAGCCTCTGACGTTGAGATGTATTTGCTATATGAAAACAGACACTCAGCTCTTAGGACTTGCAGCAAAGTGTTGATATAAAGCTTGTAAGAAAATTGTCTGGAGAAGACATTTTAACACACAAATAAGCCCCCACACAAAAACAAATAGGACCCTCAAAAAATGCAAACCAAAACAAATAAAACAAACACAAATAAACAAAAAATCAAACAACAAACCCAAACCAAAGGGCAAAAATAAAAGTCTTAAAAGTCTTCCCTGAAAAGGCATGATGACAAAGGATACTACCATGTCCTAGCATAACTGTAATTTTTAGCTATATTTAAACCATTCTGAAATTCATGACCCAGAAAGGTCAGTGAAAAGAACACTACAATCAGTGACGTATTTGGTCATCTCTTTCATCGTTACTCTATTTCACAGTGAAAGAATCAGGGAAGACTTTTAGCCTTTGTCGAAGATGAACATGAGGGATGTTTTCTCCTTGGGGAAACAGTACCCAGTGAATTTTCCTGAATGCTCAGTTAGTTGCAGAAGATGTGTGTTCTCCTAGGTCATGTCAGCTCTGAAATTTTTAATAATTCACAACACAGAGATGCAATGACTTGAGTAAGCAGCCCCTGGATTCTATCTGTACTGTAACTGGATGACTGGAAAAATACACATATCCAGTACTATCTCATAGCAGATGCCAGTAATACCCCACATTAACACATGCATGCTTAAGAGAAAAACGTATTTTGTAAATTGTTACAAGACACTGCTTACAATTAATTTTCAGCATGGAAACAAACATGTCTGTCACTCCTATGGCATGATTCAGTCAAGTGACAGCTACTTAAACCTGGCATTGAGAGCTCTCTAGCAGCAGTAGCTGCCTGGACCAGGTATTCCAGCACATATCACAGGTACTGTGATCACACCATCACCTTGACTGGCACTTTCAGTGAAAGCAGTAACTCTGCCTGTTCCACTAATGGGTTTTTGCCGAATGACTACACACCATGTGACATCTGCTCTGAAGGGAACATGCCAACTTCAGGCTGTCCATAACCCACAGCCAAGCTTTAATTTTGCAGTGTAGCAGGGGAGTTAAACCACAGAACTATGAACTTCAGCAGCAACTACAGTCACAGCATCCAAACTGGTACAGTGTCTAAGTGGCACCTTTCAATAATAAAAGAATTGTATCAGTTTAGTGACAAAATTCCTATGCAGGACAAGGTAAGATCAAGCAATGTAAACAATTCTGAAAGGGAACTACTAAAATGAATTCTAATTAAATTATGTGATTGTGTAATTAATAAAATGCAATACTAGAAATAAATATCAAGTAGTACTTATAAAACATTTTGAGCAGTTCCTTCAACACAGAGTTAAAATACAGAAGTACTGTACATCAGTTTGTGAAAGATGACAACTACCATTCTTTTATCCAGTAGGTCCATTACAAGTTGCTTGTTTGATATTTATCAATTAAATAAATTACATACATTAGTCAACTACAGCACTGAATGAAACTAAGCTAAGATTAAACCTCAGAAAACCCCTTCAAGCTGGGGCTAGATGGGCATTAACAGTTAAAGCAGGTTCTCACTGACTACAGCACAGGGGTACCTAAGTTATAAAACAGTTTTTTCTGTTGCAAAAACCTCATCAGCCACCTACATCTGCTGTCCTGTTCTTACAGCAATCAAGACTCTGAAACTGAGTCTCCTGTCAGTTCTCTGCCTGCCAGTGACTTACTCCTGAAGTCATTTTTTCCATGTAAAATGCTACGTTTTTTTCAGTTTTGGCTCTCAGAAATGTTACAGTTTATGGGCATTTAACAGATGATAACTTGAACTATCTAAGCAGAGAACACCTCTCTCTCTACTCCAGGACAATTCACTATTCAACTCTCTGGAGCCACGAAGACAGCCTTCTTTCTTATTTTGCCAAGCATCTTACACCGATTGCATTACAACTAAAGGAAAATCCATGATCAGTACTTTGGGGAAAGACCTTGTTTAAGACAGGTCATAAAGTGTCAAATCCCCCAAGAATTTCATTCTAACCATTACTGTTAGGCTGAGGAGAATAATGGCAACAGAAGATGGGACTGTTGGTGTAACACATTTACTTGCAAGGGAAGTTACTGCAAGAAAACAAAAAAGCCACAGCAATGTATGTGACATGGAAGCAAACCAGAATCCAAGTAAGCTGTGGTATGAACTTCTAGCTTTACAACTAATTCAGTTTCCTGGGACGTGACTCAAGGAATGTCATGCTGAGGAGAGCTCTAAGCCAAGCTTCTCAACTGCCTGGGTATGTATTTTAACCACAATGCTGTTAGGCAAAAATGAGAAGCTCCTACCACTTCTAGCAGTGTTTTGACAAGTTCAAAACTGCTAAAGCATCAGGCAAGATCAGCACAAACTTACGGCTAAAGGTATAAGCATCTCTTTACATGTAGGTACCAAAATATTTCCTAATATGAAATTCGGTTTTAGGCAAAACTTACTGACTGCATCACTCATCTCCACTGACTAGGGCATTTCAGACTATGTATTGTATTTAAATATTTAATGGCCAGACAATTTCAGCCTAAGCAGACCAGCTGCCTGGAATACGTGGCAGTACACAGAAAAAAAGCATTCCACATTGCTGATTGGGACTCGCATGATTTTGTTCTAGTCCCAAATTAAGAAATCTGGATCCAGCCCTTAAGACACTACAGCTATTGACTTACCCTTTTGGTCATTCCAGGCCAGAAGATTATGCAGTCTCAATCATTGTACACTCTTGGCTTAGGGCAAAATGTCAGTATTTATCACCTCCTCAAAATGATTACTCTACTGATCAGCATTAGTTTATTCTCTCCTGCATTTCAAAACAAAACAGAACAATGTACTAATCATCCACTGTCACTATATAATAGTGAGAGAGCAATGTCTGGGGATAAATTATATTAAATAGAGCTGTGCGTTATCGTTTTGGCAATACAGTTCATTTTGACACATTGCATGAATTCCCCACTGGGATCACAGAATCACAGAATATGCCAAGTTGGAAGGGACTCACAAGGATCTGCATTATCCTCCCCTGGATGCTAACAGCTTGACATCCGTCTTATATTGCAGTGACCAAACCTGTACACAGAACTCAAGGTGAGGCCACACTAGTGCAGAGCAGAGCAGGACAATCCCCTCCCTTGACCAGCTGGTGATGCTTTGCCTGATGGACCCCATGACACGGTTGGCCCTCCTGGCTGCCAGGGCACAATGACTCATGTTCAACTTGCCATCAACCAGGACACCCAGAACCCTTTCCATGGCACTGCTTTCCAGCCTCTCATTTCCCAGTCTGTACACTCAAGTTCCCCTGACCCAGGTGTAGAATCCAACACTTTCCCTTGCTGAACTTCATACAGTTGGCGATCGCCCAATCCTCTCATTTGTTGAGGTCTCTCTGCAGGGCCTCCCTGCCTTGGAGGGAGTCAACAGCTCCTCCCATTTTTGTCCTGCATCCCAGTCATTTATGAATATGTTGAAGAGCACAGGGCCTAAGATGGAGCCTTGTGGAATCCCACTAAGGACAGGTCACCAGTCTGATGTTCCCTCATTCACTATTACCCTCCGTGCTCGATCCATGTTCACCCACCACGTGACATGTTTATCCAGCTGTGCTGGACATTTTATCCAGAATGATGCAGTGAGAGACTGTATTGAAAGCTTTACTGAAATCCAAGAAGTTTACATCAACTGGCTTCCCTTGATCAACTAGGTGGGTTACCTTGTCATAAAAGGAAATCAGGTTTGATAAACAGGACTTTTCACTTATGAAGCCGTGCTGGCTGTGGCTGATGACAGCATTGTCTTTCAGGTGTTTTTCAACACCTCTCAGGATAATCTTCTCCATAACTTTACCAGGCAGTGAAGTGAGACTGACAGGCCTGTAGTTGCACACTAGACATTAAATAGGGAGCAGTGACACATTTTCACTTCTGCTGACCATCTATCTGCTGACATAATTACTATACAAATAACAGGAAAGGAATAAGTGCTTTTTTTGGTAACACGTAAAATCAGCATTTAAGACTGCACATTAGCCTTCTATAGACTGTAAAGAAATGGTTTCTTGCACTGTCTCTGCTCATCATTCCCTGTCACCAGAGAATGCACAAGAGCGGAGTCAAGCAGCCACCTTCTCACTGGAAAAGTAAACAGCACCTATCCCCTCTACCTGTCTGCCTGTTTTCATGAATCACAGCTTCAAGATTCCTGCCTTTAAGTCAAATGCATTAAGGAGATACACATAACACAATTAAAGAAAGTGCCTTAGGTCAATAGACAGAAATCAAGTAAATTTGGCTTCTATCAACTAAACTAACTTGGAGAGTCATGAGTTGGAACACACACTTCATTTGTTTTACATTAAAAACTTACTTTATTGACACAATAAAGAAAATGAAAGAATAGCTTAGGTTTTAATAACTAACCATTAAATGGCCACAATATACCCATATGAATATTCCTTAGACTTAAAGCACCCTTTTGCAGTGGAATTGAGTTCCCAGAAGTATCTGCATCAAACGTTTCAAGAAAATAAAAAAATAAACAAACAAAACCCCCGCAGAAAACACCAAAAACCCCACCAACAAAAAAATTACATTGTATGAATGAAGTGGGTCCAAACCAGCGCCTCAGTATTCATCAAGACATGATTACATACACATAGAATATAAGCTCTAACTTGCCTGGCTTTATTTAAAGTGCTCTTGCTTATTTGTTAACTATTTTGCGTATGCATAAACAACACACAGATAAGGTTTTTAAGACTGAAACATGATAAATTCTTTGATTTTTTTTGTTTACAAGTTAGAAGAAATCATGCCCATCAGTCCTTCTCAGGAGTACACTTATGCCCTCTTCAGCAGCCAAAGACAGAAGAGCCACATGGATTACTATTCTTGGGGAGAAAAAAAACCAAAACAAGGACAGTCAAAGAAATGTCCCAAGCCCATCCTCTGCAGCAGGGTGTGAGGAGGAGAGAGGCTGCCCTCCAGTGTTCAATCACCAGAGAACAGTATGTGCATGGGACAGGTTTTCTGAAGCTCTAGGAAAGGTCCAGGACGTGTTTGCAAGACCTGGATGGTGAGTGGCCTTGGTTGCAGGAACACATGTATGGCAGTGGGGAAATTCGTACGTGAAAAGCACATTAACACAAACACACAGATTTAATTTGGCTTCTTTCCCCTCCCATTTGCTAACTTTGTTGGGCTGGTTTTGATTTAACATTATGTATCACAGACACTATGATTTATTGAGATCTAAATTATGCACACTTACTTTCAGGAGAGTGCTAAAAATGTAGTTTTTCATAAATGAGGAAGAAATCATTAATAGACATAGTCAAGTAACTTCCGTAAACTGTCAGAGCTCTGTTGACTTCCTGGCAATATAACTAGTGTTGGTGACAGCAAACATGACATAGTCTTAATAATGACTAAAACATGATGAGTTACCATATTATTGTATATTATAATGAATTAATTAGGTGCATGCATTGAAAACAGGTTCAGATTGCTTTAATAGCAAAAATCCCACATCACCAAGTTTCTTTAACTTAAGGGGTCAACAGGTTAATTCTAAACTATCAAATGGAAACCACATTTTTCTGCAGGCCAAAAAGCTTTCATAATATTTCTGCTTCATGCATTTGTGCCTAAATATAGTAAAAAATTATTTATTAGGAAACAAATTATTCATCAAACTAATTTCCTCCCCTCTTTCCTTCCTCCCATATCCTAAATGAATGTGCTGGATCACAACTCCAGCCAGCGAAGTGGATCTCCACTCTGAATCTCCAAAAGTAAAATCAAAGCTCACATTCTTTTGGTTTTGCCTAGTTTTAGGAGTATATCATATAGTCTGATGTGTCATATGGTTTTAGTTTGAGAATTTCATCAATTAGATGTCTACGACTATGAATTTGCAAACAAAACATTAGTTTTAAGGCACCACAATTAATTCTTTAGCAGACTTAAACTGAAGGTAAATAGCTAACTTTTATATTAGCACAAATAAAATCAGGTATGGTCCCAAAGTATTCATGCAGATTGATGGGGACAAGATAACAGAGCAGTATCAGATGCTAAACTTCTGTATCAATAGAGACTCAAGTCAGCACCAGTCAGCTCTAAGCCACAAGTCTACTATGATTTTATATCTGTCAGAGTCATAGAACTGTGTCTAAAAGTATTAGCTATGCATATCCATGTATGTATACTCATTTGTAAAATTAACGACTAACACTCCGGTAGCTCACACCTTAATATACTCAAACTTCCTTTCTTTTTTTAAACCAGATGGACATTCCTCACAGAAAAATCCTTAAAGGTCTACGAACATTTTAATAAGAAAATTAGTATTCTATTTTTTTTACTTTCATTCTTCATAAAGCAAGGCTTTCTGGAGTCACAGTAGATTTTAAGAAAATTCATGATACCACATAATAAAATCATTGGGAGATACATCAGGAGTAAGACTAGCAGTTACAGATTTCCAAATCAAATAGAGCGTCTTTTTACTATAAACTGTCTCATTTGATTTCCCATAAAACACAACAGTGAAAAGCAAGTGCAGTTTGTTCAGCGCTAGTGTACTTCTAATAGGTGAGAAGAAATGTCTGACTCTGCTTCTTTCCATGTCATACATGCCTTTACCTTTAAATCAGCAGTGTTCAGGAACTCAGAAAAGCAGAACACAGCTTTCAGGATCACACTCTGAATCAGAAGCAGTCACTACAAGGAGAAGAAAAAAGCCTGGCAGCCCTAAGGCTCTTCAGATGACAGGGTACAGTCCTGCTGCCTTCATCCACCTGCATCACAGTCAACTTGGGAACAGGAACACATTGTATTAAAGCCACCCTTCTCTCCTGCATCTCCCCACTGCTCTTCAGCCCTGTCCTCCATCACATAAAAGAAGTACTGCCTCTCTCACGCTACAGCGCAGGACAAGATTCCTCTCTCTCATCCCAAGAAATTCAGGAATAAGCTACAACCAGAACCATCCGTCCTGCGCAAAAACATACTTCCCAACTACTTTTAAACACAGGCTGGTCAAAAGCAGGTTCCATCAGCAGGCAGAAGGACACGCCCACATGCAAGTCTAATTCAATCGGTCTGAACACAAGCTATACATAGGCTTTTGAAAGGACTGACCATTCAAGACATTTCAATGGTGGTGATCAGGTTAGCAGGACAGGACTATGGCATATATTCATCCCTACCAAAGCAAATTATGTAAAACTTGTCACTGACCAGTAGGCAACTCTGACCTAACTGAAGACTTAATGTAACAGCATCCAAAATATCAATACTAACTTTTTCATTACAATCATACCTGACAGTCACCAACAGATCTTTTCAAAAAGCAGATGACAACAAAGAAAAGAGAAAAAAGTAGTCTGAAACATAAAAAGAAATAATCAAAGAACTATTTTTTTTTTCCAAATCTGCTGAAGTTAACAAAAGACCGACCCTGGTTGACCAAAAAAGGAAAACTGCACGGGGAAGAACAGGGCTTGTAGAAAAGTAATGTTGAGGTAGCGAAATATCAAGAGGCCCATATTGCCTCCCCAAAAGAGTAAGGCAGAAGCAATTCTCACAACACAGATATAAGTAGGAAACCTGATCTTTGGTCCACTACAACCATGGATACTGATGTCAAGATTACCTACCAGTCTGGTACTGTGTGCCAGTCAGTGAATATTCCACCTGTACATTGCGCACCACATTCAATGAGATGACCTGCAAGACTGGGAAAATGCCATTCAAGTAACTAAATATTCTGTAAAATCAAGTTTCACACATCCAGCTTTAAAATATAATGGTACAAAGGAAATAAAGCTACATGACAGAACACGCTGCTTTTCCCTCCATAAGCATCTAATATAATCATAAATTATACATTAACCAAAACAAGGGATTTTGAAAGATGAATGTAAGTAGTTGAAAGGACTAACCTTTACATGAAGAATTTTCCTGCAAAAAAATAACCTAAAAGATTATCTAACTCCTGAAAACAAGTTTCCCTGGTCATTTCAAGAAATCTTGATCTATAGTCTGCACTGTGTGTAACTAAATATGCAAAGCCCATTTTTAAATCAAGAGATAAAAGACCTCACTTCCAATGTGAAGTACAGAATATATTATGGTTACGTATTACTGTTTTCAAATTTTCATTGCAACAGTCCATAAATACTCAACAGAATTATGGGGAAAAGCTTCATCTCTCTGTGGAGCCAGAGTTTCTCTCCACATTTATTATTCTCAAGGAGGTTCTAGCTCACTAATACTGGTATTCTCAGGCTACCCAGGTAGTTATTTTTTTATGGACTTCAACTCAGACAGATCATGAAGAATGCTAAATTAGACGACAGAATTTTATCCTCTGCTTTCTGCATCAGATTCCTCACCCTAGGACTACACCTAGGGTTTGTAAAAAGGAATACTGACACGGAGCTTACACAAAACCATAATGTCCATTGACTGAATCTCCTACCATGTATCTTTCAGAATAAGACCTAACACAATCCCAACTATCAACAGTGATTGCCCAACAGAAAAAGCTGGGAATCACAGATCTGTACTGTAAGATTTCATCTCTTGACACCAAATGAACAGGAAGTTAAGCTGTTATATAAAATCATTCAGCCCTTTCCTCCTTTCATTACTTTAAGCTGGTTCCAGAATGAAAATCTATAATTTCAATTCCAAGCGAGAATACTGAGTCTTAAAAAAGAATCTAAACCCTAACAAAAACATTAAATTAATTAAATAATAATACAAAACATCACTAAGTGCTGAAAAAGCTGGTATCTTGACACTGTGACATGAAATAACAAATTTACCCAATTTCTTCTTAAATCATTTACCTTCCTGCAGCTAGCAAGTCATAGTCATCTCTATTCCAGCCAAACTAGAAGAAAAATACAAATAATTTAAATACATATAAGCTTCACAGAGTACAGAAAACAGCACATAGGCCATTCACTGCTTTGAGTAACAATGTATTGGATATACTTTGACTTACTTGTAGAAATCTAAATAGTAATTGGCAGGCAATGTACATGGATTTGAGTTCCTAAACAGCATATTATCAAAAAAGATCTGTTGTATTTCCTCTTACTGATACATCCAAGAAAATACAAACTCTTCAAAGTCATACCCTCTTCAAAAAAGTGGAAGTGCCCCATCCATATTAATCAAAACCTGCACAACCCAGAGGTTTAAAGATCTAGCACCTATCTTGTGTCACAGAAACAAACCCCTATGTTCTTTTCAATTTTTGAAAATTACCAGTTCCTGGAGTACCACCAGTCATCCTTAAAAACTAGCAGTATGCTTTCTGTTTAACTAGAAATTTTAACTAGAATGTTTTCCCAAGTTCAACCCAGTGTAAGCAATAAGTTTCTTATTTAGCTCTTTGCACAAATCTCCCTAAAACTTCTCAATAAATTAGATAAGGTCTCTCTGAAGTAGATAATATACACCAACAGCTGTTATTTTCAGAATGTAAACAGCTACAAATAAAATAACAAGTCATAATGGCAATAATAAATGGGAAAATTTAATTCTAGATTAGGCAATGTTTGACATGCATGAAGAGTATGATGTTTTAGAAACCATATTTGTAACTAGACACAAACGCATAGCTTCATATTTTTTTGTAAAGATGCGCCAAAAGAAAGTTTCCATATTTCACAATGTGTGATCATTCACAAAAATTCATGAAAACCAATTCAATGTACTTCAAAAAACTACACATCCTGCTGATATAATTTCTTGAATTTCAAGGAGTTCGAGAAATGCTGCACTGAAACTTGACTACTTAAAACCAGTGTTTTAGATCTCTCATGTGCTCCCCTCCAACCCAAAATGAGCTCTACTATCGACACCTTGTGGTAAAGCAAAATATACTCTTTTCTTAATCTTGCACACCAAATGTTAGGGGGGGGGCAAAAAAAAAAAAAAAGAGTGAAATACTGTTGAAACAGGGTAAGACTTCCTTAACTGAAATGTTTTTCAGCCTTATGGTATACAAGTTAACAAATACCCTCGCTATAAATTGGGGGGAAGTGAAAGCTGGCGTCTTTTCATGCACCTAAGAAAAAAATACAGACACTCCTTACTTTTAACTTAGTATCTGCATTTTCATAAGGAACAAAAATTGACTGACAATGACAGCTGAATATTCATTCACCTATATTAATGGAAATTAACTTGTACTTACAGAATGAATGAGTGGTCCTAATACAATCCCACTGTCAACACATCTACCCGTCACAACAATATCAGCTCCAAGGTCTAGAGCCCTGCTAATTGGTCTTGCACTAAAGACAACAAAACACAATAGTAAGTACTCTCACATTTTGAAGCATTTCCTGCCATACAGAGGTTAAAAATCACTTAAAAATCCCTTAGGAAGTCAATAAGATCAATTTTAACAACTAATTTGTCATTGTGCATATACAAGACTATTTTAAAGCGCAGTCGTGACAACACTATCGAATTTAGGTATCTAAATAACTGAACTGAAACACTTGTCTTGATGCTCATAGAAACTGTCTTGAAGAAGGTGCACAGAGGAACACTTCTATTATCAATTACAGAAAACAGTGTTTTTCAGAGATTCATTACTCATTTCATTTGTAGATGAGTGCATGAAGATGAATATTCTTCACAGAGAAAGCTTGGTGACTTTGCCCTCCAATTTTAAACCTTTCAGGTCAATTTACCCAGGTATTTCTAGAACTTGCAATATCGACCAACTTCAGGAGCACTGTGCTTTTAGAGATACATGGAAAGTCTTTAAGTATCATAAAGGAGCCAAGGGATATCTTTCAAAACAGTGACCATCCTGAAAAGCCAATGTCCAAAACTTCAACAACACACAGCCTGACATACACTAATGGAACCTCCTACAGCGCTCCAAGTGTGTCCCAGTACTTGAAATCCTCAGTTGCACTTCTCTAGTGAGAACACTGTAAAATACTCCATGCTGCAACAGAACATACAGCACATGAAAAAGCATTTTTGTGATTGTTATAATTCAACTAAAACTGTTTTGGCTTGAACTAAAACCTGCGCATTCACAGATGATGTAGTCCTAAAGAGCTGAAACTTGCAAGTTTGTAAGTTAAAATTTATTCACAAGTTACAGGGTTTTTTCCAATTGCTTGAATAATAATTCAAAGGTGAACTACACTAGTTAGCTTTAATTGCAAAGCAAAACAAATTCATGTACTCAATGTGCTAAAATTATTTGTCCATAATAAATAAAACCTGCTAAAATAACTCACCCAAGATATACATTCATGCTGTGAATATTCTCTGGAAATGGTTTGCCACTCTCTAAATCAGTGATACCCGCTCCTTTTAAGTTCTCCTTCTGTTAGAAAAGAAACAGAACATCAAATCTATGAGTATTTCGAAGTTTCTACTGTAAGCCTTTTATTAGTATCAAATAACAGATCCACTCCATAGCAACTCCAAGCAAAGTATAATTATTCAAATTACCAACACTACAAATCAGTTGAATGGTTAAGAGCCTTAGACACACTTTTAACTGTAACTTTTCCAGCATGCAGAAAACTAAGTCAGTCTTTCAAATATGCTAGTTCATCACAAGTGGTCAACTACAATGAACTGGCACATTCTCTAGGCTTTAAAACGGTCTTTAATTGCTGTAGGATTTAATAAATCATATCCTGCAAACAGAAATGTCTCTGCCACAACTGCAATGTGTCATGGCCAGAGAACAAGGCCAAGAAGCTGATCCCGCAGCTTCTTGTGATACTTAGAACAGGTTGTGTTTCCAGAGAAGTGTGTGGAGGGGTGTTTTTGACCATGCTTTAGGCAGCTGGGCAGTCCAGTGGATCAAGACAATAATGACTGCATAGCCACAGTTGTCTGATACCTGTTTACAGGTGGGATCTGTAGTGTGGAAAACAATACATCTTCCACTCTGAATTAATTTGGTGTTCTATGTTAATGACTGAAACCCTCCAAACCACAAATAACATTTCTTAGTGTAATTTATCATATTTGGTATCAACAGCAAAAGTTGCCTGTAGTCAGTAAAAGCTGTCTCTTTTTTCTTCCTGTAAGCTATGTACTGACAACAGCATAGAAAATAACGCATTTCAGATCAGACATGTCCATAACAAGCTCAAATAATGACTTCACTGTTGTACCAGTAATGAAATTCTGGTCAGCGGACAGTAATTTCAGTAGTTTCTTAAAAGGAAGTCAAAGCACTGCACATAATTGGCAAATAAAGAATCTTACTTGACCATCTTCCGCATTCAATAGCATGAAAGGAGTAACAGATCCTAAGCAGATAAATAATTTTCCAAGTTACAGGCAGAGATTTAACCACAGTGCAAACCTCTCCCCTCTTAACCACTATTGATGTATAAAACCGTTTTCCCAGTACCTTTTCAGGTAAGACCAACATTTTTTTGGAGACTTCATAGATAAAGCGTAACTTTTTAAAATCAATAATTCCCATATGTTTCATCTTTCAATTCTATTTTTTAAAAAACATTTAAACTTCAATCTTCCCATTTAACATTACCTTAACAGCTGTAAACTAATTATTTAAAAACAGAAAACCAGCTACCTGTAAACAAAGGAACATCAGGAAATCCATGTAAATTACTAAAAAGAAGCTAAGAGGGATAAACATTCGTACGCATAGTAACTACACCATATTTAAAAGATTTAATGTGCAGGATTAGTTAGTTTAGATAAAAGCAATGAGTAACAGGACATGCTAGCTTCTCCGGAAGATTAGGCAGACCTGACATCGTATTCACAGTTTGCTTCAAAAATCTAAATAGCAAATCCACAAGCAGACCCACCCCCATCCCATACCAAATGTAAGATGTGCCAAGAATTGTTTTCATGCACTAAACAAAGAAAACTAAGGAGCAACTTCCAGATGCTTTTAATAGTAGAAGACTGCTGCAATAAAGACACACAAAATGCTACTGAGGCTTAAGACAATGCAAAATACCTCACTCATTAGATCATCTCCAGCAACAACAGCTATTTTCAAATCAACATCTGCTTTCTTTGCCACCTCCTGAAGGGCAGCTGCACAAGCAAGTGGATTAATTCCACCAGCATTACTGATGACACGAACACCTAATACAAAAAAACAAAAAAAAAGGTAAATTCAAAAGGCAGCATCAACAGTCACGTATATTTTAAAAACCTTAAGCATGCTGAAACATAAGCAAGGTATCATCTTGTAAGGTGGCAGATATCTAATCAAGTAAAATACTAAAATCACATTAAAATATGAACCCCATTTAACCTGTCAAAGGATCACAAAAGCCCAATACAAAATTGTTTACAGAAAAATAATTATTATAGATAACCCACATCTTTCCTTTAATCATGGAAGGAGAAAAATGACCAAAAAGACATACATTGAAGCATACAGACAGCATCAAAAATCTCCTATAGGAACAGTATTGGACACCAGACATTCAAACATCCGTGCTCCCCAAACAGCCCCATTTTAGTAGAAACGTGCATCTAACTATAAATTCTGTACTGTTTGCAAGGTATTAGGTTCTCAGATGTAATTCCCTTCTTCCTCTCAAGCTTAGAAAGCTGTGAAGCTGTACTAATGTAATCAAGAAAAAAAAGTGATCAGAAAGTGGTATTGTACAACTATACGGGAATGTTAAAAAACTTTTAAATTACACTGAAAATGTCTAGATTTCATGCTTTAACAAAAGCAGTGTTGAATGTTCAAATGCTGTAAAGCAATCTTCAATTCACAAATTAAAGCCCCCGTAAGAAATTCACGGAAATATACATATATATTTATAACGATAGCAAACATTTTAAATTAGCCCAATTTAAACTTCACCATCAGATCTGTAATTCAAACCTATTACCCTGCAATTTTTCATAGTTATCATAGAATGGTTTGGATTGAAAGGGGCCTTAAAAATCATCTAGTTTCAGTTCCCCTGCCACAGGCAGGGACACCTTCCACTAGACCAGGTTGCTCAGAGCCCCGTCTAACCTGGCTTTCAACACTTCCAGGCATGGGGCATCCACAGCTTCTCCAGGCAACCTGTTCTAGTGCCTCTCCACACAGTAAAGAATTTCTTCCTAATGTCTAATCTAAATCCACCCTTACTTCAGCTTAAGGCCACCCCTCCTTGTTCTATCACTACAAGGCCTTAAAAAAACTCTCTCTCCAGCTCTCCTGTGGCCCCCTTTAGGTACTGGAAGGCCACTCTAAGGTCTTCCCAGAGCCTTCTCTTCTCCAGGCAGAACAGCCCCCAACTCTCGCAGCCTGTCTTCATAAGCAGGTGAAGTTAGTCAACATACAAACTCATGCAAAGAACAGCATACCTTTCCTGTGAATATCTTTTATGTAGGGAGCCATGGCAGTGGTGACAAAATCCGGAGTGTAACCTAAAACCTGAAATAATTAAGAGCTATAACCATTTCTCAGGGGTAGGTCAACCCAATCCCTTTCCTTGCTTAACAGGGAAGAACCACCACCTCTCAAAATGCTGGGATGACACGAGCATTAAGACATGTCATAGAATGACATGACTTTTACTATATGAAACTAAACAATATTAATAATAGAACAACAAATATATAAATGCACGTAAGACGTATATGAAAGGAATCGTATCACCGTAACCAGACATGTCTTAAGCAGACTCCGGCCGCGAGTTGGGCTGAAGGGAGAGCTCGGGATGTCGGGAAGTACCGGAGCGCGCCCGCCCCAGCCCAGCCCAGCCCAGCCCAGCCCGGCACCGACTCTACTTACGGGAGACCGGGCCTTCGCGGCCGTCAGCAGCGACATGGTGATCTCGGACAGGTAATCGAAGACGAGGAAATCCAGCTTCCCTCCGTACAGCAGCTGCGGCACTGGCGGGGCACAGGGCAGAGCGGGCCGTCAGCACCGCGGCACCCCCGGCGGGTCCCGCCCGGCCCGGCCCGGCCCGGCGCGGCGCTTACGCAACGGGGCCGTTCG
>JAWMRA010000130.1:30256219-30327244 GCA_035584735.1 Pseudotriccus pelzelni | reverse complement strand
CAACAGCAGCGGTCAGATTTACAGCCAGAACACACGAACCTTTGCATCATTTTAACTTGGGGAATAGTAAGCTGTGACACAGAACTAGGCTGAGTAATTAGGAACAGAAATCTCATGCTAGTTTTGTCGTGTGTAGTATGTATGTTTGACTATTCCCTAAATTGCATTTAAAGGTGCACCTGAGACTCAGTGCTTAACCTCAGTGCAAATGGTCTGACTTTGTTGATTACAATACATTTATCCTTAGGCTTATATCTAATTTTATTTTAAATTGCTTAGAAATTCATTCAATTCAAACATATAATTAAATTATAATTGCTTTCTTTTATTCTTTGTACTTGTACATGTTCCTACAACTGTTTTTCACCAAAACTCCCGTTGTCTAATGGCCTGCTCTGAGTAAGAAACCAAAACATTGCAGAATATGCCAATAGAAAAAAGTTGTTTGGTAGAAATTCAGAAACAGAATACATCCAGAGTCTATTTAAATGCAGTTTAAGCTCTGGTGTCCCTTTTACCTTTCGCTCTTCCCTTTGTCTTTGTTCTCTCCACATTTCCAGCTATTTTTATCAGTACGCTTGCTGCCAAGAAGGTCTCTCCATTTAGAAACCAACAGGCATCTATCTGATGCTGTTCCAGAGTCCATCTTTTGACAAGGAACAAGAGCAAGCTGTTGGCTCAATATTGATGCCAGACTTTAAACTCATCAGCAGTAGGAAACAACAAAGAGATTAGAGCCCTGTTTGGCTGGAAACCATCACTGCTTTAACATTCAGGTTTTCCATGCTAGTTCAGCATCTAGAAGTCAAAATAAGCCTCAGAACTAAAGTTTTGCCTTTAATTAGAAGTAATTTTTAGTACAAAACTAGGTGGCAGCTTTTTCGGGTGTGTGAACTGAGATGACGAGGATGTAAACTTTTGTTTATAAGTTAAAAAAAAAGCTTTGTGCTTCTGTTCAATTGCTGCATTTGTTTGAACTCTTTCCCTACACATGTATTAAAAGTGAAAAAAGGAGTAAGAATTCCTCCCCAAATAATGTCCAGTTACATTATCATACACTTTTAAACTCATAGCCAGCAATACCCACATGTAAGTTTACGGATGTAGTTACTGACAGGAATATGTTTGATCATTATTCTTTGTTAGAAAGATAATTTTTGATGTGGGAAAAAAATCATCTCAAGGTTTATTGAAAGGCAATAAATGTAAGTTCTTCATGCACTGAAAATCTACTTTTTAAAGTAAGACAAATTTATTACAGCATCTTAGTAAACTTTACCTAGAACATTTAAAAAATGCAATGTGTTATCCAGTTGCACTATATGCCTTCAAGACAGCCTTCATTAATGTCACCTTAGCACAGTGTGGATTCAGAATAGGAAGGGGCAACAGCTTTACACTGTCTTTGTGAAACTTCATAGCTTTAATAGTCTGTTCATTTAGAGTGAAGCAGAGGCGAAAAGAGCATACATGCCTCTAATTGATCCCATTTCTTTCCATCTCCTTGACACTAAAGGATCGGATTTTTCAAGGAACATCAGCCAGACAATTATGTGCCTGTAAGAACAAATAAAGTTCATCCAAAAGCCACCTATGAAGAAATACTAAAGGAAAAAGCTCAGGAAGAAGTGGCTGCTTACATAATTAGTCTTGGTCATTTCTCAGTTTGTCATAAATTAGTAAGCTAGAAATCTTAAAGCTGATGTAAATATCATGAACTGTAAAGGAGGGGCAAGGAGAAAATAAGGCACTTACCATCTTTAATCTGATTCTTTAAGATAGTCCAAGGCCAGATTTCAAATTTTTCTCTATAACTATGTGTAAAGAAGCTTTTGTCCTGGTTCCCTTATATCCTCAGTGAAAGATATACTTTCTATTTAATACCTGTTTTCAGAAACCAGAGGTAAACACTGAACTATCACCACTTTGTGACAAAACAGCAAGGACTGGCATGCTAAAAAATTGTCATTAGAAAGCATTTCCTTTCCTCATGTGTGAAAGGTTTACAGGTTTATTCAAAACAAACCAAACAGGACACTTCAGACTTCAGGTGTGTGAGTAAGCAAACTCTCTTGCTCAGCTTCCTAGGTTTGCAGGGAGACACAATTACTTGTGTTCACAAGTACAGAATTAAGTGTCCTTGCTCTAAACAGAGGAGCAGCACAGCCACAAAGAGTGGTCATCCAATTGTGGCTCACCAAGCCTTTTAAAGCTGCAAGTGCATGAAACTTCACATCAAACATCCTTTAGACAGCAAGTCTACAGAGGAGAGCACAACTCAAACCCTTCACTTATTTTCAAAAACAAAAAATTCTTGGTTTGCAAGTTATCCCAAAAGAATATGGCAACTTAAAAATCTTTATCACTTGGAAGTAAAACTTAGGAACATTTTTAAATCAAGAAGTTATCTCATATACCTTTTCCAAGTAGCACTGGTAGACTTGTGGCACAAACTAGGAAAAGGAATATTTTATTATAGGTAAGAGTTAAATAGAGATACCTCAAGTTTGGCTAATATTCTCACTTTCTTCAGTTTGACCAAAGAACAGCTCACATACATTTTTTTTTTTTAATTTCAACAAGTCCATCCATCTCTGATTTTTATGCTGAAGCCATCTCAGCTGATTTGCATAGTAGTGCAAATGACTTCTTTTTTTTTTGGTGCAGTGAAAATAAGTTCGAACAGCCAATTCTCCTTCTTTTCATGAAAATTCAACATCTCTACTATCTTCACCAAGCAAATCCTGAATCTTTCTGGTAATGAATCCTTGTTTGCCACAACAGTTTGTATTTATGTTGGCTGCTTTCCCTCATGCTTCCCTCAATCTGTAGAAAGATTTATAAAATTCAGATTCCAGGTGTTCCTACCGCTCACATTATTGTAGTGAATAGTGAAGAGCTTATAATAACAAACCAGGCAGATTAGGGAAAAGAGGACACAGCTGGCAATAATATTGACATGATTTTGGGCAGCAGGACATGCAATACTTTAAGTACATTTTGTATTTCTTCACCCACTATCTATCATTTCAAATGCAATTGCACTTAGGTAGGATTTCCATGGGAATTAACTGTCCAACTTCACAATTAACTGTCCAATAACACAATTGTCCAACAATTGCGAGCCTCTTATTCTCTTTGAAGATCCTTGCCATAATCTATTTGGAGAGCATATCTGTTCACGTCCAACACACTTCCAGTTAAACATATGCTAACCATCTACTGGTTATGCACATTTAAGGTCACTTTGTCGAATGACAGGGAAAAAAAGTAAATAATTATAAAGACTGTAGGAGTAGGGAAGAAAATCACTTGAGGAAATTTATCCCAAGCACAAGATAGTTTTGCATTCAGAATACAAGCAAATGTACATTTCTATCTGTAAAATAACATTTAACACTAATAAAAAAGAAGCAAAATTACTGATACGAAGACTTCAGTTCTAAAGAGCTATAGCAAGTTGAAAACCTGCAAATTCCTTTCATTTCAATTTGTCCACTAACATCTTTTAGGGTACATGATCCATTCAACATCATCTTAGAGAAATGTCTCTTGAAACTCTATTATTGTTTTTTAAAGTGATTATTTTTATGTTATGCTGAAAATCTCCCAAATGATAGGTGAAATCACCTCTCTGTAAAGGGTCAGGATTGGCCTGTAGTTCAGTTTCAGAAAATGTCTCGGAGCATTCAATTTCAGCCACAAATACACATAATAGGCAAAATTGTATTATGTGGGAAGGTTTTATTGCTGTCTTGGCTTTTTGTCTTGGAAACCAGAAATCTAGTCATGGATATCACAAAAATAATTTTACCACATTGAAATAAAAATACATTTCTTCAGATCTGATTGCTCAGAAAGTATGAGACTGAAGATGGGGGGGGGGAAGTATCATGTTGTTATTATTCATCATCATGGCTAGGCCTCGTGAACGAAGATTTGGGAAGGGCTCTACCCACACTTGCTACAAGCACGCTGATGGCTAAAAAGGCCAATGCAAGACAGTGTTGTAATTAATTATTTAATAATAATAGCAAAAAAAAAAAAAACCAAAAACATATTATGATTTAGTCTCCTTAGTTTGCTAACAAAATATCACTCTCCTCAAAACCAACAATGGAAAACAAATGCACAAAATACCAGTTCCCTCAGTATCTGCCTATGGAAAAATGCATCTTCTTCAATGAATCATTAAACATGCTGGGATATGTTTTAGAGGCGGGCCTGCTTAGGTACCGTGTTTCACTTCCTGACACAATTAATTGCATTATGAGTCAGAGTTCTAATGAAGATTAGTTATTATGTCTTAGTGCAACTGTACTGGAAGAAAGAGCAAGCCACAGAGACAGGGAATTTGGACAGCCGTGCACCTTTTTATCAGGTACAGAAGGTCAGGAGGTAAGTGGTCAGAAATCACAGGATACCTTGAGGGTCTGTTACAGTGATTTTATTGTTTCAGGTGAATCTCTGAAGTCTCTGAAGACTGAATATTGAGAGCTAGGGAGGAAGGGAAACAGACAGACTAGATTAAAAGAAAATATCAGAGTACATTAAACTGAGTAAGTATATAAAATACTTGCAGTTGCTTACCTGCAATTTCTGCTAATGTATACCATATTTAAAACTACTCCAAAGCATTCCCACAGTTTGTAATAAGGATAGGGCAGCAGCACAACAACCAGAGGTAAAAATTGTATTAACAATTTTTTTTAAAATCATATTAATTCAGCTGGAGATGTACAAAGGACCAAGACGAGACTGATGGTACATCTATCTTTATGTTAAACAAGATGTGCATCAAGAAGGCAATCTCTTACTGTGAGATTACTTACTCTTACTTACTCTTACTTACTCTTACTTTGTTCTTTTGCTCTTTTGTCAAATTAGAGCCAGAATGCCCAAAGAGTCTCATAATTAAAACAAAAACTAGTTATATGAATAATTTTAAGGCTTGCTCTTAATTCCAGAACTTTTACAACAAAGAGAAAATGAAATAAATATTCCTGCCGTGAAAGAATGTTACGAGTTCATGAAATGCCAAAAAACCTGCAATGAATAATTGTTAGAGAACAACTATTACGTTCCTATAATAATTCCAGTTTTCACAATTGGGAGGCCTGGAGACACACGATCTATAACGCTGCTGCTTCTTTTGAGAACATGCGCAGGATCACTCTCGAGGAGAAGAGACAGCACAGAAAGAATCGCATCTTGTTGATATCACCTGGGGAGTCTTTCTGCTGTGCCTTTTGTGACCGGACTTGTCTGTTTTGCACTGGCCTTTTTAGCCATCAGCACGCTTGTAGCAAGCATGGGTAGAGCCCTTCCCAAATCTTCGTTCGCGAAGCCTAACCATGATGATGATAGCAAACTTTCCATCTATACACTCTTCTGCGCAGGATTCCACCCACCTCATAGAAATAATAAAGAACAATGTTTATGCCTAAATTTGTGCTATTTCAAACCGTGATGGCTAAGATAATGGTATGTTGTTTACTGTCTGCCATTTTGCCATAACAGAAACAGCTTGCAGCAAATAAGCTGAGAGTACTGGAAATACCTTGGAATAGCCAGTTGCAGTGATACAAGTGAGTAACTTTCCTGCCTATCTAATCTGCTCTTCTGCTGCAAGAAGGGATTCAGTGCCTTTGGTCTGCCATCTCAGAGGAGGTAGGGAATGGAGATCCATGTGGCAGCAAAGACACGAGGGTTATTAATGTGTTAGGGGCCATGGAAGTGCCTGAGAATGGTTATGTAGGAATTAGGATTTCTCCCCCCAGAAAAGGCAAGGTTACCAATGGAGTTTGTGGAGGTGCTCACCAAACCACTTTTAGTCATTTGCAAAAAGTCCTGTCTCACCAGGGATGTCCCAGGAGGTTGGCAAATGTGACACCCATCTATAAGAAGGGCTGAGAGGAGGATCTGGAGAACTACAGGCCTGTCAGCCTGACCTTGGTTCCTGGAGAAGGTGGAGCAGATCATCTTGAGTGCCATCACACTGCACACACAAGACAACCAGGGGATAAGGCTGGATTGATGGGCTGGGGCCAATTGTATGAGGTTCAACCTCTCAAAGTGATGGGTCCTACACCTGGGTCACAACAACCCCAGGCTTGGGCCAGAGTGGCTGGAAAGCTGCCTAGTAGCAAAGGACCTGAGACTACTGATCAACAGTCAGCTGAACATGAGCCAGCAGTATGTCCAGGTGGTCAAGATGGTATCCTGGTCTGTCTCAGCAATAATGTGTCCAGCAGGGCTAGGACAGTGATTGTCCCCCTGTACTTGGCACTGGTGAGGCTGCATCATGAATCCTGTGTTTAGTTTTGGACCCCTCACTACAAGAAGGACATTGAGGCACTGGAGTGTGTCCAGAGAAGGGCAATGAAGCTGCTGGAGGGTCTGGTGCACAAGTCTGATGAGAAGTGGTTGAGGAAGCTGGGATTCGTTAGTTTGGAGAAAAGGAGGCTGAAAGGGGATCTTACTGGTCTCCAAAACTACCTAAAAGGAAAAATCTCTTCACCAAAAATGTTATCAAGTGTTGGAACAAGCTGTCCAAGGAAGTGGTGGAATCATCATCCCTGGAGTTATTTAAGAGATGTGTAGATGTGGCACTTAGGGACATGGTTCAGTGGTGGACTTGGAAGTGTTCGATGAACTTAAGGGTCTTTTACGACCTAAACGATTCTATGATTCTATAATCGTCTACAGATGAATTGCAAAAGTGCTTGATCCTTACAGAGGATTTTATATGAGCAAGGTGGATGAATGCAACCCAATGCATGCAGGCTTATCTATGTCTGACATTGGGAGAGGGAATAGAGTCAGATCTGCAAATGTCACACCCATGAAGGTATATAAGTTCCATTCTTATGAGAGCTCATCCATCTAAATAATACTTTTATCAATCTAACCTGGGTTTTTTGCCTATGGAGAGGTCAAATTCTATCATCAAATTCTACTTTTCTTAAGTATAATCCTGGTGTGATTCTGGTGAAATAAAGGGATGTAAACTATTCTTACAGAGATCAAACTCTGAAATCCTCTTACTATATGACACCTAGTGACTCTGATTGATTGTATGAACTGGATGACTCCTCTTTCCCATGATAGCATTTCTAAGGCTACATTTCATGCCTTTGTATGAAACATTGGACAGGAAACAGGAATGCATCCAGAAAAAGCAACACTGAAGTAGCACATCTGCAGTCAAACGTTTTGCATTCTTAACACTTCCTTATCATGTGCAAACACTTCAAGAAAACACTTAAAAAATATACCCAGTTGAGTAGAAATAGCAAGATTTGATAATAACACAGAATATTGCCCTGGAGCTCTTGAAGTAATTTGTCAGGAATGAGAACATTGTCCTTTTTCTACAGAGAGAAACCCAAACTGTTGAGTGAGCAAATGATCTGCCCTGGAGCACATGCAAGGTGATAGTAAGACAGAAATACTATTAAAAACTGATTCCTGGGATATGCTGATACACCCTGCTCCCTCTTCTCATTCTGAGATGTCAACAAACTTTGTGTCTGCTTTTGTGGGAAAAGGAAGAAATAGAATGGATCTTCACATGAGATAACTGAAAAATTACATACTTGCATTTTTTGAAAGCCTAAGTTTGATACTGACGCAAAACAAAATTGTTTCAGAAAACACGTGCTTAGAATCCAGCTCCTAAAAAGACTATGTGACCTCTTCTTCCTCTTTTGGTGAACTGTATGGGACTATCCAGATGTGAGGAAGATCATGAATATAGAGAAGAGAATAAAAAGTAGAGAAGACTGAAATGCAACAGAATTTTGTTGAACCAGAAGAAAAGCCACTGGGACATAAATGAGTATTTAAGGAGTAAGTAGTTGTAAAGAATAACAAATATGATTTCAGGCTTGTCAGAATTGGAACCATAAACTAGTAGAGGGAAGTTCAGACTGTTTTAAGCAGAGTCACACTCCACGGATCACTTTTCCGTTACCCAAGTGCTTCCTCCCAAAAATATTTTCATTTTATTTACTGGTTTTCAAAAAACTCCAAGATCAGTTGTAGAAGCTATTTTGTGATGAACAGTTTAGCATACTTGCAGTATTAATTTGTCTCAGTCTCTGTGTGAAAAATATTATCTCAGGAAAACTGCCTTGCTGCAGCCCACTGCTGTGCTATATGCAGTGTGTGCTTCACAGATCCTTCTGGCTCTTCAGTGCAATCAGATATGCAAAGGAACAGTTACTGCTCACAAAGAATTATTGAATGTCGAGGTGTGTCACCAGCTGCACAGCCATTACATTTTCTTTTCTCTCTTTTTTTTTTTGAAAATGGAGCACAAAATGCTGAATTCCTTTATGTTTATGGGATGGTAAAGTGTCATCTTTGAAAATAACAATATAAAAGTGTTTTTGAGTTACAGAATGGTAAGAAAAACAAAGAAAAAGTCCCCCATCTGCTCTATATTCTCTGAAGAAAAGAAGTTCCTTTGAGCTGAGGCCTTATAGGCTGTTTCAAATTGATGTGGATTGTTTCAGCTGCTCAGAAGGTACAGGAGCTCCAAAATGGGTTTTAAATGGAAAAACTGGTAAACCCTTAATTTCATCAGTGCACATAGGCAGTTGTAAAGGAATGAAAAAGATATTTGAAAGATTTCTTGGGAAGCAGATTTTGTTCTTTTGAAAGTGAAGTAGCATTAGAGCTTTTTAAATCCAGCTTCCCCTGATGGCTCATATCTAACTAGCTAATTAATTAACTCTACTTCGTTTCTAATTAAACAGTGGGAGAAATGGCTTTGAAATAAAAATTGATTCAAAAAGATAGAAGGACAACATACTAGCTCAGTTGTAAAGTATCAGAGAAATGCTGGGCAGTTAGGACACAGTCCACTGGTATATTTCTTCTTATGAGCAGGTGTTACGTGACCTACAGTCACAGTTGTACTCATTACAGTGATTACAAAATGCAGAAGTTATGAGCCATTACACAGCAGACAAAAGAATTAACTTCATTGCTTAGAATGGTTGTGGCTTTTGTAACAACTTGCATGTGGTTTTTAGAATCATGAGGTTGAGCTAAGTACGAGATCCAATCTAGTGGTTGCTAGTGAATACTTTGTCAATAAATGTCTAGAGGTTTTTTCACCATCTTGACTGTGGGTTGACAGTGTGGAATTGGCTGAAGGGCAGAGATCAAAGAGTTTTTTACTATAGTACATGGGGCTACATTTGGTTGCCAATGACTGGTCACTGGTGGTTTTCCTTGGGGTTCAACTCTAGGGCCAATTCTGTTCAGTATATTTATCAATGATCTGAATGCAGGAGTTGAATGCACTGTTAGCAAGTTTACTGGTGATACAAACTGGGAGGTGCTGTTGACTCTTTTGAAGGACAAGAGGCCTTGCAGAGAGATTGGGGCATGGGGCTATGATTAATGGGATGAAATTTAACAGGTCCAAATGCTGGATTCTGCAAACACTGGGCTCAAGTATAAATTGGGAGAAGAGTGGTAGGACAGCAGCGTTATAGAAAGGGATCTGGGGATGCTGGCTGACAGCAGGCTCAGTGTGAGTGAGCAGTGAGCCTTGGCAGCCCAGAGGGTAATCTCTGTCCTGGGGTGCATCAAACACAGCAACACCATGTGGTCAAAAGAGGTGATTGTCCTACTCTATTCAGCATTGATGGAGCCTCACCTTGAGCACTGTGTGCAGTGGTGGGGCCCAAATTTAAGAAGGATGTGAAGGTCCTTGGATATGTCCAGAGGAGGGCAACAAAACCTGTGAAAGGGCTGGAAAGTGCGTCCTGTGAGGAGCATCCGAGGACTTAGGGCTTGGCTACTTTGGAGTGAAGGAATCTGAGGGGTGACCTCATTTCTCTTTACAGTTTCTTGGAAGAGAGGAAGCAGAAAGGGAGTTGATGATCTCTACTTTCTGGTATCCAGAGAAAGGAAGCAAGGGAATGGTTCAAGGTTTTGCCAGGAAAAGTTCAGACTGGAAATTAGGAAGCATTTCTTTACCAAGAGGGTGGTCAAACATGGGAACAGGCTCCCTAGACAGGTGGTCAATACAAATCTGTCAGTGTTTAGGAGGTATTTGGACAATGTCTTTAATAACTTGCTTTAACTTTTTGTCAGTCTTGAACTGGCCAGGCAGTTGGACTAGATGATATTTTTTAAGGTTCCAACTAAAAATTTCTATTCTATTCTATTCTATTCTATTCTATTCTATTCTATTCTATTCTATTCTATTCTATTCTATTCTATTCTATTCTGTCAGTTATCACTCACCCAGCCAGCATCACTGTTTTGTCTGCAGGAAGTGAAAAAGAAGCTCAAGACAAACAAGGGAACACACAAAGCTCTGAAGGAGAATGAGAGGATGAAATAGGTTTGAAGGAGAAAAAAAAGAATATTTAGGCTGATGCAAAACTATAGGAACATGTTTTTATGGGGAAAGGTACAACGAAAAAACTTTGGAGAAATAGGAAGCTGACAGTGGAAGTTTGGGAGAGAAAGGAGAAAACAAATGTGTACAGAGGCATTTACATCCTTAGCAGTAGGAAAAAATAAATTGTAGTACAAAGTCTAGAACTGAACCCCTTGTTAACAGTGTTATTATAAATCTATTAGTCTGTATCCTGTTCCACTTGTAGCACTCCCATCCACACATCCACATCCACATATTTCAGCTTTGTCTGCAAACACACCCCACTGGATCCAAACATCATATCCATAAAATAAGAAAACATGTATTTACTTCCCGAGAAATTCTTCACACAATCTTTGTTCTGGTTCAGTGTTGCTTTGTTTTTCCTGCAACAGAGCACAATATGTTATAATTTTTTCAGTGTTTGTTTAAAATATCTTGATATTATTACCAAGAGTTTGTTTGCAGTCATGTCCAAAACTGGAGATTGTTGATGGCAAAGCTTGAAAAGACAAATAATCATTGTTATGTATATAGAAAGCTTAATATGTTAGTACAAATCAATGGTGTTACTGTTTTAACATTCTGGCTGCAGTATTTATTGTTTTGACATTTCTTGACTCTTATTTTAGAGTTCTGGAATCCATTTATGCAATTATTTAGCAGCATAGCTATTGGCACTAGAAACTTAACTCACTTGCATAAAGACTTCCTTCCTGCTTATTCATAACTTACAAATGAACATCATGCTGCACAGCCTAAGATAGATCCTAAGTGTGCATTTTCACATTTGGGATAATTTTTTTAGTGAGTTCTCTTCCTTGGTGACACATTGCTCTGATTTTCCATCCTGATCATTTCCTTCCATTGTTTTGTGAATCTTTCACAACTTTTGTATAATTATGTGTTCTATCTGGTTTTCTTCCTAGATATTTGACAGGTTTTCTGAAAGCTATTTTCTTAGAAAATGTATTTTTGTGCCACTTTAATATCTCAATATTTTTCTTTGTTTCTCTTAAGGATCTGTGTCTGTCTCTTTAAAGAGTTCTTCATTCTTTATATCTCCATACCTACTTGCTGCTATTGGTTTTTTCACTCATTCTAGCTTATAGTACGAGCATCAGAGATCATTTCCTTTGACCAATAGATATAAAATAAATATTAGGTCAAATCTGAGGCTAAACTATGTAGAGGCTTCATGTCAGCTCTACAATACCATGAGGACTACTGATTACTTTTGTAGATTTAAAGAATTCTGTAAAACAGCCTTTCTTTCATGGTGTTTGCAGATTTTCCTATTCTCTAAACAAAGCCAGCTGAACAAAGTAGGAAATCCTCCTATTTTGTATAGAAATGGAAGAAGGAATCAGTAGAACTGTTTCTGTACAGGTTTCATTTGTCTCAGTCACATTCTGCTCTCTTTCAATATACCTGAGGTCTGGTAATCTTCCCTGACAATGCCAATTGTTCCAGCTTATTGGGTTGCTCGTAGAAACAATAACAGAAACTGTTTCTAGAATGCAATTTGTCAGAATATTTTATTATCAAAATAATTGTGCAAGGATGCTTCTTATGTACTTACGAGACATAAAGCCATATATGGAATACTTACCAGCTTTCATAACCTATTCTTCTCAAAGTAGCAAGTACACAAAACTAATCATATTATATAAATACGTAAAAAGACCTTGATGACATATAAAAATAATAAAGCAATATAGAAATTACATACCTATTGTAACGTTATTGTAGGTTGCATTTTAGAGATATTTTTTCTTTCCTATTGTTTGCAATAGAAAAGCCATCCTTTTTATTAAGGCAAACAAACAAAAAAAAGATCAGAACAGCACACCACAGCAATAGGTTTGACATGCTAGGCTAAGAATACATTTGACGCAAATTGGAAATAGTCTGTGTTAATATGTGATAATTTAGACCTGTATTTGAAAAGTAGATCCTTAATATAAATAAAAATGTGCTAGTGCAAAACAGTTTTTACTCTACTTCCTGTGAGTGAAAATACATACATACATACTTAGATATGTATGGGACATAGATAAAAGTGGACAAAGGGCGTTGGGGATAGGCTCAGGACTGCAGAAGAATTCAGAGAATGGAAAGAAACCAAAGACATCCTTCTTGAATCTTCTGCCTAAAAGATGGTGTTATGACCTTTCCCCTGCATTCAAGGACACACATCTCTCTCTCTGGAGAGATGCTGACAGCCCCTGCAGGACTGGCTACCTGGGAAATCGTTGCCCTTGACCAATCCCCTGGGTCTTGGCAATGGGACCACCTTCCTCCTCCCCTGTGGGTTGTGTTACCTAACCAATCTTAGGTCCAGGTGTCTCCCTATCCCAGACTTCCCCTCTTCTGCCCTTATAAACCCACCATGTTACGCAATAAACCAGATCAATTTTGACCTTCACCCTGCACGTTGTGTCTGTGTCTTGTTCCTCTGGGACTAAAGACGTGGAGCTCGGGAAAAGGACCCCGCTGGTCTCGGCCTTCTACCCCGCACCCATAACTGGGACAAAAGGGCAAATACACTTTTTATTATTGTTTTCTAAAAATTCTGATCCAGATCCTACTTTTCTAAAAAAACTCCAAATAAACATTAAGAAATAGTTTTTGTTGCAATAGGTCATAATGTAATTAATATGGGAAAGAAAAAAACAGAGAAAAATCATTGTTACTTGTAAGGTTAAAGAGAATTCGTGATTCACAGAAATGTGATAGAAATAGCATTTGGTTTCTGAAAGGGATTCAGGCTTGTAATTAACTTATGCCCTTATAGGAGGAGCAAAACAATCAACCTTCTTCAGGTACTAAGAGAAAATATATCATACAGTCTACTTTTTTTCACTTTTCTTCTCCAGATATTTTAGTTTTTTAAACAAGATTAGGTCCTTATGTAGAAGTCAAACAACATTATTTCAAAGCCAAGAGAAATGGTTTCAAATTGAAAGAAGGTACATTTAGATTAGATGTTAGGACAAAAATCTTTACTGTGAGGGTGGCGAGGCACTGGAACAGTTTGCCCAGAGAAGTTGTGGATGCCACATTCCTGGAAATGTTCAAGGCCAGGTTGGATGGGGCTTTGAGCAGCTTGGTCTAGTGAAAGGCATCCCTGCCCATGACAGAAGGGTTGGAACTAGGTCCCTTCCAACCCAGTCCATTCTATGATTCTATGAATATGGATTTCTTTGTATTCTTTTTTTTTTTGTTTGTTTGGTTTGGTTTGGTTTGGTTTTTTGTATGGTCAGTTGGTTTGGTCTTTTTTTGTTGAGTTTTTTTGTGTTGGTTTCTTTTGTTTGTTTTGTGTTTTGTTTTGGTTTGTTTTTTTTTTTTTTTTTTTGTTTGGTTTGGTTTTTTTTGTTTTGGTTTGGGTTTTTTGTGTTTGCTTTTTTTTTTTGTATGTGGTTTTGGTTGGTTGGTTGGTTGGTTGGTTGGTGTTTCTGTTTGTGTTTTGTTTTGTTTTCCCATCTGCACGATAACTGGGGTTATGAGAAATAACAAGCCCACATAAGCCAGGACACTGAAGCAGTCTTGCCTCACAAGATAAAATATTGATGAAGAGCAGAGTCCCTACTCAGAAAGAACTTTCACCTCATGATTATAGGCAGATAACCTAGATATTCAGATTTAACTCACAGAGTTTGATTTTAAACCATTCAGGTTAAAAAATTAAAAGCCTGTTTTATGTGGATTGTTGTTGACAGTCATGTTCACCTCTCTTTGTAATATTTGCAGGATGGAAGCAGATGTGAGGTGGCAAAATTTGGACCAGAATGCTCTGGTAAATTCACACACCCAGCCAAAAGGAGAAAGTATGTTCAGAAATCTCTGCTTCTTAAGTTTTACATAAACTTTTCAACAGTTTCCTCACAAAATCACAGAATTGTTAAGGTTGAAAAGAACCTCTGGAGATCATCTAGTCCAACCCCTGTGCCAAGGCAAGGTCATGTTTTTTTGTTTGTTTATGTGTTTGATATTAGATCTCATTAGAAAATTTGTTATTTTTTGTTTTGGATTTAGAGTGAAAAGCTGACTGACCTTTATCTCTGGAAGATATACTAAATGCACAGCCATACTGCCTGTGTCAAAGAAGAAGGGAGCATTTGTGGATGTTTATATATGTATTTATATATATATATATATGTAAGATCTGTAGACACATATATAGATATACTATTATTTGTCCGTGTGCATAGATACCTATAAAGTGAGGGAAACATGGTTTCTGTGTAAATGTAATAAAGCAAATAATAAATATTAAGAAAGTAAGGCAGCTGTATGGTGTTTCTCATTATCTTCACCATTCAATGCATAATTCTAATACATATTTCTGTTCAGTGTCAAAGGTCTACCCTGAGTACAGAATTATTTTATTCATGAAGTTCTCCTGTAGCATTGAACTGTATCAGTTTTCACCATATCCTCCTTGTGAGGTGAAATACTGCAGTTACAAAACTGTGCAAGACTTTTGCAAACTTGCTGTCACAGTGAGGATTAGTCTTCATCATGGTCTCATTGCCATGTCTTTACTCTCCCAATGATCAATTGCACAAATCGTTGGCTCAATCCATTGACTTTGTTTGCTGTGTCTTATTCAGGAAGACCTCTTTTAGGTGGGATAAGGTATTCATCCAATAAAAAAAAGGTGTTATAGTTAACAAATTGCAAAGGTTCTATTTTAGGTGACTTGACCAGTCTTGATGCTGTGACAGATCCTTACCTTTCTATGTGATTTTAACAACTTGATCTTTTTTTTAAGTTGGTTAGTTGATATATACTTACTACACACTACACACTCTATGTATTGTTCTAACTTGCAAAGCAAAACCTTTGATACTTACATAGTCAAGATGGCCTGTGTACTGTAGTCTCACTTTAATTGAATTTTTTTCACTCTTATATCTTGATGCAATTCCAGAGAACAAATTCTGTAATACTTGTATCTTTTCTTTTATAAATGTGGTGAATTGATCCCGGCCAGTACCCTGAGGTGGGTTGACCTTGGCATACTGCTAGGTGCTCACCACATGCTCTAGAAATACTATCCCTCAACAAGACAGGAGAGAGATAATATAACAAAAACTTCGTGGCTTGAGATAGTGACAAGGAAATACGAAGCAATTACAGTCATGGACAAATTCGACTATATTTGGGGGAAGTTAATTTAGTTTATTACCAGTTAATAAAAGAGTAGGATAATGAGAAGTAAGAATAAATCTAAAAACTCTCAAATTCTCTACCTTCTCCTCTCCAGTGGTGTGGGGGGACTGGAAATGTGATTAGTTTGTCACAAGTCCTGCCAGGAGCCTATTGCAGTGAGAGCTGCCCATGGAGTTACATCATCCTTTGGGGCACATCCACCTGCTCCAATGCAGGGTCCTCTACAGACTTCAGTCTGACAATCTGCTCCACTCTGAACCTCCATGGGCTGTTTTTCTATGTTTATTTCTCTTTCTATTTTAGCCTACGCAGTTATAAAAAAACTAATAAGGGAAATATTTCTTTTTTTGTTTGTGTGTGTCTTCTCAATTTAAATTAAACATTAGTGTAGTAGATTCTTCCCTTATGCAGTTGTCTGTCATGTCTTGGTGCCATCTTCTTTGTTATTGACATCTCTGTCTTCTTGGCTTATAGAACATGAGGACTTCATCTGCAAGTACAGTTTTGAATATATTCTCAAATCCCAAGTGAATTTCAACTCAGGAAAAATTTGAATCTTCATATTTTCTAACATTTTTTTAAAAATCAATCACTCTACATCATCATCACAAACTCAGTAATAGTGCCTGCTATTTGCGTTCAGTATTTTATAAAATCTATCTTGCTCAGCTGTCATAAAATACTCAGTACTTTGGGGAAAAAAATTCCTTTGCTGAACAGCTTCCCTGAAGAGTTTTTGTTTGTTTGTTTTCATTTTGCTTTTGTCGAGTTTTTTTCTTTTAAGTTATTTATTTCTGTATAGTCAAGAGTTCAAAGAATTAAATATGTCTTCTTATCAAAAAAGTGTTGAAAAAAACCCCTTGTTTGCTTTTAACACGATTTAAAATAAATCATATTGGCTGATTCTATAATTCTAAATGTTAACACCTTAACTTGCTCAGTGCTTATGTAATTTTTAAATGACACTCTAAGGATTATTTCTGTGGATGGAGCTTAATTCCTGGGTGTGCAAAATAGCACAGCACTTCTAGTCATGTGTCTATCTTATTGTTCATTGTGCTGGGTCCGGCTGGGATGAAGTTATAAAGTTTTTGCAGCAGCCCCCGTGATGTTGTGCTTGGCAATTGTGGCTAATAGACTGTTTATAACACAACAGTGCTGTGTTCAGCACAAATCCAAAATATAGCCCTGTACTAGCCACTGTGAAGGAAATTAACTCTATCCCAACTGAAACCAGCACATCTACACATAATGTGTGTGTGCGTGTGCGTGTGTGTTCCTCTTCATCAGTATGAGGGAGAAAAGGGACTTCCTATAGCACTGAAGAATATACATGGAACTTCAAAATGACAGGAAACTTGCCTTTCCTTGCCTTCTTAAGATTTTCAGTTGTAGAATGAAGGCTGTTCAAGGCTTGTTTTAATTTGTTCTTTTCTCTGCCTCTGTTTTTAAAGTTTGTATTTTTCATAATGTTTCTCTTTGATTAATTAAAATACACGGGATTATTAACATTAAATTTACATGTAACTATTAAGAAGGAATAAACATATTAACATCTTCACAAGCCTACACAAGTACCATGTCCAGTACTGAGTCAAACCCTGCTGTATGTAAATATTTGCAATCTGGTAGTCAAGAAACAGTAATTCTGCTGGTGGTAGGTGTTAAATAAAGTAAAGGTAAGAAATCTCTCTAAATGTGTTTTTGATAATTCAAACTTGAATCTTCAGTCCCTTTTCTTGCCTTTACCTTTATTGATGACCATGGTGACAAAAGAAAATTTTTCAAATATGCTTTCTGTCAGTAATAGAAATCAAAGAAACAGCATGAGGACATCATGAACAAAAATCTGATCTTTTTCCCTCTTTTTTTTTTTACATTTTTTTAAAATCATGTATAGACTTAACCTTTTATAACATTTCTTCTAGCACAATTTTAGTAGCAAAATTTATTTCACTGGATTGTATAATCCTTGAGGCTTCCTAATCACTTGCAGTGAGACCTTCATGTAAAAATTAAAACTGAATGGAATTCTGTCTATCTTCCCAAGTTATAGAAAGGATTTCCAAATGTTGAAAAATTGTTTGCATAACATATATAGGAATACGAATAGGAATGCTGGCTTTCAATTTTTTTAATGGAATGAAGTTTCAAAAACTGATGACACATTCTAATTACAGTATTTTTAAGTGAAAAAAATCAGTGGGAGTTATTGCTGTATTCATGAGAAGAAATCATGAATCATCAGGGTGTTGCAGACTTGGGCCACTTTTCTATATGCAGTGAAGACAATTAAGAATTTCACATTTTCTCTTGTTAAATATTTTATTGAGATATGGAGGTTTCCTTCAGAAAAGGAACAACACTTAGATTACTTGGATTACTACACTGAATTACACATTACCAAAAAAAAGCAGGATCACCACATTGTTTACAAGTAAGCTGATAATGGCAAGTGGACTGGTTTTTAAGTATAGTTTTTCCTTAAAGATATTTTTAAAGTGACTTACTAAATGTAAAGTATGAAAAAGGACTATTTGATCTCTGTCTGATGCTATAACAGTGGAGACCAATACAATTTATAAATTATATTTTAAATTTCCGTCCATGGAATAGCAAAATAGGAATTATTATAGAATTACTTCTATAAATTAATGAGACCATTATGGGGAATGAGAGCTTGAGAAACTGGAGAATTTTATCAATAATCAGAAATGAAGGAAACCATGTTTTGTAGCAAGAAACTAAGACTTTTACTTTATGTAGATGACTTGATCGATGTCCTCAAGAACTCACAAGAACTAGATTGCTGACATTATAGCAGCCTTTCATCTGGAGAACAGAACATGACAATATCACTTGTAGAAGATGTTATTCAAAGATTTTAGATCGGGATATAGGTAACTGAGGCACATATTATTAAAAAAGAAAAAAATCACTAGATGTGTCACAAATCTGCATTATTCAGAAGGTCACTATTCAGCAACCATAGCAGATCTTTTTAGCCTTGAAATATTTAATAATCCACGTACATTAATCTTTGCCTCACTAAACAAGTATTTTATTTTTTAGCAGTTTTCAAATTTTGCAGTACCACAATACTTCAGTTTTTCTAGTGCTTTTGAAAAGAAAAAAAAAAAACACATAACAAAGAGTTGATGCTGGCAAGATGCCATGTCACAATTTAACCCTATATCTTGGATTTTCTGAAGCTTGCCATGCCATGGTGCTTCATATCATAGATGATATAAATAGGGTAGTCTTCTCCTAGGATTTATACTTGGCTCATTTGAATATAATACCATCTAGTAGCCTCATTTTGCATTTTCCTATTAACTGCAATGTCTGTATGGCTCAATGCTTTTTGAATTCTTTATATACTTACCCAGCAACAAGATATGTTTCATGGTGATAATTCACTAGTCTTTAATTACATCTTGTATGCATGCCAGAAGTACACTATCACCTTCACCATAGGGATATGTTTCTATATCTGATTTTAAAAAGCTTTTAATTGATTTTCTTTTATTAATGAATGAAGTCATTTCCTCACCCATGGAAAGCAACGAAGAAGTTTTCACCTTTTTTTTCAACACCACTTTGCCTGAAAGCTCAAACTCATGTATCACTCATCAGTCAAGTCAAAAAAGCTGTTATCCAGGAAGAATGTGATTAAGGTAGAAATGATGCAGAAAAGCAAGATTGTCCCAGTATAAGGTTCAGAAAAAGTGTAGGAAAACCTTGTTAGGAAAAACAGGGGATGTAAGGTTAAAACAGAAACAAAAAGTAACCTGGCTACTGCCATATAAGACAATGAAAAAATGTTTCTCTAAAAACAACAGACAGAAGGCTAAGGAAAATCTCCACCCTTTATTGGATGCAGGGGGAAACAAAGTGAACAATTATGAGGAAAGTTTTGAGTTAATTAATGGCTTTTGTGCCTCAGTCTTTAATAGTTAGACCAGTTGTTCTCTGGGTACCCAGTGTTCTGAGCTGGAAGACGGGGGAGAGGAGCACAGCGAAGCCTACATAATCCAAGAGGAAATGGTCAGTGACCCGCTATGCCACTTAAATATTCACAAATCTATGGACCCTGATGGAATCCACATGAGGGTACTGAAGGATCTCGCATAAGTACTAACCAATCATTTACGAACATAGTCCTAGCTATCCTGGGAGGTCCCAGTTGACTGGAGGTTAGTGAGTAAATGTGATGCCCAGCTACAAGGGGAACCACAAGGGTGGCATAGGGAACTACAGGCCTGTCAGCCTGACCTCAGTGCTGGGGAAGGTCATGGAGCAGATCATCCTGGGTGCTGTGAGCCACTGGATCACTAAAAGTATTTTATTATTGGGTCAGAACCAACTCCGTGTGTGCAGAGGGAACACTAGCCTCAGAACTGCCATGGCCAGGCTGCAACACACAGTCCACCTGGATTGTCATGGCTAGGCTTCGCGAACGAAGATTTGGGAAGGGCACTACCCACGCTTGCTACAAGCGCGCTGGTGACTAAAAAGGCCAATGCGAGACAGACAACCACTATGAACTATGACCAGTAATAATCCACATTTGCCAAGTGTAAGAGAAAAGCCACTTTTTAAGCACTCCCTGTTCAGCAAATTTTTCCCACTAAATTCTACCTTTTCAAAAATCTCAAGACTATATAGAAACACTTGCAAAAATCTTGGGATCTAGCACACCAAAGCAAAGCAATAGTCATGAGCCCTTTACTAAAAAGTACCTGCCCTAAGCCTATAGCTAAGCATATTTGCAGAGGTCAACATATCCAGATGCCATTTGCTTCTGAATCCCCGTTTATCTCAGCTGGTGGGTAAAACCACAGGGACTAGTTTTTTAGATACTTGTGGCAAGGCTAAAATTATGGAATAACTCACATCCAAACCTTGAGCTGCACCTGGGTAGAAGTAGGAACGAACACTCTTTACAGAGATGTGTGTTCCTTGTACACACAAGTACAGAATGCTAAAAACTGATAATTTTGGCTTTAAATGGCAGAAGGACTTCTTTAACATCTGAGAAGCCCTCCAAACCAGCTGATCGACCCCAGAGACTGGGCAGCTCAGAGCAGGATGCAAGATACATGTCTTTAGTGAATGAATAAGCCTTTTTTTTGTCTTCTCTAGAATTTATTCAAGCTAATATCTAATTAGAACTGAGAACTTGCTGTGCTCTTTGCTGCTGCTGCTATGACAGTTCCTAAAAGCATTTTGTGAACATCAGTTGTGTGTGGTAGTTCTGCAATGAGTTCCCAAGCTACTGAAGGAGAAGAGAGGGACAACATGAGCTCTGTTATATTATTGCATAGTACGGATAATGATACACTAACCATATCAAAAGGAGCTTTGTAATTATTGGCTCAGGAGCTCTTGTGGTTATTTTACATTTAACCCACATACCACTTTGGTGTCTGCTGGCACATGGTGCCCATATGCAGGGCAGAAAGCATTACTGCCTACCACAGGAGAACATAATCTGGAGAGCGGAGGCATTTTCATGTGTTGAACAGTGTTCCACCCACATCATAAATTGGTCATTCTGCCACATCATAAGCTGCAGAAAAAAAAACCACTTAAATCTTCACAGAGACTCTACAGGACTTCAATCAGAGACTGTCTTCTGTGCAGCCTATGAATGCACAGCATTAAAAAAACAAGCAATAGTCATATGTCTGCTACCAATGCATTTTGCTGTGTAATACTTGTATATATTTTTGGAGCAGTGTTGAGAGGCACACAAACTCTTTCCCCTCCATGACAAATGTTAATGAGACAAATTGTCTCCTGATTAGGATGGGCAAAGAAAAGTATGGAAATTTATGCAGGATGAGAATCCACGGGGATTATTTGTAATTGCATCTTTTCACCTGCTGACTTTTGGGAATCAGAGTTCTAAAATGGCTGAAGTATATATATATATGTATATATATATGCATGCAACTTTGTGTTGATTATTTTGTTTTGTCACACACAAAAATATTTCTATGGATAAAACACGCTTGCCTGTCCACCTACATAAATGCACTTTTATTTATGTGTATGTGTGTGTTCCTCTCCCTGTGTGTTTGTTGGGAAAGGGTGCTGTAGAACTCTCATTCAGGTCCTACATATTTACTACATATTTTGGGCAAGGGGTATAATTCCTTTTCTGAGGGGAGACTGAAAATGAGACCAAAAAAATTCGTTTGAAATTAAATACTCAGTTGTCTTGCTGGTCTTGTATAGCATAAACAGCAAGGGAACTTTAACACATGGAAGGGGGGATTTTGTTTGCATTGCCTAAACAAATATTTTTTAGTAGTATAAAAATAGGTGGAACAGGAAGATAGGCAGGACCAATGCAGAAGAAAAGCATGTTTGTGCCCAATTCACCAGAGAGATTGCTAAAGAACATTTTATCATAATGAAAACATTACCCTTGGAATGCCAGCAAGATCAATGTCAATTTAAGTTGCCTGTTCTTTTTACTTCTAGCCGCTAAACTTAGACTTGACCTAGAGCTTTTGTGACTAGCTGAATTTTTTTTTTTTTATTTCAGCAAATGTTCTCTTTCATTCACGAATCAATAGCTCTTTGCTAGTCCTGGCTTTGCTGCTTGCACTTCTCTGTCAGCCCTTGCTAAGGGCTGTTGCTAAGGGCCAGAGGAAGTGTCCTGTTGCATTCTGCTCAGAAATCGGGGAGGAAAAGCACATTTCTGTGAGGTGCAAATGAAGCACTTCGCCCACTGCTGTCCTGTAACATAGGAAATATGATTCTAGCTGGAACAAGCTGCTCATGATTAGGATCCCCCTGTGTTTCAGAATTTTGACAGGCTATTCCTAATCTCATAAAATTAGGAGACTGCCATGGTGAGACCTAGAGAGCAACATTTTTCTTATGGTAAAGGACTCCAAGGAACTTGTTTCCAAAGGAAACTTCTATAAATTTTCCTCCTTCACTTGATGAAACTAACAGAAATATTTCTGTGGATTTCAATGAGAAAAGAAAATCCTTTAGTCAAACAATTTTCTAATGCCTTTATTTGAAAGCAGCTGAGTGGGAGATATATAAGTTTGTTAAAACTTCTACAGACAACTAATTAAAAAATCTAGTGAAATTCTCCATTTAATGATACAGATTCTAGCTGGACAGAATAGAAACCTTCAGACACACGCAATACCCCCCATTTACTTTATATGATGCATTTGATTTTGAACACAGTGTTCAGTTATTCTGATTTTTTAATTTAAATACATTTCGTGGTGTGTTGTACAGCTAGCTTCAACAAAATCTTACAGTTTTCAAAAAGAGACTTGCTCATATTATGGCTTACTATGCCTAGGAAGTCTTACAGACTTCCATTACATCACTCTTTCAAGTTACTCTATTAATAACTGTCGACTGCATCAATTAGTAGTTTTACTGCAGAGTTACCCTCCAGCACAGCAGAAATGCAGTTCTTTGGAAAGTTGTGTGCAGGGGGAGCTGTGCTATCCAGGATTCTCATGCACGTGAGCTTGGGATCAAACTGCCTGCGCTATCGAGGTCACGTGTACCTTGATACGGAACGATAGTCAGGGTTATATGATCAACATAAACATGAACACATAATCCAATCACATCAGGAAAGCCCATGTGGATGCATCTGCACTATCCCATCCAAGGGCTGAACACTGTGACTATGCTTACTGCTTACAGTGCTAATGAGCCTGTCTTGTCTCCTCTGAACAATCTGTGCTGGAGTTGGAATATATTTCCTGTGGCTCATCAGAAGAACTGGCAAGCAAACAAGGCTGACAGATGTAGTTCAGACTTATGAGGATTTCCTGGTAAGATTGTTTTTTCCCTGTTCAACTAATTATGAAAGTAATGGTAGAGATGAATATCCATTTCCCTTTGTTTGCAGTTGCAAAAGTTTGGCATTCACTGACCCTTCCTGATGGTGTAGAAAACTTAGAAGAGTAATGAGTTGCTGGAATGGTTTGGCCTGAAGAGTCTTCCTGCGGACCTAAGCGGATGGTGAACTGAATTATGTGTCCTGCAAGGTGTAACCCGTAAATCAGGCCTGAGCAGAAGTGAAAGTCTAAGTGACCATTAATGTTCTGAACTTCAAACCTCATTTCACCGCTTCAGGACTTGGACAGGACAAAGACACTTTTCGTGCTTTAGAATAAGGAAATAGTGAAAGAGGAAACTTTTGAATTGTATTCTTCAGAAATTCTCAGGAGGTGTGATGAGTGCACTTCCTCTTCCAAGACTGTTACGGAAAGCCACAATGTTCTGAAGGAGGTACAGATGGCCTCTGAAGGCTGGTTGTATGATGCTTCGTTCAGTGGGATTCCAAGTCATCATACCCAGTGTGTTACCTCGGAGACAGAAGCTGATGTTTTAAACATGATCATGGAGCTGGGTACCTTCTGGAGTAGTCAGGCTGCATCCTGGATGAATACCAAAGTTGCCAAGTGTTCAACCCTGCAACAGTCTCCAAGGGAGACAGAACTGGTATGACCCAGGAAAACCCACAGCTCTGGGATTCATCTGGAAGCATAGCATCTCTTCCATCCCAAGTTAACTAAAGCCTTTCCATTAGATTAGATCTTTCCTGATCAAATGCCTCTGTGTCATAGGATTGTTTGAGAATTTGTGATGTATATGTTAAGGAGACTGAGGAAAGGCCTCTTCTGGTAAAGATTCAGTTTCTTTGCCCTGAATAACCATACCTTCCCCAGTTTCATGTGTTGGTGTAGAAAGTAGAAATTAAATACATGTGGTAGAGATATTCTGATTTTAGATGTTCACTGGATATTATTTTTAAAGATATTTTTTAACAGTAGTTACTACCCAGGATTTTATTGCTTTGGGTACTTAGCAAGTAGGTTTCAAATAATATTTGTGTTTGCTCCTTGAGGGTGAGCTGTGTATAAGACTCTAAAAATCAAGAAAAAAAATAAATAAAGAAGGGATTTCCAGGCAAATGGTTTGGAGGAGGATTAGAAAAACTGTTGCACAACACAACTGCCACATATGTTTTTTCCACCACCCTCTATCTTCTTCGGTTATTCAGTATGTAAGAAATTATTCATTTCCCAAATGCTTACCAAACTTCCATATAAGACTAGTATCTGCAAATTATATTGCATTTATCCAGAGAAAATGTGTTTGCAGAGAGGATGGGGTGACTTTAATATTCTTTGTACTTTCAACTAGTTTGCAGTTGTATTACTGCATTACTGACATTTATTCATTAAATTTTGCCACATTAATTCTTTCTCTCAGCCTTGGTCATCAGTTGAGATCTGCTAGGCTTGAGAAGCTTTAGGTTAGATATCAGGAAAAGGTTCTTCAGAGGGTGGCTGGGCACTGGAACAGGCTCTCCAGGTAAGTGGTCACAGCACCAAGCCTGACAGAGTTCAAGAAGTGTTTGGACAATGCTCTCAGGCACATGGTGTGATTCTTGGGGTGTACAGAGCCAGGAGTTGGACTCCCTGGTCTTTGTGGGTCCCTTCCAACTCAGGATATTCTATGATTCTATAAGAAAATGTTGTAATCGAATACTGAGGCCACTGGGGGATGCCCACTGGAAAAATGGCAGTGATGGTGTAGGGCGTTAGAGATTTCACCACAGGAATAACCTATGCAAGTGCTTCTCCATGACTGTGAAAGCAACTGATTTAACTTAAACTGCCAATGTAGGGCAGACAGAACAAGTAGGTAACTTCATGACTGTCCCAGCCACTTATGCAAGAAGCATTTGACCACAGCCTGCATAGTTCTCATTCTAGTTATTTACCTTCTTTTCACATTGTTGCAGCCAGAAGACTGTTAAGTGCCTTTTTAGGGCAGGTTTGAATTCAGTGAGACTACTTACATAAGTAGCTGTTTGCCAGTTTGAGCAGTATGACCCTTGGTTTCCATTTCTAGGACACATCGTTCAAGAAACTTCGGCCCCTTACGTCAGTAAGCTCTCGGTTGCTCCTTCTCAGTCCTGGTCCTGCAGTCTGTCGACAAGCTTCAGCACAATCCCCATTAAAGTTACTGTAAACTGAATAAATTGTGGCTTGTGGTGGATGGTACAGAATTTGGTTGTTTATTTATCTCTGGCTGATTTTCTTGTATCAGTGATTTCTAAAAATGAGAGGTTAAATGCCTTCAAGTCTTTGTCCTAGATACCACCATGTCAGTGTGTTTGAACTCTATAGAGGATCATATGTGTATCCCTTTGTAAATGCCATTCCAATAATTCTCCCTTCCATGTTTTTTTTCTGAAAGGCTGAAAAGTAAAGCTTGGTGGGAATTTTCCCACAGTATATTTGTTTGTATCCAAAAATGCTGACTTGCTGAAATGGAACCTTTTTGTGGGAAAGTATTTGTTCTAGTAAGAAGGCTTCTCAGATTCAGAAGTGAATTTCTGGAAGGAAAAAAAAAAAAAAAAGACAAACTTTCACTTCTTTTCCTCAAAGTACATGGCTACTCACTGCTCAGGCATTCCCTGGAGGAAATGGGCAAGAGAGGCTCAAACCCCATTGTGAATCAGTGTTAACCTCTTTCTGGGTCAGCAAGACAAAGCTGAATGGCTTCAGACAGGGTAAAAAGAGTATTCTAATTGGGTTCTGTCTTTTTATGCCTGTTTGGCATTTTTCTCAGAAAGATCCTAATTTCATTTTAATGCTCAACAAAAGCACATTTTAAAACGTCTATTGTTTTCAAAAATACTAATGTTTTGCAGATAGTCTTCCACTAATCCAGCAGTGATCGTCTTGCAGATCTGTTCCTATCTTCTTTAAAATGGGGGTGACAGATTCACTCTGCTTGGGTTCTGTAACATATATGGAGCCCTTCTGACTCTGCAGTTTTTTCAGGAGACATCCGGGGTTTGAGCCTGCAAATATAAGTTAGTAGAAGCTGTTATGAGCTTTAGTTACTGAACTAATGTAGGTATTCATATACTTGATGCCAGCATGTTACAAACTGATAAAAGTGTTATTAAAGTCAATAGAAAGATTTCCACTGGACTTGAATAAAAGTTCATTATGTTCTTGCATCTTAAAGTTTTAATCTGACAGCTGATCTTGTCTTATTTCATCATGTTCATATTTTAGCAAAATTATATCAGTCATGCATCTCTACAATTAGAGACAGAAGTATCAACTTTGTTCTACTTTTTAGAGAGAGTGTAGGACTTGAGGAAATTAGGATCCTTCTCTGACTTACCACTGACTTGCTTAGACTATCTGTCATTATTTATTAACTTTAGTAATTAATTTTATGATTTTAAGATGCAAGGAAGTTTAAGCACTAGGAAATATAACATTCAGTATAATATTGCATTACAGTGCTCATAACCTTAATTTTCTCAATGGCAATTTCACAATTAGGACCTTATAATGCAGTTTTAATGCTCATTTATTATAGTAATGAAGACCAGAATTACACAAATATAACACAAATCATATTTAAACAAGAGCAATCTCAGATAATAACAACTAAGAATTAGAATGATATGCCACTGAGTTTCTGTGTATCATTTTTCTTTTATCAATAAGTAATGCTACAAATTTTCATAATACGAATCATTTATATTTGTTATAAAACATTCTATAATATTGATTGATGCCTTTGGCCGAGTACTTATTGTCCAAATACCATAAAAGTTCTCCAACTAATGAGAAAATTAATTTTCCATCCTGAATAACTCCAGTTTCCAACTAGATTTAAATACTAATTTTTACAATGTACTAATTGCTTCAAAATGGAAAAACCCACAAACCATCAACAACAAACCAAACCAAAATAAAAACAGAATCCTCCCCCCTCTCCAATTTACTATTTCACAAGGCTGGCAGAGGAGGACCCCTGCAAAACAATCTTCTGTTCATAAAAGTAAATACTGTAAGAAAACTGTCCTACTTTTTAAGTTAAGGCTACTATCTGTCAAATATTGTTCAGCCTTACTTCATAAAAAGTCACAGCCTCGTCCTCTCTATCATGTGCTTTTGCCTGTCTCTCATAGTAACCACCTGCTTGAATCTTCTCTGTTGGAAGCATGCTGACAAAACAGATGGACTCTTAAAGTAAAATGCAACATTAATTATTATTCCTTTATCTTCATTTGTGAGTTTTACCTTATAATTTAAATTGCAATAATACTCTTACTGAAGTTTATCCCACTTAAACTGCAAAAACCATTGTTGAATTAAGTAAAATATTATATCATAGTGGTTTTAATATATTTTACGTTTTATTACAGTACTATTTTTTAAACTATAGATTAAATATTTTAGGACATATTGTATGTCTTGAGGTACATTTTTAAGAGTGGTAAATGCACAGGTTTCCAGCAAGTGGTAATACTAAAACAAACACTTCTTCAAAACAGTGAAACATATATCAGAAATCAGTGGTCAGTGACCAAAGAAAATCAACTGACTTTTGAGAAATCCCAGTGTAATATGCATTTGTAGGTAGCAGTAATTTACATTTGGAAGTTTTCTCCATGAGTCATGTCCTAAACCCGAGTTGTAACTGAAAGAAGATGTTACCACTCCAGCCCTGCATGCCTCTCCAGCCACAAACGCCAAATCATTCTTCAATTAATAATGTGAAAGATGAAAGAATAAATAGCTTTGCCTTTTTGCTGAACATGAGGGCCCCCATAGTGTCTCAAAACGTATGTTATTCAGTACAAAGCATCATAACATTCAAAAACATAACACTCCGCTGCGTGTTGTATGGATCTGTACTCACTGCTGCAGTGAGAGATTCTGGTGGATGAGAAATAGCCTCTGACAAAACCAGCGGATAAAATTACTAAGTAGAGATAAAACCGTATCAAGCCTCCCCAGAGCTGGGAAACAATAGTTAGCTTACACTAGTCTTGACTCTGAGCCTGAGAATGCAGTGGTTTCTCATGTCATTGCACCAAGTAATTTTGCTACATCTTAAGGCATGATGCAACGGTTTAAAAGGCGGAAAATATATCATGCAGAATATTCTGGCTAAAATCCCAGGTCCACTAAAATCAATGGGAGCTTTTACTCTGGTTTTATGTCATGCACTGGTTATTTCTCCTCCCTTGTTCTTTTCACTTATACTCATTTTGGGGTACTCTTTGGTACATGCCACAATATAGGAGCTCATTAAAGCACTGCAGGTTTCATTACATAATCAGAAGGCAAGTTTGCACCAAACATAGGAACATTATTTCTATTTGCAGAAACAAAAATTATGCATTTTTCCTCACAACTGTTGTTTGATAGATGTATGATGGATAAGGGGAAGAGGGAGTTTATTAAACTTTTAAAAAATGATTATACATCTGCCACATGCTTTTTTGTGTGTCACCTGCAATATGTGACCTTCTGTTGGATATAACTTAAAAGTAACCGCATGCCCTGCTGTAAGTTAAACACTAGAACATAAATACCTACATTTTGTCCGAAGCAGACAATAAAATAAGAAAACATATTTCCATTTTCTGACTGACCTCAATCTCTGAATGAGGACCCCTGCACATTACATTAGCAGGCTGGGCTCCATTACACTGCTGTATGCTCTGCTCAATCTACTGAAATATTGATTTTTTACAGAGCATACACACTGTAAAATCAATATTCCCGCACACACAGCTGAGAGGCAGTGGCATAGCTGAGGCCTACTCTGTGGCCTAGCAGGGAGATAGCATATGGAGGGAGTAGGGACAGAGGGGGAACAGCAAGATAAGAAACACTACCACACATGGAAAACCGCAGCAAGATGGAATAGTGCTGATGACTGAAGGGCATGGCGAAGGTGCAGACAGGGAGGGAGGAACAGGTTTCATAAACATAACAAAAAGGCTTGGGAAAGACTTGCCGTTTCTGCTTTGCACACAAAGGAGCTAAAGAAGAAGAGACAAAATCTAATTTCAAACATTTTTCAGTTTATTTCCCTTTCAGATACTGAAATGGCAGCCTCAGGTTTTGGTTCACAGGTATCACTGTGATCCTGCAACAAGGACCACCTAAATGCTGGAGTTCACTAGCACAGCAATGCTGGTGCAGGACAGGGCCCGCACATCTTCTCCCACGAACACCTTCAGGTACACAGTGCTTGTGTTGGTGAACGGTTCTCCTGGAACTCCTCAAGTGCCTGAAGTACAGCAATAGCACCTTTATGGTTGAGGCCTCCATGACCGGAATAACCCTGGATCAGTGCTTCAAACTGAACATGCTGAACAGTATGCCTGGTTTAAGTTCTAGGCTTTAACTATATGTAAGAGATAAAAACAATTGCAGGAATTATTTTCAAATCTTTATTTAGGCAACTGTGCACTATCAGTGTACTGTGAGTTCCACACGGAACTGGTGAAGTCCTGACACCTCCTCAAGAGGAGAGCAGCAAACATTGTTTTCAGACAGCAAACGTCCCTCCGCTTTTCTTCTGGGGAAAGGGAACACATTCTTCAGTAAAAGCTATTATATTCTTTCCAAAGTCCTTCAAATTCGAAGCGGGAACTGGAGACAGCCGAGGATTCTCCTGCTCTCACTCTCCACACCGCAGCCCCGGCTGCTGCCTCGGGGGGAAGCCAGGACAGCTGAAGTGGCCGTGGAGCAGAGCACGGCAGCAGCCAGCGCCCGGCAGCAGCACCTCCGCCCCGAGCTTGCACCAAGTCACTGCCCCGCGGGGGCTGCGGGGGCCGGGCAGGACGCGGGCAGGGCGATACCGCTGCGGGGCCGGCGCACCGAGAACCGGCGCGGTGTCCCCGCCCCCGGCGGGCCCGCGGGCACCTCCTGCCAGCCCGCCCCGCACCCCCAGCTCCGTCCCGTACCCCCAGCTCCGTCCCGCGGCCGCCCAAGCCGAGTCGGCGGGCACGGACCTCCCGGGGCACCGCCTTCCCCGCCCCTCCCCTGCGCGCCGCCCCCCGCGCCGGCACAGCCTGCGGGGCCCCGCGGGCGGCACCGCCCCGGCCGCGGCCGCCCAACGGAGCGCCGGGGAGGGGCCGGGGCCCTGCGCAGGCCCTTGGGGCGGGAGAAAGTCTATGAACCCTGGGCGTGCCGGGCAGGGCGATCGGAGAGATGGAAGTGCAGCTCGGCTGCGGTATCCCGCCTGAAAGCTGGGCGGTCGAGCCTAGGGCGTGCACAGTCGGGGCTCCGGCTTTGGCTCGGGTTGTATCCTGGCCCGGGCCGGACGTGGATCCACGGCGGGAGGATGCCGGGCTGTCGCGTCCCCGAGGTGCTGCCCCGAGGGCACCCGTGGCACTACCGAAGCAACAGGCGGTGTGTAGGGGGATAACCTTAGAAGTGGAAACGCCTTTTGCAGGGTTGTGATAACGTCCAGAGCATCTCAGCTCGTCTGGTTATGAAATCTTCATGTAACCCTTTCCTAAATACGAAGTATTATTAAAAAATATGTTTTAATATCTATTATATATTATTAAAAAATGAGACTTTCCGTGGGAGTGCGTGACTCAGTTCTGGCAGATAGGCTTTCTGGCTGGATCTGGACTGAATTTCTAGTCTGTGGGCATGAGGTAAATGTCACAAACTCAGGAAATTCTGCCATATATGAGGAGGAATGCTTTCCCAGTTGTGAAGTCGTAACTGGAGTGTCCGAGCATCTCCACAGAAGGCTAATCACCTATAGGTACTTCAGTGCGACTCCCTGTCTGACATGAACACGGACTGTGACTGAGTCAGCCTTAGATGCTAATTCGATGCAGTAGCAGCCAGGCCTCCCTTAACACATAACGGTTACATTCCAAGTGGGTTTGAATTATCTCTTGCAAATGATGCGATAATAAAATTTGGTTCCTTTGCAGGAATGCTGAAAAATACAGCGTTTGGTGCAACACTGACAATACTACGTATGCGATGGAGAGAGGGAGTTTTAGTAATGTAAGAAGTAACCATGTTGAAAATAAATAAATAAGTACTTTTGAAAATTGTGGATAAAACTTCCAGCTAAGCTAAATTCAAATTGAGATTATAAATAGTGCAGTTGAGAGAAGATAGAAAATAGTCATGCTGGGATCTTGGAATTTAGTTCTTTATTTAGTGAGGTACAATACTTTCCTATTGCAAAAAAAAGGTATAAAGGACGATCTTCTAGCATTCTTAGTGCCTAAGAAGTGATGAACAATTTTTGTCCTAAGTTATTAAAGAGGCAGAACCAATGAGGTCACAGAGAAAGAAAGTTTAGTTCCCTAGATATAGCAAGGACCTAACTTTTGATTATTAAATTATTAAATACTTAATTATTATGTTGAAATTTTGCAGAGTTTGAGTCCTTATAAAGTAGTAAACATCCAAATAATCACAGCGTGTATGCGGAAAACATGTTATGTGTGCTTAGTTTACTCCAGCTTTGTCCTAAATATATATAATAAATATATGTTATTACTTTAGTTTTGTCCTAAGTATGTGTTTATTATATAGCTCCTTAAAGTAAACTTTGAAGCAAGAACCAGAACAGAGCACTGTCTGGTATGAAATACAGAGCTATCAGTACAAACATAAAGACAGATACTTTCTGTAGTTAAATTTTAAAGTGTCTTTCATGTGTGTTTCAGTACAGAATACTTTGCAGTAAGATTCCAACGTATTGCAGTATAGCAAGAAACGTGGCTAATCCTCAGCAAGTCATGCAACGGTCTCAAATCCTGTGGTGAAATTCAAATGCAGTTTGCCTCAGCTGAGATACCATAACCAACGTGCTGTTGGTTATGTCCTCACTTCTGTTCTTTAAAATCACATTAAAAATAAATGCCAATCGCTGACAAACAGAATCATTTGTAACCTATAAGTGTAAGTAAAACTCCCACTGGAATGTGTTGGGCCACGATTTCATGCTGCACAACTGAACTTCTGGACGTTGGAAGACCTGGCTGCCCACACCAAGTGACCCAGAGGCCGGTAGATGGCTGTGTTTCACCTCTCTCGGCACCCGCCTTGCCTGCAAAACAACTCCTGGCCTCAGAAAGGGCCGTCGGCTCCCACCAGCATCCTCTGTGCTGCACTAGGCAGAGAGGCAAATGGGGGCGTTTCACCCCCTTTGGACCAACAGGGCGTTTTATCTGTATTATGATAAAAATATTCACATGCACGTGTGTGCATTGGTAGAACAGTCTTGGGATATAGAGGGGTGCTTTATTCTTTTAACTTCTTTCAAGTGTTGTCGTAGCATGGGTTTTGAAAGCGACTGCTCGTGGTTCTGTGAAGGACTGAATCTTGCTTTGTCAGGAACCAATTCAATACCCTTATGGAACCTTAAATACAGTTTTATCAAATTTGTATATGGATGTTAACATGTAGGAGAGATGATTAATATCCAATGTGCATAAAATGCTAAGGCACACCTATTAGTTGATCTGCCAGAAACATGAGGAAAGGATTTAGGATTGTTTCTATTATTTGCAATGGTGCACTGATGAAGGCATCAAAGCCTGTATTCTCTTGGTTCCCCCAGCAGTTTTGTTTCTGGCACAGTGTAGACTTGTCCAAAAGTAGGTAGGCTATTTTATAAGCTTGTTGATGTTCCAACAAAATAATTTATTTTTTTCAATAGTTGTTTATTCACTACCTCTATTCCCTCAGCTTGATTATTCAAGTTATTTTCTTAAAGACATTCCATGATGAGCAGTAATGATTACCTCAGAGCCTAAATTTTCATACATGATGTTAGGATTATTTTGATGAAAATAGAAGCAAATTATTTACAGGTTATCTTCCAGGTAGGCTTGGGAGGCCATGCTCTGTCCCAGTCAAGTCTTAAAATTAAGATTTTGGGCTTTATATGATTATCGGATTTTAGGAACAGTTTAATACTCTCTGAGGACATCAGATGGCGCTGTGTGGTTGTCAGCGAAGCCCAGAAGAAAATACAGTCAGTAACAAGCTTATGTGAAATTCATACACAAAGTTGCTAGTGAAAAACGTGACTGTATTTGTGATCTATATGGGGGATATGGGTCAACAATAATAGCTGCCATAACTCAGTCACGTGATAGGAATCATTGCTTAATGTACAGCTTTTAGGGGTAAATCACATTCTGAATTCCTCTCATAATTTGTGAGAAAGGAGGGGGGGAATCTTCTGCCTTTAATTTTTATGCTGAAGAAAAAGGCTACAGAGTAAAAAAAAAAAATTAAAGAGGATAATTTTTTTCATCTGGATGGTTCAAATGTAGATCAGCCTGAGATTCAATTTCCCTCAATGACCATAAAGCCTAGTATTTACTTTTAATAGGCTAGTGCCATTAATGTTTCAAACATAGGCCTGTCCTTCTCTCCCTGTAAACAGATTCGTACGCCAGCGTGGAGCACAGATGTAGTGTAAAATAAATGTGAAATTCACTCTTCTACTTCAATCATCCAGAATTAATATCACTCAGGCCTACTTCTGGAAGTCACAGAAGACAACACAGAATGCATTTTTCCAAAGCAAATACACCTTCCATTATATTTCTAGGATTTTTCTGACGGTGAGACTTAAAAAAGTACAGGCAAAGTATTTCACAGGCCAGGGGTTTATTGAGAAATATATTACATTTTTGCTGTGTTTCCTTTAATGTCATTGTAAATAGGTTCCTGTTCAAACAATAGTTTCAGCATATGTTTTAGTTTATTGAAGTAGGCTTTAGTTTATTGAGGCTCTGTCCTCTCAACTAATTACAAAATATTCAGCAAATATTTGAATTTACGACTTATCTCAGTCCCACAAATTAGTGCATCTCTTTGTTTAACAAATGGAGTTCACTGTTCTTGCCCTCAAGGTAAAGTATACAGTGCAATCTCTCCTCTGCAGGCAGTCTGAATACCAGCCTTTCCTAAGTGAATCAACAGTTGAAAATTATCTCTGTAAATCAGTAAAAGGAGAGAATTTGCCATGTTGCATGTAATACCCCTATTTAAGGCACAAACAGCTCAAAGCTCAATAATGATATTTCACTGAACCCAAAACATGGTTTGCAGTTTCATAGTAATTTAGTAGATTTTTATCACTTTGCGGTATAACATCCTATGCTGTGGGACTCAGAAAAACCTGTCAACAACTTGCCTTGTTGACAAAACAACAAAATGGGTTATCTTCTGAACTATATTGACTGCATTCCTTTATATCATATTCCTGAGTTTTTTAGATACATGTCCTCTCCTAATACTTTACGTTTTGAATGAAATTTAAATAAAATCTTTAATGTATGAAATTAAGTAAATGCTAAACAGAAACACTATAGGATTTTTCAAAAATAAGATAATAGCTCATTCAAAGCATCAAATATCTGGTTATGGATATGAGGTATTTTCAGGAGTACTATGAACTGCCTTGATTTTTGGCCTTTTTAATTGTTACATAATTTTAAAAATTTGTCTGCAATAATATTTGAAGACAAAATAAGAACTATGTGTTAAAGCAATAATCCTTGAGTATTCTTTGCAGAAATCAAAAGATCTTTTAGACTGTTACATTATCTACAAAAAGTTCTGACTTTTAGCAGTCACAAATCAATGTAACCTCCATGTTTTGATTTCAGAAAATGCATTATCCCATAATTATTATAGAATACACTCTAAAATGAGTGGAAGTACCTCTTCTGTATTCACAGTGTGCATGCGGCAAAATATCCCATAAATTCTTTCAAAATAGAAAGCTGTGATTGACATGAAATACATACATTTCTTACTTTTCCTCTCTCAGTTTTCAAAGAAATAACTATTTCCAGCCAGTATTTGACCTGTAGCATAGTGAGTACCTGTACTGGTGTCACAGGTGAAAAGAAATTAAAGTCTCTCCCATGAAGAGCGACTGATTTTTGTTGACTCAGTTGGGGAAGGGTGGGGGGAGAAGTGTGTTGCACAGAGTGGACTGACTATCCAATTGGCAAAGATGTTGTGATTTACCTTTTGCCCAAGTTCTGAGTACTGAAAGAGAAAGATCAGCTACAAAACCCTTTTTTTTTTCATTTTCACTTTTGCACTGTTGGCTTTTTAGCGCACCATCAGTGTAACTTCAATACTAGACAACTTGTTAGCTGTCTCTATTTCTCATTCTAATTGTCACTCACTTGATTGACCTAGCAAAGGGGATTTTGCCCGCTAATCTGTTTAAGTTAATAGTAGTACAAGCAGGGTGATGCATATTGATGATGGATTGCAAAGCAGAGTAGGGTATTTTTTTTTTCAATATTTACTATTTGGTATTTTTCTATATTTATTTTTGGTATTTATTTTTAAATGGGAAAATTAACTTTGGGAGCATCTAAAAAAAATGCAAGTTCAAGTCAAGTCCACTGAACACTTAATGCAATAAAACCCCATTGAAAAATGTTAAAATGTGTCACTACAGCATTCCTGAAATATTGTAGACTGATTTTTCAGATTAGATTCTTAAGGCATGTAGGTATGAGTTTAAAAAACGGTTGTTTTTTCAAGACAGCCATAAGGATATAATGATATTCAGAAACTAATTTACGGACACAAGCATATTTCTTTTGATTTGTTTTTCTGAGGAAAGGTTTTCGATGAATAATGGGAAGGTGTTGGATAGAGTCCCAGTGGCTGTTTGACAAAAATACTGATCAATACTGAGTTGAAAAAAAAGCTCTTTTAAACAAATAATGACTTATTTACTATCTTCTCAAAAATATATTGCAAGAAAAAAGCAAACTTAGTTTGAGAACTCTTCCTTCCACCTGTCCTACACGAATTGTTCCTCATGTGCTAACAAAGCAGCAAATGGACTTACTGGAAAGAAAACACTGGCCAGAAAATCAACACGGTTAAATTATGTTGGACATGTCTCAGGGTACAACTAGGTCTCTAGCACATTTGTTTAGTAAATGGGTCAGCTGTTTTGCAGCCAGGACACATCAAGACAAAACGTCATGTAAGGGAGGAAAGATACTACACAGTCATTCCTCTAAGAAAACATGTTGTTTCCGACTTAATGGAAAGCAGGACTAAGATATTTCTCAATAATGAATTGTGAAACCAGAGAAGAAAAGAAAAGGAAGCAATATGAAAGGATTAATTATTCACGGCTAAATCATGACCATGTAATCAGTAAAGCAAGCACAAATTTCCTGAGGTTCAAATACTTACGTCTTCTGCTAAGTAGTACCAGTGTTTGCAACTATAAATACAGCTAAGTAGCATTTACAAATGCAATGTGCAGATATTTGGTAATCATTAAGGCGATGTTGAAAATTGATTCCTTCATGAATATAAATATATACAGCGATCATTTTGTGTAACACAAGCACACGATTGAAAACTTGGGTTTTCTATTCCTCACCCATTTTTAGGGATAATGATCCTTTTGTTTTGTCTGCCCAATTAGCCAATTATGTTGAACATTGAAACTCTATTTATACATTGATATTATTTCATTACAGCCATTCTCATGGTTGAATTCTAAAAGCTAAGGCTTTTTATCTCAGGATTGACTAGGCTATTGCCAGAGTTGACTGATATCATCTTTTCTGACCCTTGAAGTTCTTGCCCAGAAACACAAGACAAATTTTTTCTTTTTCTGTAATCAAATATTCTTCTGACAGCATTTCAAGCCTATATGTACTATTATTAGTGACAAAAGGGAAAGGGTTGTTCTTTAGGCTGTTAAAGGATGAGGGATACCTGAATTGTGCTATGTGCTTCACCTATTGCGTCACGGACAACACATGCCCATCTTCACTCTTCGGTGTCCGTCTGTGATTAAGGCTGGGCCAGTTATCTTACAAAGTTCATACCAGCCATCTACTCATGCTGTATGGTCATATCTAAGGGAATCCTGCTCTGAAATTGTACCTCCAGGACCCTGTGAACTCATGTGTCATGACCAGGAAAAAAGACGCAAAGCAAGCTCAGTGTATGAGCAGCAGTGGCAAGGAGGTTCACTGGTAGTTTCCTGAGTCTATATTAACACCACCAATGAAGAAACAATAAAAATCACAGAAGAAGGTAGAATTTTATCCAGTTTTAATTTATTTTATTTTCACTCGTTAGGAAACAGAACTAACCCCATAAAAGGCAGAATCATGTCCTCTCTGTATCAGTATGGACAACAGAAGCACATTCTGCACATGATTCTTGATGGTAATACTGGATTTTGAAGGACAAACTTATAGCATCGGTCATCTTCTGAAAAACTGGCAGCCTGGCAGCTAACTCATTGATCATCAGTACAGTTACTGGAAAGCTGGCTCTCCCATGAACAGTGCTTCAGCTTCGCACAAGTGTCACATCAGTTGGATTTTTAGCATCATAAATACTCATATTTCCTTCTGGCAGTATCTTTGAACATGATGGGAACCTTCTGTTTGACCCAATGTGACCACATAAAAAGAGGATATACAGGTCAGGAACTCTCCATGTTTCAGGGCACAATGAGATGTAATTTTGGAATAATATGGTTTATATGGAATGCTTTTGTCTGTGTTTTAAGTACATATTAAGAAAAGTTGAAATATTGATCCTGCTGTACAGAAGTGAAATCATTTGCCTGAAATCACAAAGCTGACCCCAGTAACAACAGACCTAGCAATGAGCCCCAGTCCCACCATTCTCTTCATCATTTGGTCAAACATCTAATGAAATCAAAATCCTCATTCAACATTGTCTCATCACGCATGATGCTGCACAAAATCCAGCTTTCTCTGGAGAAGCCACAGTCTGGAGATGAGGAGCAGGGCATGAAGAAAGGTATGATTGCTGTTAATACAGATAGCATGTAGAGTGACATACTGAAATAATTTGCCTGGGACAAAGCCCATAGCAGAAAAGGGGGCCTGTCACCACTCTTCTAGCAATATTGAATAAGGCAGATTCTGACAACATAAGTTCCCCAGTAAGGAAGCATTGACCAAAGTCACTGAAATGGACTCCTTGTGTTTTGAAGGGTAGGGAACATTCATGCTTTCATTGTCTGTGACAAATACCACAGGCTTCTTTGCAGATATGCCACTGTCCAGCGACTTCATACTTTTCTCTGCCTCAGGTTTGTCATCCACAGAATAGGGAAAATTACGTTGAGTCTCTTTGCAAAGCACATTGAGATCTGTGGCAGAAAAGTGCTACATAACCACAAAACAGCTTTTATTGTTAGGCTATAGTTGTTGCGCATAATTCAGATGGTTACTGTGGCTTTTCCTTGTACTATTTGAGTGAAACTTCTGGCAGCCCCCATTGTGAAGCTGTTTCCTTACGCTCTGTTACTAGATGTAGCATCTCCATGCCTTGTCCCACTTTCCTGCCTCCCCTGAGGCCTGGCTGGAGCAGAGATCAATGGGCTAAGTGGGAAACACGTCCTGAAAATGGGAGGAGTAAGACACGTGTGCAAATTCTGGGAATCCACCTCGAATCCCTACCCCACCTCTTGCCACCACCTCCCAGTGCCCGCCCCCAGCTTCAGCCTGCTGCCTTAAACTGCTGCCGCCCTATGCTGGGTTGAACATTTTCACCTGCTGACTGCACAACTGCACCGAGCAGCCGTCAGCACCCAGTGGGACAGACGTGATGGGGCTGAGGTTACACAGCTGGACTCCCCTGGGGTCCTTCCTCTCCCTGCTCTTCTCTGCCAGCATGGCGGTAAGTGAAGAGACAGTGTCAGAAAACACGTTAGCACAGACAGCACTGTCAGAGAAAATCCATTGAAAATGGTCTTGTTTCTTCTCTTCAGTACATTCCTACCAGAGAAAACTGCTGCATATTGGATGATCGATTTGTAAGTACCTGAACAATTTTCTTTTATCTTAAGAGTGTCATTAAAGCTTTCTTATGCTGATTATTAACTACCGTTATCACTTGAACCTCATTGTTATTTTCAATACTTATTAAGTGTGCTGTGCTTAAACCTGTTATTTATTAATAGCAATATATGCTTGGTAAAAATGTGCAGGAGGCTGCACTGTGGATGAAAGCACATATCCAGAAGGTGCTACAAGTAATAGCATACACTGCTTTCTTCCTATGCATGCCCATAGCGTGAAAGTAAACTGCCTCTGTAATTACAAATACAGCAGTGTGGCAAATGCCTGTCATTTTTTATCCACTATCATTTGTGTCAGCAGTGCCTGAAAGTTCCTCTGCCCAAATGTTCTGCTCTCCTTTCTTTGGTCCCAAAACATTGCCAACTATTATTCTTTCCTCTTTAGGGTAGCTTCTGCCCAACAACCTGTGGCATTGCAGATTTCTTTAATAAATACCATCTCACTGTGGATAATGAACTGCAGGAAATGGAGCGCATTTTGCAGCAAATTTCTAACTCCACAGTGACAGCAGAACATCTGATTCAGCACATCCAAGGCCTCTACCCTTCAGAGAAGCAGACATTACCAAGTGAGAATATAGAAATAACTACACAACTGAAAAATACAATTTATGTTGTTTTCATTTTTAAATTAAATAATTGCAATTATTTTATACCTTTATCTGTTTTACAGATTCAATCGATGATCTTACTCAAAAGTCCAGGAAAATAATTGAAGAAATTATCAGATATGAAAACACTATATTGTCTCATGAAAATACTATACAGTAGGTATCTTCCACCTTTTATGCTATTGACGGTACAAATTGTTTTGTTTCTGTTCTTTTATCAAGTGGCACCAAGGCGCTCTCAGAAATGTTTTTTTGGTGCTGACGTGGACAATTTTGCTCACACTGTCATTAGTAGTTGCGTAGCAAGGCACAGGAGGATCATGAGGATCTTGATACTGAATTCTCTGCTCATCTGCTTGAGCTGTTAATTGTGCAAGAAGTGCAAGATAAGAATGCCATGAAGCCTGGAAATATTTCTATTTATGTTTCTTTTGCTGTAGCAGCTATCCCTAAATTTTTTTTCATGACCTCTGGAGGTCGTGAGTTTGTGCTATAATGCAGAGTATGTTGAATGTTTGTACAATTATGCACTCTGACCAATTTTGTTGCATATATCCATGAAAATCAGCTCAGTTACATTGTTATAAATCATAAGTAACTTTAAGCTGTTCTAAATTGACATTGAAAATAAAATTGAAAACATCATTAATGTTTCCAAATCGTAAGGATATGTTTTTTGACCTGTATGTAAAAAATCTCCACTTCTGTAATATTATGTCAAAGGTTATTTAGGCATTCTGACACTTACAGCAGTTTATTTACAGAACTTGTGTTTTACAAATAAATCTATAATTAAAGAGGACTAGTTTATCATTTACTTTAGGAGAGCAAAGTAAAACTTTCCATGGAGTTATATTCATACATTAATAACTAGTTAGAGTTTTGCTGATTAGAGTCAAGTTTTGCACAAGATTAATCATGTGCTTTCCAATTTTGGCTAGTTTTCTTAACATTAAATATCAGTGCTAATAGAGGCACCCCCTTTCACGGGGGTGCATGTAGCAGCATGCTAGATAGATGAAGCATGTGTACAGGGGAATGTGTATCACATATTCAGAAGCAGTGGAGTCAACAACCCATTTTTATGTCTTTCTGTCCAGACAATTGACAGATATCCACATACTGAATAGCAACAGGATCACACAGCTGAAAGAGAAGATTACCCAGCTTGAGTTACAGTGTCAGGAGCCATGCCGAGACAGGGCTGAGATACAGGAGACAAGTGGAAGAGGTATGCAAAATGCTTTATATATGGTGGAGGGTTAATCCCGTTACAAGTGTCGCCAGTTGGCGTCACAGCAATGAGTTATTTGTAATCTTATGGGCTATAGATTTCTGCAAAGATATATAAAATTGCAAGTTACAAAGCTGGTTCTTGGACAATTGTCAGTGGCAAGTAGACATTCTGCAAACAAGGCGTTCAGGTGGGACACAGTTCTTGCATGGCCTTTTTGGCCAAAATAGAATTATCCCAAAATGTATGCTAAACGTCAGTAGACTTTCAGTGGAAAAACAGAAGGTAACTCATTACCACATTTCTACTGAGTCATGCAGAAAAAAAAAATTAATTATTCCCTTAGCTCCAAAAGTGTTCTTTTTTGTTGCTATAAAAACTAATGCAATGACTATGTTTTACATTTAAGTTGCTTAAACTCTATGTGAGACTAAAATTCATCTTCATCTTACGCAAGTCCTGGGACGCTCAGAAGGATTTTTATGGTAGTGGCGTTGAAATATGTGGACTAAATAGCTAACTTTGCAACAGTGGCATTTAGATTAAACGTATTTCTTGCATTAAGAAAGTTAGAATATAAAATATATGTGAGGACAGAATTGTAGCTAGATTAATCATGATCCTTTGAATATCTTTACTTCAGATTGTCAAGACATTGCAAATAAAGGTGCCAGGAAAAGTGGTCTTTACTTTATCAAGCCTCAAAGAGCCAAGCAGTCATTCCTAGTCTACTGTGAGATTGACTCATACGGCAACGGCTGGACAGTATTGCAGAGGGTATGTCTCTTATGTGTTATTACTATCAGCAGGCTTATAGCATCAGCATGGTTTTGTTTACCTACACAAGATACGTATCTTTTTGACTGAGGGTTTTATTTCTGGTTTGGTATTTTTTCCCCCCAGAGACTGGATGGGAGTGAGGACTTCAGTAAAAGTTGGGTTCAGTACAAGGAAGGATTTGGACACTTGTCTCCAGATGACACCACTGAGTTCTGGCTGGGCAATGAGAAGATCCATTTAATAACAACACAGTCTACTCTGCCTTACACCTTACGAATAGAGCTGGAGGACTGGAGTGGCAAAAAAGGGTATTTGCTCATGATGCTTCTGAAAATGACAGCTTAAAACCTACTGCTCCCATTGCTGCATCAGTTTGTACAGCTCTGAAAAAATTATGAGCCCTTAGACCTGCTAATATGCATAGGACGCTGCTTTGGCTCCTGAACTTAGATCTGTGACAGCAGTCACTGTGGGACTTGTTGCCAGGCACATGTGCATGTCTGAAGGCCACATGCTGTCAGCACTCATTTATTAGGCAGAAGGAATATGCTTCTTCTCTTCAAGTTTCTTCAAGTCTTATGTGTCTTATGGGCTACATGATAGTTATAAGTCCCTTCAAAATGCGCTATTCTGTTCTATTCTTTTATTTTCTATTCTGTATATTCTTTTCTCTGGGAGGACTTATTGTCTTTGTTATTTCTGGAGACATCCACTCATTCCAACAAGATTTTTCTCATGTCCTAAGTAAGCCTCAGCACTATGGACCTGGGAGATGCAGATATGTGTGTGTGTGTGAGTGTTTTTGTAATGTAGATATTTCATACATCGGTGAAGGCTGCTAGTCAGAAAGTACGTCTGATACTGGAGCACAAAAGTTGGTTGGATGTATATCATTGAGCTGAGACCCACAATCACATAAAACCAATTCCTTTTAAAAAGCTAGGATCTAATGAATGCCTTTTTGCAGTTCTAACACCTATGCATTTTCCATTTGTGCGTGACTCAGAATGCAGCATGCTCATATTCACCACTCTCCTTTGTTTACAGCACTGCTGACTATGCTGTATTCAAAGTGGGAAGTGAAGAAGACAAGTATCGACTCACTTATGCCTACTTTCTCGGTGGTGAAGCCGGGGATGCCTTTGATGGTTATGATTTTGGAGATGACCCAAGTGATAAATCCTTCACCTACCATAATGGCATGCGGTTCAGTACCTATGATAATGACAATGATAACTATGCTGGCAACTGTGCTGAGCAAGATGGATCTGGATGGTGGATGAATAGATGTCACGCTGGCCACCTCAATGGCAAATATTATACAGGTGAAGTGTCTTCTAAATACTTTTAATCAAGGACACCACAATTTAGTGGCAAAGAAAAATGAGTCACTTTCATTGAGTGCATTTTACCATCTGGGTTTTCCAAAGCTGGCAATAACTGTTAACACCAGCAGTAGGAACTTATGGTTGCTCTCCATCCCAAAGTGGGAGAATCAATCCTGAGAGAAGAAAACTAGGAGAAGAAAGGCAGTGAATGGGGCCTGTTAGCATGCCCAGGGGTGCCATGGAAGTGTTAGTGCCAGAAATATGAATGGACACATTAACTATTTTAGAAAGCAACTAACTGTTTTACTCCAACTGATATTTTTTAGGTGGTGTGTACACATCAGAAGATGCTGGTCCATCTGGATTTGACAATGGCATTATCTGGGCGACCTGGCGTGACCGGTGGTACTCGATGAAGAAAACCGCAATGAAAATCATCCCATTCAACAGACTGTCAGTAGATGGACAGCAGCACAATCTGGGCACCAAACAGGTTCGACCACAGGGCCAAGGAGATATTTAAAATAATGACAAAATATAGTGGTAATTTCAAACACTGAGCATGGACAGCTGAAGTGTTAAGCCCACTTACAGAAGTTGGCTTTGTTTGCCATTTTGTCACAGAAATATTTGTACTTCAATTTCAGTACACCTTTTGCATTACTGTTTCTTTTAACAGATAAATAAATGGATAGTCTCAGATGATCAGAAATAATCCCTTGCCCTTATGTGTATTAAATGCTAAATTTTTAATTTCCAACTAGTATAACTATGTATGAACACTATCAACATGTCATCATAGCCTTATGTATGTCTTTCTTTAGGAGAACATTAAAATATTCTCTTTTTCTGTTGTAGGTTGGAGATGCGTAAAGGACAATTTCACAAAGGCTAGTCTGAACAAGGAAAGCAAATCTTTTCTCTCTTAGACACTGAACTTTCCTAACATTACAGAGTTCAGTTTTGACTATAAAACACCACTGACTGTAAGATGCCCAAAACTCTTCCCTGAACAGTCCTTACCTCTGTAGATGGTTATTTTTTTCTGTACACATTCTCAATAAATTTTTGATTATTACAAAAAAAATCTGAACTTGTTATCTGTTCTCTACAGTTGGCCAAACAAAACTAAGAAAACTTTGGATGGTTGGAAGGTTACTCTGATCAAGCCTATTTGATTCAATACTTTCTGAACTGCACACCAGTAGCTTCTGCTCTTTATTTAGAGACACAAGTTGGAGCTATTTCTCCATAAAATGTGGCTTGTTTCCAAAATCTTTCAAGTTTTCTAATAAAATTGTTTTGTGACATAAATCAAAGCACATAGCAACTTGGAAGTGACCTATTTTACTGCTGAAGACTACGTAACTGAATTTAGCACAAAGTAGTGTTCAATCAGGACGTGTTAGGAAGTATACTATCAATGACCAAGAACAGTGTTTTACTCCAGAGCATACATACTAACAAGTTGCTTAAATTTTACTCAGAATAAGTTTCATTTGCTATATGACACATAGTAGCACACCGTACAGCCATTGTTCCCGAATATCCCCCTTTTTTAATAAATATTTAAAAATTGATCTAATATATCTAGTGTCATTATCCAACTTAAATTTCACAGCAGCAATTAATTGTATTTTACTTGCATTTTCTTTTTCTGGGTCTAGTAATAATCTCCCATGTGATCCGCATAAGCAAATTCACAGCACAGGTCAAGACCTGCAAAGAGTTTGCGATGCTGTCTGAATGTACTTGCTCAAAATCTGGTGGGTGCATTTGAGCAGTGCATTAGCAAATCACATTAGGCTTGTAGACAAATTTCTCAACAAAAAATACACTCAGAGGTAGAAACTATCTCTATTCTCAAGTTGATATATTAAGAAGTGAAACACGAAGTGTATCCCGATCTTTATGTTTAGCTACTTGTGAAAGAACAGAAATTTGTCTGGTATTTCTGAATAGCACATTTAAATGCTTTATTTTAAAGACAGGGAGACATTACACTAAATAAGACAGATCCTAAAGTCAGTTTATGCTATCTCAACAGTCTTCCAATTTTGGTGCCCAGTTCTCTAGTGAGGCTGCTGAGCCTCTTCCCTGGATCTGAGTCTCCACAGCATGATAAAGTGCTGACTCCCTCTCATTTTTACCAGGGGTCCGAATTAATTGAAGTTTTACTCTTGGGCCACAATCTAAGAGGAAGATTTGTTTCTCAGGAGTAGTGAGAAGCCATCATTAGTGTAGGGTCAGATGGGGCTAACAGCTGTTTGAGATGAGGGATGACCCCTCCACACCACTGAACCGGTATGTTTGCACAACTCTGTTGCACTCGTGCAACCAGCCACGCTGCACAGCTCACCACCAGCCTTTACACCCGATTCCTCACCAGGCAAAGCAGTTTTCCTGAACGTTTTGGAGTGTAAGGCCTTTCCCATGGCTCCTTGTAGATGAAGCAGTATGTGTAGAGAGGCTGGAGAGAAGGATGCAAGGGAAGGGCTGGCAAGCCCAGTCTGACTCTGATTCTGCATGCAGCCACTTGAGGGGCATTGGCCGAGTCCCTCCCACTTGCTGTTTTCAATTTATGCCACTTATGGCATGACTTTAAGGTTGATATTACTTATATATTTGCAACATGTATTTTAAAAATATTCCTTTCCCATCTGTCATTTGGACTTCTGTGTCCACACTGTGTCTGAACTGTGATTTGCTTCTCCTGATTTAACTTTTGGCTACAATGATTTTAGTTCATAATCTGCTGTAACTGCACACATTCTATTGGTGTGAGCTGGCATTTTATGGATTGCTCACCATAACTAAGATTGGCTTATTCTTCCAGTTGTTTTGTTGATTGGTGTCTTAAGTTTTCACAAATCATTTTAAACTCTGGACAGGAGCATTTGCTCTGGTGGTCAGGAGAGTCAGGGTTAGTGAATCCAAAAAGCCTGATCTTTCAAATAAGTCCTATGCCAGAGTTCATCAGTGAGTCAGGCAGGATCCCAGCCCACAGTTATATTCTCTGGCCCCTGAAAGAAATCTGGCAAGAGTCATGCCTTTGGCATCTCCTTTCTACCGTGTCCAACCCTCTGTCTATCAGAAACAGGATTGAAAAGACCTCCTATTTCTTCTAACTCTTAAAAAGAGAATAATACTCTCTGTACTATTTTTTGCAAGCAAATACATTGCAACTGAACTTAATGCCCCTATTTTGTATGCCGAGATCTTGTCTTTCTCTTCTCTAAATTAGTCTTTATTGTACATGACCCTCAGACCATAGCCTACAGTAAAAGTTGCCTGTATTTAGAAAAGTCTGTCCCTCTCAGTTTATAGAAGTTTATTATAGGACTTAGTGGCCTTTCTTTCACACCTTGTGCTTGCAGTGACTCTTCCAAAGACCACTGTAGCACAGAACAGAGGAATATCACTCAAAGGGGAAAAAAAGTGGATAAGGAAAGGATAAAGGAAAAAAGAGTCAAAGTGTGTGGACTGGAGGACTTTCTGGATTCCTCAGTCCTGGAATACTGCATGGGGAAAGTGTGGAACCAGGTGCTGGGACTGCTTAGTAATGACTTCAAAAGAGTTAGGTAGCCTGAGGACATATGAAGAGAAAGTGAAGATGAAAGCTGAGTCTGAAGGAGAATGGAGTCTAAGACAAAGCATCCAGAGGAGGGACATGAATGAGCAGCTAAGAGGAGCAGAAGGCACCACTTGGAAACTGGTGGTGGAGACTGGTGGTAAGGCAGGAGACAAAGGCAACGTTGGGCAAACAAGGTGGAACTCACATACAGGGCACACAAAGCTGAGCTAAATCCCAGACTCCCTGACTATTACTGTGGCGTTCAGCCAAGAGCAGGGCAGATGAAGTAGTGAACTGCACTTCTGTCCTTTGATCATGAATTAAAGTTAAATCCAAAGTTTGCTAGCTCTTGGCCTCTAGCCTTTCAAACAAACACTGGGAGAAGTGACTGGATGATCGCAACAAAAGGTACAGGCTGAAGGTCAGGCACAAATTCAGCCCTCAACTGGAAGGCTTGAGAAGCTCCTCCTTCACCCCAGCCTCCCTCAGCAGTTCCCTTCACACAAAGCAGGAAACCCCTCTTAGCTTACCTAATGTTTATGATCAGTTATCAGCTTTTTCCTGTCTCTCTAGCCTTGGTGGCTGAGTTTTCCTTGGACCAGTGTTAAGTTTACTGTGTTTGAGTGTCACCAGAGAGCTGTGCCCTCCATCAGGGTCAGAGGAGGCCTGGAACATGCTACTTGCCATGTCCCCTATTACACTGGTGGCTGGTGCCTGGGACACGACCTAGCAAATTGTCAGCGTGGTGGCAAAGGCCAGAAACTCTTTTGCTTTACGTGCTCTTACTACTTTCGATTTTTAAGGCCTATTAAATTACAAAAATAATGTTCACGTATTATTGATGATCACAAAATCAAGCTCCTACAGACAGGGAAAAGTTAGAAGCAAAGTGACATGTCACATCACATCTGAATGACGAGGGATGCTTTAGTGGTTGCATAGGTTGTAATGCATACAGCGAGGAACACCTGGTGGGATACAGTGGTCTTTTACTTACAGCTGATATCCTGCAAAATTAGGTGCTATTTCTGTCCTGATCACCTTGCTCTTGTGGCACCAAGGGCAAGACACTCAGGTGTCTCAGAGCTATCTGCTGACTGTTCCCCCTGAGCCACAGAGCCCCCCCAGTGCAAGAACAGAGATGCAGCTGCCATCAATGGGGTCTGCACATATGGTGTGCTCTGAAGACTCAGACCTTGGGAACAAAATGGATTCCAAAAATTAATAACTACTTTTTGACTTGACCTCCTCGCTTGGTTTCTGCAGCTATGTAAAGGAGAAAGTCATGGCCGAGGAATCAATGTTTATAAAGCACCACAAGAAAAGTTTTGAAGCTTTAAGCAGTCTGCAAGAGCATCCTCATTCAATGAAAAGAGTGTACAGCTCTGGGCAGCTGCTTGCCTGTGGAGCACCATCTATGCTCAGTGTGAGAAGGAAGGGGTTCAGTGGAAAAAACATCATATTGGATCCTGCAGTAAAGCACAGACCATGAATGTGTGCACAAGGAGAACCCATGGAGGGGTTTGGACACTGGGACATTTTTTGTTAAAGTTAGTTTGGCCTTCTTGTTGCTGAATTCAGAAGAGCTTTTGTTGCATGAGATTCAACAGAAGACTCTACAGAGTTAAATATAAGTGAAACGCTTTGTCATGCAAAGCTGCATCCTGGTGGTGTAGGTGTTAATCAGTGTAGTACCATCTTACTGAGCTCTTCTGCTCAGGCTATGGCTTGTTTTCAGTGATATTGGTATAAGTTAGGTTTAAGAAGGTTTTCCTAGACAAGAAAAGCATGAAGTGCAAGGCCAGAAATAGGAGGAAACAAAGGGTCCACTTCAACTGCAGTAAGTTTCACATGCAGAGGGTTCAAGCCTGCTGAAGGCGGAAAACAAGAGGAAAAGCAGAGGAAAGGAGGATAAGACAAAACCTGTGAGGCTGATGGAATGTATCCAAAGCTGAAGTCAGCTATTTTGAATTTATTATGTTTTACAATGTCAGAGTTAAGCTTAAATGTGTTCCTGTAAAGCAGAATGTGATAAGATGTTGTACCCTTTCGGCGACAGAGAGTTTTGTGTGTGTTATGCAGTTTTAAAAAGCCAAGAGAGTTTTGTTTTTTCAACTGAATACATCCACATTTACTCTAGCAAAGGTTTTTTTGCTCATTCCTGCTCACTGCAGTGCAGCTTTTGAGATGGGCACCATCTCTCAAGTGTCTGACAGCCATGTATGACCCTCCCCAGTATTAGTAAGGCTTGTTATAAAGATCATGGAAGCAAGACATTATCGAAAGTTGCCACACAGACTACACCCATTATATAACCTATTAGGGAGACATGACTCCTTAGGAAGATTTAATTATGCTTAAGATCTCTTCTGAGACATTTTAAATTACCACTGTACTGTGCTCTTCGTAAATATATATTTTAAACTAATCCTACTTGATAAAAATTATAATAGACTATTGGTGTAAGAAACAGCATAATGTTAAACACATCATGTATTCCACAAATACCACCAAGACCATAAACTGATGCAAGTTGGTCTCTGCACTCTTCAGGGATTAATTTTAGTTGATGACCACATGGTCACAGATAAACTGCATTAACCTTTTGTAGACTAGTACTTGTTTTGGAACATTCAGTGGGTTTCACAGCAGTGCAACATAGTCACACAGAAAGAGCATTCCTTTTTCAGATGTTTGATTATGCAGCTAAATGCCCATCACACGGAGCGTGTGTCTTCCAGAAAATGAGCATTGCTGGATCCCACTAGGTCCTGCACACATCTTAGTTGAACATCCAGTGACGAGAAACGACTGTAGACAGATTTTTTTCCTGGAACTCATGGTGTTGCCGGCATGTTGGTGTTGTACAAACTTATCTGGAGCAAATAACATCGGAAACTTGTGCAAGAGGCCTTAAGTAATCACTGAAGGGGGAGGGGGGTAATTGGCCTGTTTTTTCTACAAACAGAGGGGAGCGTAATGATTAATCTCAGCTTCACATTCAGGTTTAAATTGCACCAAAAGACTAGTGAAGAGCATCCTTTCAGTCCGAGTTCTTGCTCTTCTCCTGAAGATGATACTTTTGAGGATCCTCTGTGTTTTGCTGGGCCTCAGCATAGCTTGGGTATGAGTTTACTTACTTGACTCTTTTCATATCTTTCTGTTTTGAACAGTAAACATTTATTTAATGTTCATTCATAAATTTAGATAATTTTTGGCTGTCATCTAGCTTGTAAAATTCAATGCACACATATATGCACAAGCTTGCTTTAACCACCTCACTGATGGACTTTCATTACTAGTTCTTGACTATCCAGCTCTCTATGGTTTTGCTTAATTTGCTTAATTGCTGAGTCTGCCTGGCTTCAAGAGGAGCAAAACATATATTAACATGAATTCACAGATTCATACGTGATGCTTTAAGTCTTAAACAACTTATTGGATGCTAGTGACTCCAGCCACTCAAGAATTTTCATGTTTATTAGGATGAATTCTACTCTCCTTTGGACAGTGTTTCAGGAGAATTTTCCACCTACAAATGACACACAGTACCTTTATTATGAAATACACATTTAAAAACAAGGATTCTTGTGGCAACATCAGCTTGTTTCTAGCAGAAACTAGAGCTAAATAAGAATCAAATTTTAAATAAGGAAAGATATAAAATTGTTTTTCAACCATGCTAATATAACCTTGCCTTTTCCTCACTGAGCTCTCCATCTGTAATCTTATGTTAAATTCTTTACATTTTTCTTTGTGACTATTTATTTTCTGAAGGAAGTGCATGTTTTAACAAGTGACAGAAATTATAGGAAGCAGTTGGGACAAAACAGAAGCAGCCATATTGGAGCTGTCAGAGCCCAAAGGGCATTTGTGGGTTTATGTCTAACTTTTAGGAGGCACTTGGGTTGGATCAAATAATTAATTAATAAAACTAGTGTGAATGTGCTGATTTTAATAAAGACATTCCAGTTCCCCAGGGTGGTTCTGACCCTAGAGGCTAGAACTAAGATTGCCTTCTCAGCCTCAGAATTAATCATTAATAATAATAAATAAATAACAATTAATAATTTAAAGCATTAACTATGATGTTTGAAAAGTACAAAAGGCATGCAGAGGAATCAAGTCAGACCTAATTACATTTCAAACCCTAAGCAGGGCTTTTTTATGAACAAGAATAATTTTACAGTCTTTTACTAAGTGATAACACTGTAGGAATCCTTACTGTGTTTTGGCTTAGAATTAGTCTGTATATATCACTTTTCCTTCTCAGACTTGAAGAAAACCTCAGTATATTTATTTCTATGATTTCCATAAGCACAGTGAAATCCATTCATGACTGGCATTATTATTTTAGTTATTAGTTTCTTGCTCTTTTGCCAGGCAAAACAGTGTTACAAGCCTGCAGTTAGCAACTATGATTAAAATCAGGAACACTAATGGGAAACCTCTTCATATATATCTTTAAGCCAGTTTTGTGTAGACTGAAGGTGGTAAAGTGAAAATAGGAATTTTAAAGTATGGCAGCAAATAGAAATAGAACATTGAATTTTTAAAATATTTGCTTTAACTTACCCAGTTTCAATCTAATTTCAAGTTAATTTTATATTTACACACAGAACAAAATATTTATGTAGAATGATATTAGCATAAAATATCGTGAGCATCACTAGCTCTCTACATAGCTGCATTAATTTTAAGAGATATAAGCTTTATTCTGAGAAAACAAACAAAATCATAACTTACAGTAAATGTTGAGAATAAAATCCTTGCACTGTTTGGTGTAATGCTTACCAGATGGCTGTGATTGCCACACATCAGCTGTGCTACAGCATTATCTTTCTGTTCTCTTGGCAGGTGTTTAGTTAATCTCGGTTTTGCTTTTCCCCTTTTTCCTGCTGGCAGGCACAAGATGGAGAGAGCACCTTTGAAGAGTTGGGTGCAGGAGTGCGTGGCCCCAGGATTGTGGAGCACATGTCCCAGTCCACCTGCCAGTATGAGAAGAACTGGCCCATCTGTGCTGACGATGACTGGGTGAGCTCTTTGCTCTGGGGTGAAAATGGGGCATGTCCGCAGGGCACTCACAGACCTCAGACAGATCACTGCTGTAGGTGCCACACAGCCTCGGCTGTTAGGTCTGAGGAAGGAGAGGTAACACTTCACTTTGGGGCAGCCTGGGGAGAACTGTTGTGGGAAAGAAAGAAAGAAAGAAAAAAAGAAATAAAGAAGAAAACAAGGAGAAAGAAAGAGGGAGAAGCTTGCAGCAGTGCAGAATGAGAAGAGAAAGTAAGTCTGGAAAAGAGATTAAATTAAAGAAGGTTAATCCTAGAAAAACAGAAGAAGCACTTCTTTTCAGAATTCTGATATTGCCATTTCTGGAGCTGGTAAGAGAAGGGCACTGGAAAGAAAGATCTGAGACAAAGAAATAGCTAGAAATCACATACTCTTCACTAGTTATTTTTTAGGAAGTCAGATTACAAGATGCCCTGTAAAAGTTTCATAGTGATTGACTGGAGAAGAGGAGTCTGACGGAGACCTCATTGCAGTCCACAAGTTCCTCATGAGGGGAAGAGGAGGAGCAAGCACTGTTCTCTTCCCTGTGGTGACCAGCGACAGTACCCAAGGGAATGGCCTGCAGTTGTGTCAGTGAAGGTTTATGTTGAATATTAGAGAAAAGATTCTTCACCCAGGGTGGTTGGGCACTGGAACAGGCTCCCCAGGGAAGTGGTCACAGCACCAAGCCTGAAAGAGTTCAAGGAGTGTTTGGACAATACTCTGAGGCACACGATGTGACTCTTGGGGATGTGCACTCCCGTGCAGGGCCACTCGATGATCCATGGGGGCCCTTCCAACTCAGGATATTCTGTGACTGTGTGACTAGATGTCTTCACGTATAAACTATTAATTTCTCTCTTTCTTGCCTTTTGCATCTCAGTCCATTGCTATGCTACATTTATTTGATGGCATCTTGGCAAAGAGCCTAACTCTGTAAGAACATTCAGCTTTTCTGATGAAAACTTCACTTAAAACAATTGGCCTCTAATATCCTTGCTCAAACTGGACAACAGACTTGTTACAGAAGCCCTTTAGAAAATATGTGTGCGTGTGTGTATACATATATGAAATAAATGTATATGTATATATAATCTCACCCATGATGAACAGAGGAGAGAGAAAGCTGGAAGTTTACTTGTTCCTCACCCCACCATTATGGCAACTTTTCAAGGATAAGCTTTACTGATCAGGGGTTTTTTTCATCATTACACAAAATATTTACTTGTGAGGATTTTAACACAATTATTTCCCTCTTCCAATTTTAGGGTGCCAAATGTCCATCAGGCTGCAGAATGCAAGGACTGATTGATGAAATGGACCAGGATTATAGCCGCAGAATAGACAAAATCAAAAAACTCCTCACAGATAATCAAAACAACTATAAAAAATCCAATCAGATAATTGTGGAAACTGTAAATGTACTAAAACCAAACCTGGACAGTGCTAATAGTGAGTATCTCATGCACCCAGTTTTATTACCCATTGCTGAATTATTCATTTTTGGGAATAAGCAATATGCAGTGAAAATATGTGCTGCACTGGACATAATTGTCAAGAACCAGAATGAACAAAATAATAGACTATTAACTGCTAGTTAGTAAAAACTAATGCAATTTTTATCTGCTCAGTACTATGAGAAATATGTTCTAAATTACATGTTTAATTACATATCCTAAAATATGATACACATTTAGGAAAGAAAATCATGTGCATAACTGACTGTGAGGCATTTCTGTTTCAGAGGTCGATGAGACTTATGGTCTTGTGTCAGGAGAGCTGAGACGGAGAATTGTGACGTTAAAACAGAGAGTTGTCACTCAAGTAAACAGAATTAAAGCTTTGCAGAGCAGCATCCAGGAACAAGTGGTGGAGATGAAACGCTTAGAGGTATGTATCTGCCACACAGTTTCTATTCTTTCCAGGGCTTAACTACAGAAAGAGGATCTATCCCTTATACTGTACATGGTGAGCAGTGCTCTCTCTGGAAGAAAACATGATACAGCTCTCACAGGATCTGATTTGCTGAGACAAATCCCCAGATGAGTTGCTTTCTGTGCATCTTGGTTTTCTATTTCTGCTCTGTGGGAACCAGCGTGAGCTCCATAGGACTCCTGGTCCCATCTGCTGTTTCTGCTCTCAGTTATCTGCTGATAACTAGTTCTGGATGAGGCACTTCTCCTCCTCTAAGGACCTGCTGAGCAGTTAGGAGGTGGACGTGCTCTGTCCATCCCCACGCTGCCACTGCTGCTCACAGCTAGGGCTGGCATTAGAACCCGCATTCCTAGATTGCAGCCAGTTCTTCTGATGGTAATGCGAGGAAAGGTCCTGGCACAAACAGCAGTTTTGCTCAAAGGCCTATTTTTGATGCCTATATCAGAAATCCAGCATTTGTATCATTTGAGAAAGCAATGGTAACCCCATAATGGCAGGCCTCACAGCAGGGCTATGACAGCCTCTGGGACAAGTCCAGTGTCTTCCCCTCTCCTTGGTGAATCCATTTCTGCCCTGGTCCACAGAGAAAGCATTCCCAGCTCTGCAGTGCTCCTTCCAAACCCAGGAAGACACCCCTATACCCTGAGAATAAAGGGAGCAGAGATCCGGAACATGCTACAGTGGAACTCCACAGAACTCACGCACTGTGCTATTGCATGTGTTGTATTTACAATGGAAATAAACCGATGATGATTTCAAAACTGAACTTTGGGAAGTTCAGCAGTAGGTGGGAGGTACAAGGGCAGCTCCCATCTTTTCCCTGTTCAGTAAAGGATGCCCTTGCTTGAGGAAGTCAGGAGAGCTCCCTAACCAAATCATTTCTCTCTGGTTATGTAGGTGGACATTGACATTAAGATACGAGCTTGTAAAGGGACCTGTGCTAGAAGTTTTGATTACCAGGTGGACAAAGAAAGCTACGACAACATCCAGAAGCAGCTTGCCCAAGCCAACTCCATCAACTTGAATCCAGAGCTTCAAACAACCACCCTGAGCACACTGAAAATGAGGCCACTTAAGGACTCCAATGTTCCTGATCATTTTAAGCATAAGCCTCTGCCAGAAATGCAAGCTCTGAACATAATTAATGACATCAAGCAGATGCAAGTGGTATTAGAAAGACCAGAAACAGAGACAAACCCCTCCCGAGGCGACAGCCCATATCACAAGTCAGAATCAAGGGGGGATGGACCTCCATACACCAGCAAATTAGTTTTGCCTACCCATGGGAGAGAAACCCTTAGTCTGGAAGACAAAACCTCCTCTGCTGTTCGTAGATGCACCAAAACTACCACCAAAAAAATTGTCAGTGGCCCTGATGGCGCCAGAGAAGAAGTAGTTGAGAAACTAATTTCTTCTGATGGCTCAGACTGCTCCTATTTACACGGAGCAGGAAATGTTGGAGGGGAAGGGACCACCTACCATTTTAGTGGTGCAGATGGCGGGCACAAGCTAGAGAGGTTAATTCCTGAGCTAGAGTCATTTTTTACCCCCGATTCTGCATCCACTGCAAGTAAGCACGTTAGTGGATCTAGCAGCTTTACAACTAGTAGACACACAACTGGCACAGGCAGTGCCAGTCATTTAGGGACTTATGGGGCAAAAGACAAATTTGCAGACTTAGGAGAGGTGGAGGAAGATGACTTTGCAGGACTTCACCCATCTGGATTCCCATCTGGCAGTGCAAGTCACTCCAAGACCAGCACCTCTTCTAGTTTCAACAAGGGAGGCTCCACTTTTGAGACCAAATCAATAAAGACCCGTGAAATAACTGAGCAGCTAGGTGGGGTGGAACATGATCAGAGTGCAGAGGACACCCCAGACTTTCAGGCACGCAGCTTCAGATCATCAGGAGTGAAGCGAAGGACAGCCAACACTGGGAAAGGTAGTTATTGAGGCAGTGGAGCTGAACTCCATAACCAAACTGACACATTTGTTTTAGATACTCTAGTACAACAGTGTGATGATAAAATGTAAGCACTGTGTCTGTTTTTTGCCACCTCAGAAACAAAAGGGAAAGTATTTCATTAATACTTGGGTATTACATAGACAATTCACAATTTAAGAAGTATGTAAAATTTTCTTTTCTGAATTCTTTTTAATGTTACCTGTTGCTATCCCTAGTGTACTCCAAAACATGTTTAACAATTTTCCTCTGAACTATTGGTATTTGGATTCCTCTGAACCTTTTATTAAATTTTGCTGATAACTTCTGTCAAACCAGATCAACTTTTTTTTTTAGACTGTGATGATATCCGCCAGAAACACACTTCTGGTGCCAAAAGTGGCATTTTCAAAATCAAGCCAGCGGGATCCAATAAGGTCTTGTCTGTTTATTGCGACCAAGAGACCACTTTGGGAGGATGGCTATTGATCCAACAGAGAGTGGATGGGTCAGTGAATTTTAACCGGACCTGGCAAGACTACAAGAGAGGTTTCGGCAGCGTGGATGGCAGAGGGCGAGGAGAGTTTTGGCTGGGCAATGAAAACATGCACTTGCTGACTCAAAATGATACTCTCCTTCGGGTAGAGTTAGAGGACTGGGATGGAAATGCTGTGTATGCAGAGTATATCGTACAGGTAGGGTCTGAAGCAGAAGGGTATGCCCTTACCGTGTCTTCCTACGAGGGGACCGCCGGGGATGCACTGATCGCTGGCTGGCTGGAAGAGGGCACCGAATACACGTCCCATGCCCAGATGAAGTTCAGCACCTTCGACCGGGACCAGGACCGTTGGGAGGAGAACTGTGCGGAGATGTATGGGGGCGGATGGTGGTACAACAGCTGCCAGGCAGCCAACCTCAATGGCATTTACTACCTGGGAGGCCACTATGACCCCAGGTACAATGTTCCTTACGAGATCGAAAATGGCGTAGTCTGGCTGCCATTTAAAGCCTCTGACTATTCCCTCAAAACTGTTAGAATGAAAATCAGGCCCATAGAAACCCTGTAGAAACACAGGCTTTTAATGTGTGTTACGAGTACAAGTTGAAAATATTTTATATATGTATATGCATGATGTACCTTTTACTCTGTGAATTTGAAGGCAACTAAGTGTACCTGTGGCTTAAAAAATAAACAATGATTAATTATTAACAGAAGAGTTCTTCGATTTATTTTTAGCTGAAAAACCTTTTCAAGGACATACTGATTTAAAAATCTTTTAATATGAACTTTTTTATGTCTTTGTCTATGTCTCACACCTTGAGATAAAAATATTTATAATTTGAACTATTTACTTTGTTTAGGAGTGGTAAAGAACTCAAAGAATTTAGAAGTATGTTCACAACAAGATCCTGCCTCCACTAACATGAACTCTAAAACTCTGATCAAGTTCAACATTCACTATTCTAGGCCATCTCCTCTTATTTCTATTTCTAAGGGGGCACAACAGCAGTATGAGTCAGTTCTCAAGAAGAACAGAGAGTGGTTTGGGTTCTCACTATTGCTACACACCTAACATGGAGAACAATTTCATAAACGATGCATGCATTTGGGACTGACTTTTAAGGATCTCCTAAGCTTTGATTTTATAAATATACAGACCTTCCATCCCACTGATGAATTCTAGATAGCTTACCATGCATACTGTAGCTTCAAAATAAGACAGAACCATGATAACTCATCAAAATACAACTCCCAAAACAGGCTGTTATTATCTAGCAACCACTAAAAGGTCATGACTCTAACCAGCACAAGTAAGATGAGGAGCACCTGAATCTTTCTCAGTACATGTGCCAAGCAAGGATTTTTACACAGATAAGGGTTTTAAATCAGCTTGCTGACAGTGAGTGGTAAGGATTTTTTAGAAAAAAAGCTGGCTGCATTGAAAACCAGCTATATTGGTTACACAGTTATACAAGAACATGTTATATTTACCTTTACACCTTATGATATAAAATTATGCAAGTATTTACACTGTTTCATATTTCTGTGCTTCTATTGAGAAACAAGCATGAAGAAACTTCCTTGTCTCTCCAATCTCACTGGCATGTTGCATACCATTTATCAATATCATGAAATACTGGCAAAGCAGCTCACTTTTAGCCTTTTTTCAGTGCTTCTCAAACACAGCCACTGACTAACATTTTTGGAAAGTTTGCTGAAGAGCACAGACCTCTTTACAGTCACGTGTGAAGAACTGTCTTTGCTTTTGGAGAACGGGTTTCTCCTTTACACCTTGTGTTTTCGTTCCTTAGCCTCAGTGGAAGCCTGCCTGTGGGGATGCAGAACGTTTGTGCTCGTGTAGTGAGATGCTGCCATTATGCCTTCTTCTTGTCCTCCTGGGCTTCGCAGATTAAACAAACACTGGAGGTTTCAGATGGGACCCATCCACCCCTAGTGATCTGGGTCCCTTCCTTTGTGGAGGAAGGCAGTCCCCTTTGAGAGATGTTGATCCTGTCTACCAGGTCTGGGAAGTCTTGTCTTTGTCTGCCCCAGGGTGCCCAGACCACTAGCTCTGTTGAAATACCCAACCTCCACCTACCCTGTGATTGGAGTAATTAATTACTCTGGTCCCATGAGAGTGATTGTGTGAAAGACATATTAAGAGGCACAGTGTGTGAACCAGGTCGCAGCAAAGGGCATATTTTATCCAGCATACAGCATATGAGCTGAGTGGTGACCTACCCATTTCTTCAATACTATCTTTTCACTCTATTCCTTCTCAACTTCTTACACAGGTAGCTATTGTTACTTATGTAATATAAAAGAAAATAACTGTCCCTTCTTTAGCGGAACGTGTTTCCTTCTCCCCAGATTATGCATAAATAATTAGGAATCATGTGAAAAATATTTTAGTTTTAAGACTTTAATTTTTAGAAAACATTTTAAAAAAATGCTCTCCCTCTCTAAAAGTGGTAAAGAAGACCTCTGTAGTAGAGTGAATCAAGTAGGGTTTTGGGTTTTCAGTGTTATTCGATACTAGTTGATTCTGTCTTATGAACAAATGAAAACCGGAAAAATATACTTGTAAGTTATTTTCATCAGTCAGGTTTTGATTTACATTTGACATAGCTTTTCACTTTAGGTCACAATATGCTTGTACATCCATTTGTTTTTCACGAGTAAAGACAAGCCTGAATATCATGCTCAAAAGATAACCACGTACAAATACTAAAAGCAAATCCCTGATTCTGCACATTTTGATAATAATGGTTATTGTGGAAAGTATGGCCGGATTTTCATGCTCATCTTCTTCATGGAATACCATGACCCTTTCCAGTTCATCCATACAACACCATCATCTGTACCATGTTTTGCCATATCCCAGCTGTAGGTGCCTCCCCAGTAGTATCTGCCGTTGGGGTTGGCTGAGTGGCAGCGGTTGTACCACCATCCACCACCGTCTTCTTTGGAGCACTGTTTTCTTGGGTCTGCAGTTAACCTGATGAGAGAAAAAAGATGTGTTGAGAGTGACAGATATCATATAAGCAAACAGATCAACAGAGTACATATAGCTGCCCATGTACCGAAATTTTCAAACCATAATAAACATTTAAAGTCCTCTCTGAACTTTCTGTAAAAGACTGACCATCACAAGCGTGTGCTACACAGTGCACTTGCAAGGTGAAGCAGCTAAGAAAAAATAGTCAAATTCTAGCTGCATCTCTTTGGGAATGTCATTTTAGTTTATTGATTGATAACTACAATTACTTGTACTTCAAAATGATAATTACAATATCAATGAAATACAAAGATAGAAAACAATGAGAAATGTATGTCTAATCTAAACAATTCCTTTATTCATGACTATGTAATCAGGTATTAAGCACAGTTTAGAGATACAATGCTCAATTATGTACTTTACAACTGAGTTCCTGTCTTCTGAGTAGGCAGAACTTTGTTTCTTAAACGGGCATGCTACCCGTCTCTTTCTTCAGGAACCATTACACATTACTGGAGTGAGCACCGATATTCCTACTTAGCAAGACAGTGTCCTCAGCACTGCCACCATCAGTCTCCGACAATAAACGTATCGCATCCAGATTTGCTGATTCGTCTATGGTAAGTAATTCATGGAATCAATAAAATTCAGCATGCTTGCTTCTTACTTGGTTGTGGAGTGTCACTAACGTAATACATAGTTTTACTTGTCCTTGGCTACACCAAGAGAATTGCATGGACATTTGGTAGCTTGCAGGGTTAAAAAATATTTTGAGATATTACGAAAACTAGCATAAAATTGGAGAAATATTCTATATTCAGCTCTATTTTAAGCTCTATTTTTATTTCAAATGTTTAGTGTGAGTACATACCATCCATCATTGTCTCTGTCATAAGTACTGAAGAACATGCCGTTGTGAATTGTCATTGTCCTGTTTTCTCCATGCACTTGTGAAGCTCCATCCATTAGCGCATTGCCTGCATTGCCTTTGTAGTTACTAACTGAAAGCTGATACTTGTTTCCTTCATTCTGTATGGTGAAACCTCCATAATGAGCTGATACCTTATCACCATTCCAGTCCTCCATTTCAATTAAAACTTCAGTGGGCCCTATTTTGGTCAGCTGGCTGATCTTGTCATTTCCAAGCCAATATTCACCTGAGAAGCAACAGGTGAGAGCTCTGTGAAATAGACTTCCCAATATACTTCAAGGCAACTTTATTATTTTCCTATAGGTCTGCTGAAGTGGATTAGTTAATGTAAAGAAAATCAAAGAGCTTCAAAAAATAGGATAAAACAGTTTCAGTAAGAAGAGCTCTTTGAGTTTCATGCTGTATGTTTTACCTGGTGTATCACAGTAGTTCTTCCCTCCACTCTTTGCAACATTTCCAAATCCTTTTTTATACTGATCCCATCTTCTCCCGAAATTAACGCTGCCATCCTGGCGGTTCTGAATCAAAGTCCAGCCTGCAGGAGCAACAGTATTTGGATTAAATTAAGGAGCATCAGCCATTAAGATACAGCCCTTCCAACTTCATCTCAGGACAAGAAGGGCATATGGTTTCCTTGCAGCAGGTCATTCACTGCTTATGAGCTCAGCTTTGCCATTTTTGCTCACACTTAAGTAGTACCTTGCTTCATAAGGAAAGGTGAAAAAGGCAGAACCTGAAGAAGTGTCCTGGTCTTTTGTCCCTGCACAGTAGCAGGGTAAGGGTAACGTAAGGTAAGCCAGGCTCTCCTTGTCTGCCCACCTATACATTTTCCATTCTGGCCATACAGAGATACCCATGCAATTAATTTCCAGTTGCCTTATGGAAGGATCCTACTGTGCATCAGCAGATGACCAACAAGACTTTCCTGAATGAGTCAGATTCAATTCTCAAGTAATTACTAAAGGTATCACTCCATACTTGTTTGTATAAAATGCAAATTACTGATTATTTTTTGTATCACTCATATTAATTAATATTTTAACAACATAGTTCTTTTGCACTAACCTCCATTATCTGTTTCCATGTCACAGTATACTCTGTATGGTTTGACGAAAGGATCTGGCTGGATGAGGTACATTTCAGAAGTCTCTCCTCCCTTTCTGATTATATCCTCACATTCTGCAGGAACAAACCAGAGACTGTTACTGAAAGAGCTGTGAACTTCTTCAAACACCTTCTTATCCCTTGGTTTCATGATTATAAGGAAAAAAATTTTAAATATACATATTATTATTCTATTTTCATTTTGTTTTCTGTGATACATCAAGTAAAAGAATGAGGGAAGAAAGAACAATGCACCTTCATTGTTCAGCTTTTCCAAATAGGAATTTCTAGAACTTCAAGCTGAGTAATGGAAGACTGTATACTTTATAATGAATTTTTGAACTAGACAAGATTGTGAAAGAAGAACCAACATTTCTTGACTGAAAAAACCCAAGAGTGCAACTATGGTAGTCACAAATGTATCACCTCCACCTCACAAAGACCCTGAAGAACATATTTCTTTAAAATGCTACTGGCTACTTATGAAGACTGACATGAGGTAAGAGGATTTTTGGTCTGACCAATATAGGCATCCTTAAAAGTTTTGTTTTAATCTAGGGTCACTTTCCGTCTTTCCTGCTATCCTAATCAACAGCACAAGCTTGACAAACCAATTGAATGATGCATCTATCAGTTTTCACAGTGATATAAATGTGAGAAAAGAAGTCATAATAGTTGAATGAGTACCTTTGCCTGAAACCACTGGAATATTACAGGAAACAACACATGGGGAACGGCAGTAGTCCACCTGGGTCGCAATGGCATTTTCCAGCTTTTGTATCTTTTTGTGTAAAGAATCCACAACTGCACGAAGGACCCTGAGGCTAGATGGGATGTTATTGTCCAGATTATCCTTTATAAAATTGTAATGCAATTCCACTTCTGTGTTGTACTGAGAAAGTAAGTCCTCATTGTCTAGGAAAGCAAAGAGATGAAAAGGAAATTAGTTTTCAACAAATTTTCCCATTAGGAAATGAAGAGCAATCTGTAAGTACAATTTGAGATGCCACTTCTTTCCTTAGCAGAGAGGAAGGATAGGCATTTCTTTTGCTTAATTTTCTACTGCATGCAAAAACTATGCAGATATTCTCAGGAAAGTGGTACATATATACGGTTGTTTCTTTGCTAGCTAATAGATTTATCTTCTGCCAAAGAGCTATAATTCACTTCTTTCTGGGGAACCGTAGTGCCAAGCCAGAGGCTGGTCATAAATGGATTGGATAGACATTGGAAAGCAGGTAAGGGGGTACACATGACCCTTGCATTTAGAGGCCCTATATGAATCTTGCCTTAGTATGAGATCCATTCCTTTGCCTCTCTCGGAGTTTTTTTTCAAGATTTAAGAGGACCTGGTCATGGAAATCTGCTTTGCAGATATTCCACTGTATTTTTAATTTTTTTTTAAGAAGTCCCACTAACAAGTAACTGTAGGAATGCCAATAAAACTCCAATACCATTTACGCTAGTAATTATTAGAAATAGCATACCTTTTCTTTGTTTCTGCCTCTTTACCAGTTTATCTTCTAGAACAGTCACATATTCGAAGAAAGTTGAAGAGCTTTCAGACAGTTTGCTCACTTTATCTTTTAGATCACGAACAACTGGTTTCACATTCTTTTCCTGTTTCAGCAGTGTAGTTCGCAGCTCGCATCCAGTTGGACACAGCACTCCCTTAAAAGAAGCAAAAAGGACTGTGAATAAAAGTCAAGATAAAAAAGTTCTAATCCCATCAGTGAACAACACATTAGAACAAAAGTTCTAATTCCATCAGTAGCTTCAAATGCACTGAAGAGTTTGTAGTGTGAGATCAGATATTTAAGTGTCTAGATAAGGAATCAAGACACTCAACTTGTGCAAAGAAGCTGCACTCTTAAGGTTGGGAAGAGTCCTGAGTCCCTCAGGAGCGCTCTTTCTTTGAAGCTTTTGAGAAAAGCCCTCTCTCTTCACACCTTTTTGGTCTCCTATATGTTTTTCCCTTTTCTGCACTGTTAAATGTTCACTGCGTTAAGTCACCTGAACTATGACTAAAGCCTGTCAGGAATTACCTGGTGCCTACGCATGTTTAGGCCTACCCCTTTCCTCTCTAACTGGCCTCAGAGAATCAACCACATTCTCTACACGTAGTTGTACGTATCTCTCATGAAATGACCATACGATCCATTAAAAAATTTTCACCTCAAGAAGCTGAGCACCATTGCTTCTACAGCAGGTGCTGCACCATCAAGGACAGCAGTGTTTTAAAAAGAAATGGGAAATTCTGACATCCCATGAGAACCAAAATACTCAGGCAGCATGGGACTCTACCACAACCATGGATTCATTAAGCTTTAACAGACTTCATTTGTTGGCAAGCGCCACACTTAGATTTGCTCTCAGAGAGTAGGATGTCTCTCAGCTTGCCTTTTCCAGCAGGGAGCAGAGGAGGGACAGCAGAATAGACAACTGCAAGGCACCAAGGTGTGTACTAGGTCTCAGCGTGCTTGTATGCTCTTCTGTAAGAGCTGGGACAGTGACTTATGGTAGACTATAATTACATCTTGAAACTAATTTTAAGAAAGACAGGGGAGGTTGATTTTTTTTGGTCCCTAGGATTCCTTAGGATTATCTGAAATTGAGGCCAGCACTTCCGCAGAGGTTTTTCTGTCCTTAATAGTTACCTATGGAGAGCCACACAGAAGGCACAGGTGAACCCACAGATACTTCCTTTTCTCATTTATAGTTCAACCTCCATCTTCCCATCTTCACTGTAGGCGGACTCTGTAACTAATCCCATGGACTCTGTGACATTACCTTTCTGAATGCAGTCCTAGCAAACCCAAGCAAAACGGAAAAAAAGCTGGACTGCTTTAAATGAACAACTGCCCCTTGTTTGTCAGAGAAAACTCCGTGTTGGGTGTACTAGAAGAAGAGGACAGGCTGACACCTACCATCTCCTCCAGAGCATGCTTGCAGCCACCAGCATCGGGATAGATGATACGTTCTTGCTTTTCCTCCTTCTTGCCTGGTTTTTGGGGCCGACGCCGGTATCCAGGCCCGCTGATGGGAGGTGCCACGGGTCGGAGCGTGGGGGCCATTTCCCGTCTTTTGTCCACAGGCCGGTGGCCCCGAACGCCGACCACAGGGGCGTCATCCTGCAGAGCCGGGGGGAGAGAAAACCCTCTGAATCTGGGATTGCCATGGTAAAATGGGATGCACAGCGTGGAGGCATCTGTTCAGCACTCTGTTATTTTAAACAGCAAAGAAAGCCGTGGAGTGGAATGAAAAAACCCATAACAGAAATATTACACTGATACTGTGTAAAAGTCATTGCTATGCCCTCCCTTGTAAGACTAATCACACTCTCTCTATCTAAGTGCAGATAAACTAAGAAGCCTTCAAACCCAAGTAAACCAATATTTCAACAGCAAATTTTCACCAAGGAATAAATTTCATATAGTTCAGAGACACTAAGCACCCTGAAACTTGAAGTAGTAGGATACAAAAAAAAAAAAAAAAAGTCATTAGAAATCCTTGAGACTAGGAAGCATATTCCGCAGCGCATCATCAGTGTCACAGTTTTTTATTGGGGCTACAGGAATATTTGTAAGGCCCCATTAAATCAGGCCACAGTCAAATACATCAGCAGGTCTCAGGTCACATGCCAGCTGTTACTGATGAAATTAGGAAACACTTTCAATAACATATCTCAGAGTAGGTTTTCACAGCTCCCTCTGATGCATAGGTTCCCCATATCTCCCAGAAATGGGAACATCTAAAAGGCTGAGAAGGGAAAACGGGCCTGGTCCTTAAGCACTTGTTCAAACTAAACCATTTGAATTAATTAATAGTTGTGTGAATTTCTGAATCAAAACCTATGGCCATCTCCAATCCCACTCAGACTTAGCTACAAATAACAAACGTTTGTAAGGATCCAGGATTAGAGGCTTCAAGTGGTTTCAAAATAGGCAGCACACAAAACACAGATTTGCTGAAAATTATTTAACACATTAATGTTATCAGTAGTCAATGTACAGACACAAGTGCTTAGATTGAATAAGAGAAAATCTGACTGCCCTGACCTATCTCATTTTTGCAGGGATTTTTGAACTATAAAAAAATGTACCAAGATTCTAAATTGTGTTTCCCACTAAAATATGTTAAGGCAAATTAAATATGTTTAGATTAATTGCTCTTTTGTTTAGCAATTGTTACTGCTCTATTTCCAGTGTAAAGCTAGATGAACTTGCATTTTATTAGGTTTTGCTTTTTTTCAATGTCTGCTGCATTACTAGAAAAGTTTTTACTGTCTTTGAGACAGGACATGATTAATTACACATTTCTACTTCTTTGTACCTAAGACTAATTGTTTGTAAATCATATGTCAACACTACTAAATTAATATCCTTAAATAAATTTGGCTAATATAACTAATATAAAATAACTAATCTTACCATCAAACATCCTTTATTCCCTAGAAAAAAGAAATAGGAAGAAAATATCTCCAAACTCAGAAAATAACTATTGTGCAGCTATGTATATAAAGATTATTTTTTGAACACTTCAAGCAGAAAAGACCATGCACTGGATCATCTTTTCCCACAACTTCTAACTCAGCTAACTCACATGAGCTGAGTAAGTCAGGCATGCAATTAAATTAAATTAAATTAACAATTAATAATCAATATCAGTATTACAACCTCATCGTCATAGTCAATAGAGCCCTGGGGTCTAACGGAGGGAACACAGAGCAGGAACAGCAGGAGCAGTTTCATGGTGCTGGATTGCTTGAGCAACTCGGGGACCTTCTTTCAGCAGCAGCTCTGACAGGGAGAGGTCCCCTCTGTTCCTATATATACTGGAGGCAACACTGATTTCCTCCTTCGTGGGGATAGGACCAACCCTTCTGAGCAATCACTGCTTCTCTGTTAATATTCAACCTTTCTCTTCCCTGTGTTCCTGGATACATGTTGTTGAGCAATTTCTCTGGACAACCCTTATCTATATGTCCCGGAGACCTCTGTTGATGCTGGCATCAAATACATGTTCAAATTCTCAAAAGTACCTCCTGCTCAGATTACGCAAGGTTACCGTTTTCTCAAAAATCACAAGTCTTTAAAAATAGCTGAAAAAGTGGAACAAAAAAAAATTAGTCAGATGTCACACTATGATGTTTCCTTTTTTTTCTCTCTGCTGAAAATGTGAATGTTTCAGAAATACACTAAATTTTAAGTAAACTCACATCTTACAGACTGCTACATTTTTCTAAATAGTTCTGATGGTGCCTGTCTGAAGGTATGCAAATCTTTGGGTCTTTTTACATGCAAGTAAAATAAAAGAAGTATATTATATTAATTACATTAATAGTTTAGAATGAAAGGAATTATTTGATCTATTAAAGATCAGATGAATACTTTAAGCATAAAAAATTATTCAGTTAGTTTTGCCTTGTAGTATTGTCAATGAACTAAAATAATTATATTTTACATATTAGTTTACTTGTTTCCTTTTTTGATACAAAAAGTATATCTGTCAAATATTATTTAAATATTTAAAATAATCTTTTAAGAGAATACATCATTATGTTATTTAAAATCATAGAGGAATACTCAAACATCCTTTCTGATGTTTTATAAGAGGTTGCATATCACTGCTCATATTAGCAGAGTTTTAACATTTCAGTGTTTTTATCCTGTGATTTCCTCGTGCATTATAAATGATTATTGTGTACTGAATTAAATAAAATGTGCCAAGTGAGAGTCAGCATACTTCTTTGAAGCCATTCACATTGATAAGTAAACACATGAAGGGACACAAACTGTGGTCTGAACTTCCATTTCAAAGACTTAATTGAGGGAGTGGAAGATTTTATGGAACGCAAAAATAAGAACAGCTAAACTTGACTGGTTTAAGCCCTTTTCCTCTATTTGTGCGGTTGCCGGAATTCTAGTAAACTACGGAGGTTCACAAAATATGAAAACTGTTTAACCTGACTGGTTTAATCATTAAACTGTTTGGACCAAAACCTGCCGTGGCTCAAGGAGCTCTTACTCCACTGAGTTTGATCTCTTGCATGAGGACATGACCAACACTATTAGATTTGGAAGAACACAAACTTCTCCCTATGGGCATTAAAGAAACCTGTCTAAGGCCAATCCTGACATCATTAACGTGGTATTTCCACTTACGGATGCTAGCCAAGATATTATCATTGATTCTAGGCATCTCGTAACCTTAAATGCAGTTTACCCGTCACGTACCTCTGAGGGAAGTACAGTCACCCTCATCTTACATGTAAAGAAGGGACACTGTCATCTTGAGTCCTTGCCCAGGGTTTATGGGTAGCTTGTGGTACAGCAGAACTAAAACAAGGTCTCATGAGTCCTGAGCTAGAAACTTTTATTATCCAGGATCAGTTAACACAAATCTTAATTAAATACATGATATTTGGCCTAAATCCATTTTGAAACCATGAACATGTTCTTAAGGAACTTGCGGTATCCTCCTTCAGGCATTAAGTCCTCTTTGGCTCCCAGTGAAGAAGCGCAACTGTGTCTGTGTAGAGAGTGTCGGAGGCTGGGTGACAAGGGAACCCCCAAGCCATCTGCAGAGTCCCAGCATGGGAAACCCCTAGGCTTATTTTGCCTTCAGATGGGATTTCCCCTTTGAAACGCAGCCTTTGACCCTCCCAGCTCCAGTACTTTTCATCGGCTTCCCAAGGAGTGTGGAGTGCTTGTGTTTCCCCAAGGATTTACCATGGACAGCACGTGTATGTCATACCACACAGCAGGTTTGCAGCTATGTGCCAAATGACCAGGTGCCCCAGGGCAGGGGCCTTGTCTGCACTGCAAATGTTTTGCCCGGAGACTTTTATCAGCAAAAACCAGTCCAAATTTGGAATGGCATACAGAGGATTCTATGCAGGCAAACCTACACATATATAGACAGAAGCATTTTGACAGCAGAAGGTAACCTGTGTTAGCATCTTGGTTATGAGATGTGATTTTTCCCTCATGCTTGCAATCATTATAGTCAGGCTGACACTTTCTAAGGATTGAATGAAGCCTTATGAAGAACCAAAACTATGGCTTAGATTTCTTCTAAAAATGATATCAGAGAGACTTTATCTTCAAAACAGAGCAATCTATCTTTTTCCTTTCATACTCCCTCCTCCAATTCATGTGGTTAATGAGAAAGAGTACCCAGAGTCAGCATGGTGGTGTTACCACAACACGCCTGCTAGAAACTGCAATAATACAACACAGACCTACCTGACGGTGTTCCAGGACACCCCTTTGTACAGTATCTTTGTACTAAAGAGGCACTTACTGGCAGAGGCGTGTGTGTGTTTTGAGGGATGACTATTTGCTTGCTGCCCCCCTGTGTTTGTTGTGCCAAGGTGTCTGCCAGTGAGGCAACTCTGTACACAAACCCCCTGTCCTTAGGGGAGTTGCGGTCACCAGATCGTGGCTGAATGTACCCCCGAGGTGGTCTTGGGAAACAGAACCTTTTTGGCTGATGGGGAGCTATAGTGTTTGCTAATTTTAATTTAAAAATAGATGTTGATTTAGAAATGTCCTTTTAAACAACTAGTGTTGTAATAGTGTCATCCTATGAGAAGAGTATTGTAAACCTAAATGTTCATCTCTGCCGTGATGATCACCCTCATTTCTTATTTGCTTTTACTGGCAGCAAATACTACTTCAAATGTTTCCCATAAATGATAATCAATGCTGTCTCCATGTTCTGGGAGCAAGCCAGTTCTAAAACATTAGTAAGTGGGTCTTAACACAACACTAAAAGCTCACGCAAACTACTGGTCACCTTCTACAAAGTAGTGCTCATAAAAAAGTATAAATTTTTCTATTTCCGGAATTGCAGCTGTAACTGACATGCAAGAACACATAAAAACTAATAAAGTGCATATTCTTATTAATATTACTGACATGATTTATTGAAGTTTCAGGACTAAATTTCAGCTTAAAAAAATTATTACAAAGATTAATTTGTCCTCTGATTTTCTAAAGCATTACAAGGACACCAGGAAACAAGTGGAGATTATAAACTGCGGAGGGGAATGTTTACTTGTAAAAAAATGAGAGCAACTACAGCAAATATAAGGCCATGTGAATTCTAATAATAATAACAGTTATAAACAAAACAGTCAAGTTTTCTCGCTAAATATAAATGGAGTTTTTTTTTCATTTGCTATCAGAGCCTGTATTTCAAATTTGGTTTCCCTTAAAAAGGCAGTAAAAATTTGCTGATTTATTTCAACAGACAGTAGAAAGGAAACATCTATGTCACTCTGTATGTTGCCAGATGTCAGCCTTTAAACCATTTCCATGCATCAAATCTACCAATCAGTCAACCAACTGATCAGCAGGCACGTGCTACTCTGTGTGTAAACTTAAAAAAAAAAGACAAACCTGTTTGAAATCCCTTGCCCCCCAAATTTCCTTTTAAATGTTGTGTATCTTCCATCTAACCTCACCAGCCCAAGAGGACATAACAGACTTGCCCCATTTTGACACACTGCCCTGTGGAGTTTGCACTCCAGGCTGCACTTTGAGCAAGGGCGGATGATGCTCCCCCTCCTTGAAGTGTTGTGCTGACCTTTACTGGAGGCTTTGAAATCCAGCAGGGCTTGCCAGCATCACCGGGGTGACTACCAAAATAGGTCCTCACGTTACGCACAACCCCCGGATGGCTGGGCTTGAGACTGAGCTGGCAACACTCTGCACTGTTACTGGCACAGTGGAATTGACACCTTTCCCCCACCTCTACCCACACCAGCAACTGGGGGTCAAAGACACCTGGAGCACAGTTTCATTACTGTATCTTAAAAAACTAAATATAAACCACCAATGCAGCCGTGAGAAAAAGAGTCAACTGCAGAAAAGACGCGGTCACCATGTCAAGCAGGCGATTTTTGTGTCTGAAAGAATCCCAGGCTAATGCTGTCCTGCGGCAAATAAAGAGGTTTGAAGCAACTGGTGCTCCGTTTGGATTACTTTCAGCCCAAATCAGTCTGTGAACTGTTCACAGCTCAGGCATGCAGACAGACAAGAGTAAGCGGAAAAGAAGAGCATCGTGACGGTGTGACCGCAAAAGACGCGCTTGCCAAATCCCAGCTACTGCTAGAGAGGACAAATGACTTCCTGAATTCAAGAACAAAAACGAGCACACGTGAAAGCAAGTAGGCGCCCATTCGCGATTTGCAGATGCGTTTGGTTATCCTCCTTACGACGGGAATCGAAAAAATCACTCGGGGAGTATCGGGGTACCTCCGGAACAGAAGCGTAGCATCTGCCCTCTCCCGGCCCGGCCCCGCTCTGGGGGCGCTCCCGGGGCAGACAGCCCCGGCTCCGTCGCCTCGGCACCCCCGCCCTCAGACATTTATTTGCCCGCCCTGAGGAGGCGGCGCGGTGCGTCCGCCGCGGCGGTGCCGGCGGTACTCGAACCCGCGACCCCCGGAGCGCCGCGGGAAGGGGAAGGGGGGTCGGGGGGGGCTGAGTGCGGTGTGTGCCGTAGCCCCGCCCCCTGCCCGTGGCTGTCCCCGCCCCTCGGGCGCTCGTCGCGCGTCACTTCCGGTGCGGCGCGGGCAGGCGGCGGAAGCGCCTCCATAGCGGCGGCGGAGGGATCGGGATCGCGATCGCGATCGGGATCGGGATCGGGATCGGGATCGGGATCTCGGCGGCGCCATGGCGGAGGTGAGGGGCTGGGGGGGGGGGGCTCC
>JAWMRA010000130.1:30226673-30255715 GCA_035584735.1 Pseudotriccus pelzelni | reverse complement strand
AGAGGAGGGGCAGGCACTGATCTCTTCTCTGTGGTGACCAGTGACAGGACCCGAGGGAATGGCCTGAAGTTGTGTCAGGGCAGGTTTAGGCTGGATATTAGAAAGAGGTTTTTCACCCCGAGGGTGGTTGGGCACTGGAGCAGGCTCCCCAGGGAAGTGGTCACAGCACCAGCCTTGGCAGAGTTCAGGAAGCGTGTGTTGGATACACTCAGGCACATGATGTGACTATTGGGGATGCTCCTGTGCAGGGCTAAGGGTTGGACTCGATGATCCTTGTGGGTCCCTTCCAACTCAACACAGTCTGTGATCCTGTGTTTCTGGGGAAATGATGCTATTTTGCCCGTTGTCTGGAGAATTATCGGCTCTGTCAGCCTGTCAGGAAAACCGTCGGGGTTTTGTGAGGGTCTGGAGGTACAGCTGTGGCGAAGGGCACTGGTTTTATAGGCCATGGAAGTTGTTACTGTGGTTTGAATGTCGTGCACTTGTACAAGCACATAGTAGTGTCAGGGTTATAGAAGAAGGTGCAAAGGCTGCTGCCCCGTGCAACACTATGAGTTGTTTTTCACAGAAGGGCATCTGTCAAAGAATACTTGCAGAAGCTTCTTCCCTGTTTCGGAGGCACTGTGTTACCTACTACTCGTTTTGTGGTGTCAGCAGCTTTGTTGTTGAGTAGAAATTAGCTGCTGTAATACTTATCTCTTTCTCTGGGTGTGTGAAATTCCTCACCCAGTTCCAAGCATTAGGGATTTTTTTACTTCATGCCTGGAGTTTGCAGGAGCTCTCTGAGCGGGGGCAAAAAGTGTAAGGTGTAAGTGCTGCTGAGTTAGAAGGGTAGCAGACACTACAAAACGGGCTGATGAGTGAACAGACCATTTTCAGGGCAGGAAAACAGAACCTAAGAGGGAGCTTAAGAGGGAAAGCACCTGCAGAGTGCCTCTTGAAAGCTGGCCAGCTGAGTGATACTTGGTGCCAGAAGTTATTCATGTAGCTTCAAGTTTGTTGCCACTGTTGCTACACACAGAACATACAGTCATGCAGAGCTTTGTACCAAAAGAATCAGGCATTTTTAAAATTAAGTTTAAAGAAAATATTAATAAAAAAATATTAATATGAGTTGTGCTGCTGATAAGCAAATATGCTGTATAAGTTGATAGCTTTCTAATTCTAATTTTATTTCCCGAATGGGATCTAAAGTATGTTTTGCTCATAGAAACCAACAAAAATTACCAGAGGAAAACAAGTTTTGTTAGGTTTGATCCCACGTTTTCTCTGAGTAGATTGTGGTGTGTTAACATGAAGTGGCACTGAGCGCAGAAGCTTATGATTGCCCTGGTTCTTTTTATGGTAGTAGTAAAGTAAAATTTACAGGAATTTTTTTTTTTTTCAGAATTGGTTCTTTATTTCCAACATATAGAAACAGAACTGGAAATGATGAGGGGAAAAAGCTGTGTACTCATGGATTTGTGATGTAGATACCAGTTCAAAAAGTTTGAACAAACCATTTGGCTTGCTTTTCAAAGTTTTGTCAGCTTTCAAGAAGGGAATATTGTTTTGAATAAACACTGAGGGAAAACAATTAACAGATAAACTTAATTTTTTAGTTTCCAAGAAGATATGTGTTTTCTGTGAACTAAACAGTTGCATGCCATCTAACAATACTGAGATCTGAAGCTGATCCTCAGATTTATGTTTCAGTTTTCAGTTTTTCATTTAAATATGTCCAGAGGTATTTAAATGCTCTTTTCTGTATTTTAGGAAGTCCAAAAGCATTCTGTGCACACACTTGTGTTCAGGTCTTTGAAGAGAACCCATGATATGTTTGTAGCTGATAATGCCAAGCCCATCCCATTAGATGAAGAAAGGTAAGTGCTGCTGCACTCAGTGAAGTTTAAGGCTATGTTAATGATTGCTCCTTCCAAGTCAGAAATTCAGGTGTGCCTGTAGCGTTAACAATCTTGAGAGAAGAAAAATATTGAAATAGTAAAGTAAGTTTTATAACATCCTATGTAAAATATTTCTAAGGTTAATAACAATTCAGAAGCTGGGGTGTGATCAGGATCACGCTTTACTCTTCCAACAGTCACAAAGTGAAAATGGCAGTGAAGCTGCGTACAGAGTACGGCTCAGTGCTGCACATGCCGACTCTCAAAGAGAACTTGAGAGAGAAAGGAGGCGCGAACACCGGGGATCCGTATGGACACAAACAGTACTCTGGAAATCAAGGTTAGTTTGCTCTTAGTGGTGTATTTGCCCTTTCTTTTGTAACAGTCTCACTGACACAAAATCTGAAGAATGCCAGTCCAGTGTTAATCCACTGAAGATAAATATGGAAATCAAAGTATGTTTTTTTGATTGATATTTTTCTGAGTAGGGTCCACAGGAGGTAGGTGATCCAGAACAAGAAGGAAGTTTGTTCTGACAGGAGCTGTGGATTTTTTATAGTGATTCATAACTAAAAAGTAATTTTTGGTTACATAAGTATATGCTGTGCTTAGGTGTTAAAGATGACTAAAGTATTTCTCTTTTTTTGCAAATTCATGATGATCAAAGGCATGCTCTTTTTTTAAAATTTTGTTTCGTGGTATATTTACAGCCTTTTAGACTTAAAATTTCTAAACCAGAAAACTCTTTATTTCAAATCTGCAGGGTTTTTTAATCTATATTTTGTAACGTATAAAATGTGTATATATTAGGTAGATCCCATATAGAACTTTCTCTTCTAAAGGGGGCCAAATGCTGCCTCATTTTAGTTGAGATAGTTGATATTTAGTTGAGATTTTACCTAAGGTACTTTATTGGTAAGTGGTGTGAAAGGTGTTGGGACATGATGAAAAATGTTTGAAGAAGAAAGAACCTTTTTAAATTCTGACAACACAGACAAGCAGTTGTCTTGATTAGCTTACATTTCAGAAATTGTGCTGTTTGTGTACTTGAATCCTTTTCCATAATATCTGCTTCAAAAGGCAGTATGAAGATTTTTCTCTTGAGTCCCTCTTGATAACATATAGTCTCACAATTTAAATTAATTACTTTTTATTACTGAGTTTTAGGAAATGGAGATAACCAAAGCAGATTAAATTAATGAAAATGAGAAATGTCTGAGTACATTGGGAGTGGTTACTGTTTCTGCTGCTATGTATAACCTGCTCTGTTTTCCTCTGTTTGCTATTTGAGTGCATTTATGCAGTGCAGTATAAAATGTAATTATTAATGCACCATGTTGTTGCTCTTTAGGACAAGAAGTTGAGTATATGGTAACTGGTACACACCCATACCCACCTGGGCCTGGTAAGTAAAATTTTGCAAGTGTTTGTATGGGTTTTTTGGCTTCCTGTATGAACAAGACATCCTCCATCCTAGCAGGAGCAGTCTTCCTCTTGATGTGAATCCATACTTGATAGTAGTGGATAATGCTATTCCATTCTTTCAGTATTAATACAGAGAGTTCTGTGGCTAGTAAATGTTCTGGGATAGAAGGTGGGAGGAGGATTTAGGTACAGATGCAGCTCACTGAGCTTTAGTGGATGTGAGCTTGCTGTCATCATTTGAACGGTCATTTTTTTCTGTGAGGTTTCACCTCCCTGGTGACATCATGACAAAAATGTTTTAGGAATCTCCTCTCCCAAGACCCACAGATCCCTGGTGCCTCCACCTGTGGTGCCCAGAGATGCTCTCAGTATTTTGTTGTGAACGAGGGGGAGGTGGTTCACACCAGAAGGCAGTTGAATGACAAGAAGGGATATTTCATATTTTTCATCACCAGAGCAGAAAGGTGTAGATTTCCCTGCTTTGCTCTGAGGAAGAGATGTTAGGGTCTAATAATTTTAGTGTAATTTGGTTTTGTCTGTGCTTGAAAGGGTTATGTTTCTGTGTTGGTGCATTGGCCACTGCTAATTGTCACTGTTACTGATGAGTCCTGCTCTGTTCTTGTGACAGCTTAGTTTTAGCTGCTGATCTTTTATTGTGCTTAACTTTATGACAATTACAGTGGAAAATCTGTTGTGTCTTGGTTTGTAAGTTAACAAATGTGTGTTCAGTGGACCCTCAACCATTTAAAAACATGCATGGTTGCCTGTAACTGTGGGATCAAAACTTTCTCACATTGGTTTCCTCAAGTTTAGTCTTCCTTTAATAGAATCGTATGTCGACGTTAAAAATCAGATTTCATTTGTTGCTGTTTCTTGTTTTAATCTGACTATCTGGCCTAAATATTGGTTTTGTCATAAACTGGCAGAATTTAGCTTAGGAATAGAAATAAAGCAGTAAGTTAAATTCACCAGTGTGCACCAAAACTATACTTTGCAAAGAGTTTTTTGGTAAAAGTGGTCTGCTGTTCTTGAGATAAGGTTATAAATCCTAAGATGTAGTCTGAAATTCTCAGTGGGACTAAACCTTTTGTAGTTCTGGCACCACTGTGTGATGCCAACCACCCGCATAGGGATGGCGTAATGAAGTGTGTACAAAAGGGCCTAAGTTAGCAAATTCTTCTCAGGATCATGTTTATTTCTGTGATGTTTGGATTTCCACAGCAATCGAAGCTGGATAAAAAGACCGGTGCTGCTCCTAGTTAGACATTTTTGTTTCCAACACCAGAAACATTGTTTTCTACTCTAGAAATTGTGTACTTACATATGTAGTAGAATCAAGGTAGAAAGGATTTAGGCCAAAGTAAAGATTGCAGTAGATTTGACCTGCATGTGAAAATGTCATTGAAGGGTGAGGTTTAATATTACAGGCTTGTATCAGGCCCTTTTTTGCAGTCAGTATATGTGTATATATTTGTGTGTATATATATATTTGTATAATACACTTTTGGAGAGTTTCTGTTTAATGGAGTTTCCTTTGGCATGTTACTTCACTTCAAGGTGTGGCTCTGACAGCAGATACTAAGGTCCAGAGGATGCCTAGTGAATCTGCAGCACAGTCCTTGGCAGTAGCACTTCCTGCTTCTCAGTCCAGGTACTGCTGTGTTACCTCATTACACTGTTGTTATCTGTGGGAATTTCAAGGCAAATCACAGAAGCTGTGATAAGAGCTCCTTTGAGTAATTCAAATATTCTAATTTTAAAATGTTTAAAGAATCTTCTTTTACTGTGGCCAGGCATTGCTTGTCTGTACTCTTTTTTTTGTATGTCAGGAAAGGCAATGGGCAGCAGCTGGGACAAGGGAAATTATTTTTAAGTGGAAGAAAAAGATTTGAGGCTTTGTGGGTGTCCTGTACCTTGAGGTGGTCAGGCCCTGGGCAGGTTGCCAGGAGAGGTTGTGGACTCTCCATCCTTAGAGGTGTACAGCACTCAACTTCATGCAGCCCTGTGATACGTTATCACTCAGTAGGAGAAAGCTGATTGTAATTCATCAACCATTTTCATTCAACCTAGGTTGGATGCAAATCGGACAGCTGCTGGTGTGGGTGATGTTTATAGGCATGCTGGAATATCCGAGCGTTCACAGCCTCCTGGGATGTCCGTGGTGAGTCTGTTGCACATCTAATGTGAAAAGTAGATGGTGTTGACCAGATTGCTTCTGAATCCTTTTGTGGATTCTGTGGAGAACTCCTGACTGACTAAATTTAATCAGTGGTGAGAAGGCTTTAGGTTTTCGGCAGAGAGGTGAGCTACAAAACGTAAGAGTAACCTTCCTTTTAACTTACAGGCTATGGTGGAAGCTGGTGGAAACAAAAATTCTGCATTAATGCCAAAGAAGGCTCCAACCATGCCCAAACCCCAGTGGCATCCACCATGGAAACTGTACAGAGTAAGTTACAAATGATATGACATAAACATGCATATGAAAGTAAGAATATTTTATGTTCTATGAAGACCTCAAGGCATAATTTTTCTTCTCATTCACAAAAATGAAATTAAATGAAAAGTGATTGCAACTAAGTTATATAGTCACACTCTCTCCTCAGATAACAAAGGTGTTAAATTACAAACATTTTTTACTCTTTTGTAGCTTTACTGTGACAAATTTGGTAGAAAGTTTGTTTTTCCTTTTTAAGTGAGATTCTTTGGTGGAGGAACTCAAAGACAAAATTCAAAACTAATAAAACATTGAAGAAATACTCTAGCACTGTTAATGCAATGAAATTGTCTCTAAAAACAGTTAAAGGCACTCAGTGAATGACTCATCAAGACTTCTTTTATTTGCAGTGAAAACAGGAAAAAAACCTGAGTACTGTAATCAGAAATTATCTCTACAGTTTAGATTGCTTGACTTCTCATTTTATTTTTGAAATGGTTTAATTTGCCTTTTAATTTTTTTAGAGGGCAATAATAGCCATTCCCCAAAAATCTCATATCACTGAACATTTTAATCGTGATTATGGCAGAATAGCTGAATGGAGTTGAATGGAGAATCTCTAAGCCATATGTATTGGTTCAGATATTTTTAACTTTTCTAGGGCATCCTTTTGAACATGTTTGTGGGTTTTTTTTCTGGTTCTTACTATGAAATTGAAACTATTCCATATTTTGTCTGAAGAAGCGTGAATGTTACTTTAGAAGTGTTATGCTTTCCTGATATTTTAAAATCTCATGCTCTAGTGTCAGAATTGATAGTTTAGCACTGTTCATCTCAATATAGCACTATATGTAGGCATTTACATTTTTATAAGAGTCTTGAATGCTGTATTAGTTAGAAATCTGAAGGCTAATCTTAGTAAATAGTTTTTTGAAAAACACTTGAGCTCAAAGGCATATACAGGTTTTTTAAATACAGCAGTATTGGAAAGTGTTTGCTATAAAAATTAAGACAAATGCCATTTGAAAGAAAAGGCACCAAAGTAAACCCATGAGAGATTTAAGGTAAACAAATGAAAAATGCCTACTTTTTAGGAGCACTTTCTTTTCAGAGAAATACTGTACATACAGTTCAAGTCACTGTACGTACACATATGTATTTTACATATAAACACCTTTAGTGAAGGTTTGTTAAAATCCTTGCCCAGCAGGACAAAAGCTTGTTCAGACAACTCAGAAACAGAAGCATAGGAGGAACACCAAATGTGGGTTTCATCCATGTGTTGCTTGAGATCTACATATTAACCAGGTTTCCTAAGCAAGTTTTGAAATTGTTTGTGAAGGATGGGGACTTAAAATAGGTCAGATGAATAATTTCTCAGATTTCTCCCCAGAAATGCCCATTTCTGTTCCTACACTAGGAAGAACTCCCGACAGCTATCTCGACTGCTTGTGGCTGTGATCTCGTGATCGGAAGAATCCACTTTAGCTTTCCAAAGTATTTCTAAGAAGCTTTGTTGTGTTTTAAGTCTTTTGCAATGAGCTGTATGACAGTACATGAAATATGACATTCAGTGAAATCACGAGTTTTTAGTTTAGCTGTCTGACTTCGGAGAAACAAGAGAAACAGAAAGGCTGCTGGAAGCAAGGCATGTATTGGCAGAGCTTTTCTTTTGAGATCAGCCTCCATTACTTTGTTACCAGAAAGTTTCTGACACGCTCATATTTGGGGGAAAGGAGGTGATGGTGTTTAGGAGGTTATTATATGGCACTATGATTTAATAGCCCATATTTTTATAATTGTTCCTTGTATAAGCACTATATGGCAGCGTAAGGAACCTGTACTCAAATAGTCTCTCTCTGCAAAGCTTCAAGCGTTGAACTGCAGTGTTACGGACTCTTGGAGGATGTGAAAAAGTTGCTTGTAGGAACAGGGTCTTTCCATATTGTGAGTTCCCCAAGTCTGGTGTATGACATGTAAATTTCTAATTGTTTCTTCATTTAACTAAAGTAGAAATCAAGCTCCTTTCAGATCTCATTTCACATTTGACTTTTTTTGGTGAATAACAGCAAATTGCAGTGTTTGAGAATGAAAATTATATCAACAGATGTATATGTATTAGTTCTGATTTAGAAAAATGTTTGTTCTTTCTGAAGGTTATCAGTGGTCATCTGGGCTGGGTGAGATGTATTGCAGTAGAACCAGGAAATCAGTGGTTTGTTACTGGCTCTGCTGACAGAACCATAAAGGTAAGAGTTTGGAAGAAATCACTAACAAAGTTTGTAGGGGGTAGACTTTTTTGTTCTCTAGTTATGTAAAAATGTCTTCAGCCCTTGCAAGCAATTTCTTGGTTACTGTTTGCAGAATAATGAACTGCAGAACTTTTTTTAATTTTATTTTATTGCTTTGCCATAAAGGATTTGTGGAGTAGTACTACATCTTTTCTTGATATTTCATTATTACATGGTAATAAATGTATTGGTAGTTAATGTGTGGTAATAAATGCATCTGGAAAGCAAGCGGTTTTTTACTGTATTTTTGATTTACAGTGCAGCAGAATCAGTTACATCTGGGCTGTTTACCCAGACTATCACTATAGAGCTTTTACCTGTCTACCTCAAAATAATTCTTTTGATGCAGATTTGGGACCTTGCTAGTGGCAAATTGAAATTGTCTTTGACGGGACACATCAGTACTGTACGGGGGGTGATAGTAAGCGCCAGAAGTCCATACCTCTTTTCTTGTGGAGAAGACAAACAAGTGAAATGCTGGGATCTTGAGTACAATAAGGTAAGCTGTCATTTCTTTATTTGGTTTGATTGGTGGTGCCAAATATAAAAATCAAAGCATTTAGAATATTCTTTCAGTTACCAGTTTGTGGTTTTTGTGGTTTTTGTTATCTAGGTTATCAGACATTACCATGGCCACCTAAGTGCTGTTTATGGCTTAGACTTGCATCCAACAATAGATGTATTGGTGACATGTAGCAGAGATTCAACAGCACGAGTAAGTATAGCATTGTTGCATTTTAACATCTTCATATGTATCTTCCATTTATAAAAACAAGCACTTACCAAAAGTTAACATCAATCTAGGTGAAATACTCAGTTGATTTGTGTTAGCTTTTTCTTACATTGTTGGTAAAACTGAAGCCAAATAAACAAACATGCAATGTTACTTCAGGATAACATTTTATTTCTTAATTTAGTAGGTAGAGTACATAGTATATATAAGATTGTGTAGTATTTGAAGATGGTATGGGTATGTAGTGCCTTAAATTATCCCTATGCCTAGAAATTCACTGGGATGCTCCCTGCTTGCCTTGAAGTTTGCCAGCTGAGGCAGTTTTGTGATGAATTGTTGGATGAAAAATATAATCTAAATACCATTATGTAACCTGTATGACTGTGGCAAGGAAATCATGTCATCAATGACAGTGCCTAAAATACATCGAATATACACCTGTTATTGACCTCTGTCATACTTACTGTGAATTCGTAGATTTGGGATGTAAGGACAAAGGCCAGTGTGCACACACTATCGGGACACACAAATGCAGTAGCGACAGTGAAGTGCCAAGCTGCAGAACCACAAATTATTACAGGTATAGTGGGTGTGGTTTTGTGAGTAACATGGCTGAAAAATGAATGGGTTTGTTCAGTAATTGTGTGAAGTTTGTAGTAGTAATTGTGTGAAGTTTGTAATAGTATCTTTGTGAATTTACTCAATTTCTCTTACTAGTTTTCTGTTGAAAATGGGCCGTGCAATGGTCCATAGTGTTAATGATATGTTTAAGCCAATATGGCAGTGCATTGTTTGAATGTTTTTCTGCGCTTCCTTTTTTTCTGGTTACATTTTATGTTGTAATATGTATTGGGACTTGCATTTTCTGTGGTATGTCACAGTTCTCCCCAATTCAGTTAAGAATTGTCCAGTACCATGGTTAAGTGTTCATCTTCTTACCTGTTATGTCAAATCTAGCTTTGCAGTGTAACTTCTTAGTTCATCTTGAATTTCAAACTGAGTAAAAGACTCTTGCAATCCAGCATCTTTTTTGTCTGAGATAGCGTTAGAAAAATATTTTTGTCTCTATCACATCTACATTTTTGGCTGCCTTATCAAAGTAATGATTGTGATAGAATCAATGTGATGGTTTCTACTATTTTTTCTACTTTTCTTTTTATTGTAGGCAGTCATGACACAACCATACGGCTCTGGGATTTAGTGGCAGGAAAAACTCGTGTTACTTTAACAAATCACAAGAAATCTGTGAGAGCAGTAGTGCTACATCCAAGACAGTAAGTTTTCCTCATTCTTTTACACTTTCATAGTTCAAAGCTTTGGAAGGTGACAAAGCCAATGTGAGCAATGATTTAGAATGGCAGGGCATAGTAATGTGAAAAACTAATGCACTTAGAATGATGTAAAAATGTATGTATCAATGATCAAACACAGTTTACTGCACTGATTGTGTTTCCCTAGTATTGGCATTGGTGTACATTAGCAATCCTGAGAATGTCTTATATCCCACAGGGTTACTTATGTGTCTGCCTTTCATTCATTCAGTCCTTAAAAAATCACTGATACAGGGCTTGTAAGGCTAATAACAAATATGTAACTGAATGATCGTTGGGAGAAAGTGAAGTTGTTTTGTAATGTGCCATTGCGCGTGTGATTATTGTTAAAGGATGCAGTGATTAATGAAATGGCCCTTTTTTTGGTATATGTGGTTCCCTGCACAAGACATTTCAATCTAACTGGCTGTAAAAAAGAAACTTGCCGTGAGAATTGAATCTTTGAAGCAGATGTTGGAAGTGCTCTGAATTTACGTGCTATATTTTGATGGACAAACAAATGCCTATTTGGATAAATCTTCATCAAAAAAGAAATTTACATAGCACTCCAGTACTCCTGGGTGTTTAATACTTTAAAATCACATTCTGTCAGTGCAGAAATTCAGAATCTTTGATATGAATAAATTCTGATCCTATCTGTACCTGAAAAATTTTATAGCCTGTTAGCTATAGCAGAGAAAACCCCTTGAAAAAAAAGTGATTCTTGTTTCAGATTCATCGATTAAACCTTTTTGAAAATAAGCTTGAGATGTTCTTGTCAAACAGTAGCAACTGTCAGCCTATATTTCAGTATTTCTGTATTTTTTTAGTATTCTGGGATTTTTTTTAATACTTATTTTTTTAATTGTAGAATTTATTAAATAGCAAATCACTTAGACATTGTGACAAGTGAAACTTGTCCTTATTCCTACTGGCTTTTGTATGCATTACCCAAATAACTGTGTAACTGCTTGCACATGTTAAAATGAAGGAATTTAGTATCTCAGGGTAGCTCAGTGAAATAAATTATCTTTCTTAGTTACTTTTTTCAGTGCTTTATCCTTGGTTGTGTAGTTTTGAAAGATGAGCCAATATTGGGCATTTTGCTTGGGGTTTGTTGCTTTTTTTTTTCCTGTTACCTTTGCTGATGATGCCCTTATACTTGAAAATTTTTCAGAATAACAACTGATCAGAACTTAATGTGCATTTTAAATATTTATTTGCATATTAAATCCCATGCCAGATAGGATGTTATAAAATTTAGACTATGGAAAGAAAGAAAATGATAGAAATGGTAATTCATGAGTTCATAAAATTGCTTAATTTTATGTGAAGTAAATATGTCAGAAAAGCAGTTCTAGTATTAAGTAATTTTGCAACTAGCATTTAGCAGTAGTTTTAGTGAAGGTCATTTGCTCTCCCTACAGCTATTCTGAACTTTAATATAATGTGTTTATTTTCTTTCAGTTACACATTTGCATCTGGTTCTCCAGATAATATTAAGCAGTGGAAATTCCCAGATGGAAACTTCATTCAGAACCTCTCTGGCCACAATGCTATTATCAACACCCTGGCTGTAAATTCAGATGGTGTTCTGGTCTCAGGAGGTAAAAAAGAGAAATACACATTTCCTCTCCACTCTCCCATGTACATGTGGCTGCAGGTCTTTAGGCAGAGATGCTCACTGAGCTCTGCTTTACCTGGGCCTATAAGCCTTCCACAGCACACCATTTAATTTATATTGAGTAGGGCCACTTTTATCTTCTTGGATGTTACTGAGCGGCATGCACAAAAATGTATTTGAAGGACTTCTAATGTGCTGCAGGGAAGAGGTTTCCTCTTCTCCTCTGGCTGCTGCTGCAAGGCTACAGAGTCTCTCCGTTAGGATCTGCTGACCATTAGTGCCTCCTCAAGAGTTAGTGGCATGTTGATGCAGTGAAAAGGAATAGAGGATACAGAAACATCTTGAGGATGCTTGCTATACTGCTTTGGTGTGAATGCTTCCCTGTTTCTTTTATGCAGCACAAATGCATTGTTATCTGTTATCTTGAAGTTTTCCGCACATATATTCTGATGTTATCTTTGTGTCTGTTCAAAGATTCATAGCTAATCTCCAGATTTGATTTGGTCCTGTGAATCAAAGTCATGTTTACTCGGCAGTATTAAATGTTCTTGTGTTCTTAAATTAAGAAACTAGCCACTTGGCTCCAGTGCCTGTGGGAGGATTTGGTGTCTATTGTGATACATCAGTTTAATTCTTTTATTCAGAAACCTCAAGGATTTAATATCATGTGATACACTGGAGTATTGTTACTGGTCTGTGAGCTCCCAAAGTCTCAGAACTATTAGTTTATATTCATGTACCTGTATTGTGGGAGTAGAAAAAGCATCCTGAATGCTTGCTGTTATCTGATCATGAACAGTTTATTGTAAGAACATTTATCTCACATTGTAGGTAGCATTTTTCTACGTATTACATGACACAGTAATAAAAATCTTTTATTCGAAATACGTGTTACTGAAACCATAATCCGAGAGTTTTTTATGTTTGTACAAGACCATTTTTAGTGACAAGCTTTTTTGGAAAGTGTCTTCTAGAAATCCCAGCTGGATCTATTTGTTAAGGCATTGTGCCTGCATAGGAGGGAGAGGTACACGTGTTTATAACGTAGTTGCTGTTATAAACAGGAAATGAGTAAACAGTGTGGAAAAAGGAAGTGCTGATTTTATAACTTGAGAGATGAACTCTAGAGGAACAGTCTTAAGATTGCATGGGAAAACACAGTTAAACCCAAATCTCTGAGGTCCTAGAGGAGTTGCTGGGAGAGCTCTAGCAGTCTGAGGCAAATGAATTAAGAGGTGAGACTGTATTGTTCCACATAACTTGCAGAGCCTGAATTTTCACCTGTTGGTTTTGTTTGTCTAATCTTTTGGGTAGTTGCAAACAAGGATGGGACTCAATTCACAGCATCGCAGGCGGTAAGACAGACAGTCTAAGACAGTTCAGTGAACTTGCAGAGGCAGATACTTATGAAAAACATTTCTGTGTTTGTAACCAGAGCATAGAAAGAATAAAGTTAAGTTACACTGTGAAACACTGAAATGCACTTGGTCGCATTTAATACAATATGTGCTGTAGGCTGGGGACGTGAAGTAGGATCGAAATGTGGTAAGCAGGAATTGGAAAATAGCCAGTTATGTTGTTACCTTACCCTGGTTGTGTTTTCAAGTATATATAAAAATTTGGATAAAGTTGTGTTTCACAAACGGCTCATTCATAGTGAGAACAAGAACTTAACAGAATACTTATATTTCATTATTATTTGAAGACACGTCTAGAACATCCTTGTAAGACTTTTCTATGTTAGTTGTAGAATCTTAAAAACTCCCTTTTCCTTCTCCACATAAAAAACCCACTATAATTTTAATAACGTTATTTGTGACTTTTTAAAAATCAAAATTTGAACATTGATTCCCCCCTTTACATCTTCATGCTATCTACAGCAACTTCAAAGAAGTTGATGCTGAATTAAAATATGTTGAGATTACCTTAGAGTAGTCTACTGTAGAAATACCTTTCTTGAAACATCTGGATTTCTTGTCTAGCTGGCAGCTGTGGAGAAATTTAAATTTTAATAGATCTGCTTTGGCTAGATAATGCTTTGGGAGGATATTGTTTTTTGTAACTGAAAAGCTGTCTTGAGAGCATCCTTCTGAATACGGAGTTCAGATTGCTCTGAATGCCCTGTAGCTGATTCTAGTAGCAGTAAAATGGCAGTGGTTTAACTTGTATTTGGAATAAAACACCTGCAAACATTAAACCTATTTTGCATTACATAAGAGTCCTAAATGTCCTTAATCTCTTTGGCAGGATGATGCCTCTTTGTTCAGCTTTAAGGAGCTGCTGAACAGGGAGCTCGATACTCAGAATATGCTTCCAAAGCAACTTGCTGCAATTGCCTTTTTATGTAGTGTATCATCTCTCTGGGTTGTCTGATGAAAACTGAGTGAGGTGTGAGGAAGCTTCCATCAGCCTTTCTTAACTAAGAAGGAAACAGTAGAAAATAAGAAAACTTTTAGGGTATACTGAGCTATTCTACATGAATGTTATGTGATGTATTCCTGATGTATTTATTAGTTATTAATTATACTGTTTTTAGAAAACAGAAATCAACTCGTCAAAATACTATGTTTGTTTGTTTGTTTGTTTGTTTTAGCTGATAATGGTACTATGCATCTTTGGGACTGGAGAACTGGATACAACTTCCAGAGAGTACATGCAGCTGTACAGCCAGGCTCTTTGGACAGTGAATCAGGAATATTTGCATGTGTTTTTGACCAGTCAGAGAGCAGATTGCTAACTGCTGAAGCTGATAAAACCATAAAAGTATACAAAGAAGATGATACTGCGGTATGTTGACGTGTCTTTTTAAAGAATTTTCAGGAAATAAAAAAAATTCTAGCAAATATAACACATGTCTATAGGGTCATGTACAGATTTGTGTAATCCATTTTACTGAAGTTTGAAAGCCATATGTAATAGCATTAAGAGGACAGTAGTTAGTTTCTGCATTCCTAATTCTTATGTGCTATAGCACAAATAAGTGTCAGGTCTGTCAACTCTTCTGCAAAAGACCGTTCTTATGAAGTTTGGAGAAATCTGGATACAATAATGTACATTGTGTTTTGAACCCAGTGGGAACTGTGTGTGGTTGTATTGATCAAAACATGGGAATTAGCAGATGGATTTCACTTTAAAGATTTATTGTACTTCTGTATGTGATCTGGATTAGTTATTGGCCTTGACCATTTTGAGAATTCAGAGTAGCTTATTTTCAAACTGTTATTCTCACATCTGAATCCATTTACTAATGGAGAAGACAATAGGTGATTGTATGGTTTATCAGTGTATGTCTTGTTCATGTGCTTTGATAACCACAATGTTGTTTCTGAAATGCCATTGGCAACTTGATTTTTTGCCTTGTTGAAAAAAAAAGAAAATAACAGAACAGGTGTTGCTATGTACTTCAGATAGTGAGATGATAGAAAATTAGTAAATTAAAATAGTAAATTAGGTATTTATAATAGTACATACAAAATAGAGTGTATATACTTTTTTGAGTAATATTTTAATCAAAATCCTAATTATAGGTGAGTTTCAAGTTTAAAATAATCCTTACAAGATTTTTCTTTTCCCTTTAGACTGAAGAAACTCATCCTGTCAGCTGGAAACCAGAAATTATCAAGAGAAAACGATTTTAATGCGGCAACATAGCACTTCTGTAATTTTGTTTTGGCCTTCCTGAGAGCATTCAGTCACATTTTGTTCTGCCTAGAACAGCAGAGCAAAAAGTCAGCTAAGTCATTGCTATTTCAACATGTTTTGTAATAAATTTTATTTCTCTTTCCTTTTGTCTTTCTTTGTTGTGATCCCAGCAAACCAGTTGCAGCTGTTAACTTTGTGGAGCATGTATAGTTCATGAAAAGGATAGATGTGCAGGTGGTTATTTTTTTAGACTTACACACTCAATAGATTCTTATAAAAATATTTTGATGAGCTAGGTTTTCTGAAAGACCCTTGCTTGACCTCAAAAGTTAATTGTGAATTTATGCATAGGAGCCATCTTCTGCGAATTTCTTGAGGACACTTGGATTTTAGACCAGTATTGTTTACTGTACATATGCTGAATAAATACTAAATTAGAGTAACAGAGTAATCTAGAGAGAAGCAGGACAGCACAAATAATAAGGTAGTTTGCTTTATAAACACAGCTACTGAGCATTGCTGATGCTGTGTTAAGGAATGAAATGGATCTTCAAAGTGTTTCTTTCCTTAGGAAAACTTCCAAATGCAAGTACTCATCTTCACTTACGTTATTTCACATTAGACCTTCTGTAGAAGGATTGCTGTCAAATCATATTGTTCACAGTCACTGCAGGGTTAGGACCAGTTGACTTCCTTTGTAAATCAGCTGGTTTTTCCACTTACCCAAAGCATACATGACAGTAGAGTCCAGTGAACTTTTAAAACTGAGCTTGAGGAAAAACTCTTAAGTAATTTAAGCCTTAATTTTACAGTTTGCTGTCTTCCCATGATTATAGGAAGGAATTTAAAATAAACAAACTCTTACTGGACAATAATTTGTACTTCTGAAGGGACAAATCACTCATTGGCTTAACAAATAGTCACAGAACAAGCAGTGAACATGTAAACCTCCTTGCTGCTGCTTACCTGTCCTGTCTGTGCTGCTCTAAAGTGCTTCACAGGGCAGTGGAGGAAATCAGTAAGTTATCAGGCCATTCAGTTGTTGGCAGCTTTGCTAGTGGTGTTAATAGCTGCACTGGCGAGTTTCAGGTTGGGTAAATGCTGAGAATTAATCTGTGGCCACAGCACTGATAGCAAGCAGTTCACCATAATTATTTCTATTTGCCAGCCTGTCTTCTTTCAAATCTGAGATTTATGTTAGAGAAATGAGTTATTTGCAATGTAACTTACAGAAAGCCAGTAAAACCAAGTGTTGTTTATATTATGAGAATTTTTGTCTTTTTTTTATAATGGTCTTGTATTTATAATCTGAATGTTTGACAATGTCATTTTAAGGAAGTCCATGCTGCCTAAATAACTGAATTTTGATTGACAGCTATTGTCTAAAGCAACTTCACAAAAAGGGAGGGGAGTATTTGGTGTTTATGAGTTGGATTAAACATCTTTTATTTGTATGGCAACTTGAATTTTTCTGGATCTTGATTACAGATCTTTCCATTTTAGCTAACGTAAGAGGTAAAAATACAGGTTATGGCTTATGCATGTTGTATACTGCTGCTAATGATTTGTTCCAGAAATCCATGAATTACTGCTGTTACACAGAATTTTCTTGCTCACAGTGAAATCCTCTTTAGGAAACTAGAGTGGAGAGAAATAACTTACTTGAAAAGAGGTGAAATTGTAGAGGACTCTTCTTTTTTAGAACTGTCTATTTCTTTTGATAGTTTGGAATTAGGACAGAGAAATTATGGATCTTGGCTCACTGTTCTAGCACATCTTTTCTGTTCCGACATTTTCCTTTAGAAACTGCATTTATTCCACTGTTTCTCACTTGGAAGAGGTATCAGAAAGCCTCCTGCAGGACCTGTGTATCTTCTCTGGACTTCTGTGGGAATCTGCTACCATGGGGCAGTGGCTGCCTGAGCATTCTTTTTTTGTGCCCTAGATAAAGATTTGATCTGTAAATTGAAGCTGTGCACTATTACTTGGGATAATACCTTTCCTTTTTGGCTTTCTAGTACATTGTCCCAGTTGTGATTTTTTTTTTCTTACTTGTATTCTTGAGCATTTTATTTCACTTGTTTGTTTCCTTCCGAGCAGTTTTTTCTTCCCCTTGACAGTAATGTGAATACCATCACATATACTTCTGTAACTGTTGTTTATGGTGCATCGAGATTATCAGATATCAATTAACCCCTTCTCTAGTTCAGAACAAGCTTAGATAGTGAGTTGTGACACACAGGTCTGATCATGCAGGATACACAGTGACATTAGATTTGTCCATGTAAGTCATAAGGTGAAACAAAAGAAGAGGATCTGGTCTACTGGATGTATTTCCATGGTTCTGGAAAGTGTCACACTGCAATGTCAGTTTAAGTAATCTTGAATAGGAGTCTAATCTCAGAAAATAATTATTGTCCTTAGTTTCATAAAATTTGATGTTGTCTTCTGTATATGATCAAATCATTTCTACCACAACCCCCGACTTTTGTTTTATACTGTACATAATTGCAGAGCAGTAAGAAAATGGTTTTGTTTGTAACATAAAAAAGTGTAACTGGTAAAAGTGATAAATTTCAAGATGACTCTTGGCTATATGCTAAAGCATACAGTGTAAGCTATGCAGCTAAAACGCTGTTGTTTGCTGGTAGTATGAAAGTTGTGCAGAACAGTATGTCTTTGGCAACTTAAAGACTTACAGATGTTAAGTCTTTAATAGCCAATTTCTTTTTAGTTCTGTTGGGTTAGAATTAAAGTGCACCTGATGTGACAGCAATTTAGCCATCAATAAAACCTTCCATACAATATGAATTCATGTCTTTTTTTTCCATTGTGGTTTTTGTAGTAAGAAGAACAAAAACAACTAAATATGTTCTGAAAATGACAGTAATTTAGGATTAGAATGGAATGTTTCCCGTAGTATAGTGAAATATTTTTGTGTATCAGCTGTAATGGGAAGAGAGAAAGTATTGATTGTTATTTTGTGGAGAGCTTCCGGTCTGCATGAGGGGACTGCAAAACAAATGCAAAATTGTACATGTAGTTTTTCTAACATGTTTAAAAAAAATATTCAAACATCCCTGGAGTTAAGTGTGAGTTCTAAGATGACTTATGGATGAGAGCTTTGTGGGTGTAAGAAAGCTTAGAGTTAAACTAGGCTTGTCTTAATGGGAGCAAATGAAAAGAATATTTCTCTACATGTATTATCACTGAATTTTGAAGTTATTTCACACAGTGGGTTTTTGTTGTTTGTTTTGGGTTTGGTTTTTTTTTCCCCCTCCAGTGAGCTGGCAAAACTATCAGTCTGGCATGTCACGTATGTAAGTATCAACACAGGGCGTATTGATTTTGTACTCAAAATGCCTCATTCTTTTTTAGATGAGGCTTCTAAACTTTTAACAATACACCTAAGGAAATGCTGTGTATTTGGAAATTAATGAATGCCAGTAAGCCTGATCAGCTGAAAAAAGGTAAACCTGCAATCTTGTTCTACAAAGTTAACACTAGATTAGTAGGACTTGAAACTAGCGTAAATATAACTTTCCGTGGAAGCTGTTCCATAAGCAGAACATGCAGTTGGTGAATCGCTTTGGTCCTTTGAAACTTGGCAGGCAGGTAACTACAGATTTCACTGGTGGTCATTTAGGTAGAGCTTGTCACTTCAGGAGATTCCTGTCTGATGCTGCTTTAATGACAGCAGCTAAGAATCAGTTCTCTGGCTTTTACATCTTAAGTCTTATGAATTTGGTTCTGTGCTTAGCAGGAAAGAAACTGGCTGAAAACTGGCAAAAAAAAGTTGGATGAAAAATGAATGGCCATTACTGTCTGAAGATGATTCAAGACTTTTGATGCCCAGAGAGGAATCTGCATTTCTTGTTTTGATATTGAGTAAGGATCTGAAGTAAGCTCTGATTAAGAGGGTTAGCAAAATGCAAATGCTTCTGTGAACACTTTTTCACATGCATTTTCCCTGTGCGTCCTAATCTTATAAAATCAAATTTTTTCAAAATATTCTCATGAAAATCTCTTAATTAATTTGATTTCAGGGATTTGCAGGATCAACCCTTAGGTGTTACTGTTTTCCTCTTGCTGCTTGTATTGAATCTATGTAGTATAGGCTTTGTAATGTTTAGTTGTGTACCTTTAAGTCAATAACATGTTAAGTTCCTTCAGATGAATGTTGTCACCAGGGTTTTGTTAATCTTTCTCTAGGGTTTTTGTTTTGAATATAGAGCACACAAGCCCCAAACTCGTATCTAAAGCATGGATTCATGGGTTAATTAGGGCACTGCAAAGTAGACCTCTGCAGTACAAACAACAATGAGCTAAATGTCTGTCTCCAGTTAAGGAAGAGTGAAATCACTGACAAGAGAACTAGAGTTGAAAATGCTTGGCAAAACTGTATCATGCTGGGGTTTTTTTTTTTCTTTCCTCGAAAAAATCCCCTTACCCTTGTGTTTAAGAAGTGCAGATAATGTGTGAAACACTCGTTTCTGCCAGTGTTTGTTTTGCAGCCTCTGCTTCATTTTTTAGGGAGAACGTGTCTTTGCAAGACATGTCACCTTTGCTTTTTCTGTCGCAGTAACAACTCTTGGATGCTGCAAATGACTTTTTTTCCAGCTAAGAGAAGGGATGAAGGGTTAAGCCCTTCAGAGCAAGGGAGAGTCAATGCAGCATCAGTATGAATTATGAGTACCAAGGGGTACACCTAGAGAAAGATAAGACTTCCCAGAGACCAGATAAGAAGGAACTGTGGTTAACTGAAACCTCTGAGAGAGGTGAAAAGGACAGTGAAAAAAATAAGATTAGAAGAGGCTGGAGCTATGACATCTGAAAGGAAATATTTGAAAACTTGCTGCATGTACCTGTCAGGCTGGAGTAGAAGAGACATTTCTGGATTAGATAAATGCTGCATGGGCATAAATGATAGAATGGAAAAGCAACAGTGTGTTAATGGGGGCATCCTGATGCAAATAAATCTTTTGACAGCAATCTATAAATGCATTTATGAGAAGTGCAGGTAGTGTATGTGTGTGCATGTCCTGGTGCCCTCGTGCTCTGACACCCAAGATACTGTAGAAAATTCAGTGGCATGTGAAGAATTGCGGAGCAATGTAGAGTGATGAGTCTGGAGGGGTTTGCAGCTGCACTGGGGTTTTTACTGAGGAAGCGCTTGCAAGCACAATCCTAAACAAGGATTAAGAATACAGTGTGAAGACTGAAGCTAAAGTTTGCATGATGAATATCTTTAAAAGATGGGCAAGTTTTTTTTTTACAGCTGGTTGAATGTAAGGATTACCTCACAACAGTGAGTTTGTTTCTTCCTGGCAGGTAAATGGTGAGCTGAGGAATGAGATGTGAGTTTATGGCCACAGAACGTCATGCTGACAGGATGTATTGCTGTTGGGAGACTATCGTGATAAGTAAGAGTGTAGCCTGTGCAATCAGAAAAACTTTTGTGCTGCATCCAACAGTGTTGGGGTTTTTTAACTGGGGAAAAGACATCACGAATCATAACATGACTTAACTATTTCCAAGTTAATCCCCTTGACAAGCAAACTTCCTGCATTGATAACTAGAGATCTGCTCTCAATAAAGGAGCAATATAGATTATGAATAGAAAAATTCCATACAAAAATTTGAGCATGGCTTCAGCTGCCAGATGAGTCAAATTTCATGTCCTGTAAGTATTAATTCTTTCCTGCTCCTTCAATTTCTTTTCTTCCCATGCAACATGGTAATGAGCATGCTTCTTTTAAAGAAAGCATGGCAATGCAAACCCAGAATCTGTTAATTCTGCTAATGACTGTTCTGTTTTGAAACTGAAAATCCCACTGAAGTAGTTCTGTTATTCTGTGTTGCTCTAAATCAATGCGTTAGCAGGAAATTCAAAAGTAACTAGCAACTGAATCATGGTAGCTAAGTGAAATTATATATAAAATTGATTGCTGCTAATTTAAATTAACATAGTGAAATGCAGTTTATTTTTCTTACTGAACAAACCTGTTCTGGGTGTTTGGGTTTTTTTTATTTGTAGGTGAGGTTGTAAATGTCCTTTAATTATATAAGACTAAAGAAAACTGCTCCTGGTGTTTCTCCAGTTTTAATGGTGTCGGTACGTGCATTTACCAAGTTAATGATGCAGTTTTTCTCTAGCCATTAAAATAAATCACTGTGCTGAAGGTGGCACAGCAGACTTTCAGACTTTCACACACTGAAGAAAAGGTCCACACACTTTCCGTAACATAACCCTGTAGTAGTGCATTTTTTAGCATATTCTCTCACAGGTTTCAATTTCTCCTTCCTTTTTGTTTTTAGGCAACTTTAATGCTAAGACATGGGAAGCTATCTCTAGCCTGTATTTCCAGCCTGATTAATTATGATCTGGTAACTCCTTTCTTTTCTTCCTTTCCCCCAAACTTGTCCTGGCCTTCTTCCATCAACAACATCCCTGAGGAGCCTGTGAGATCCTCAGCTGTTCTGGAGAGTTTCACATTGTCCAGGTGCAGTGCGCAGCGCTACAAATTGCTCTTTCAGGTCCCCATGTGGCTCAGCCTCGCTGCATCAAACACTGACAGAACTATGAAGTGCGAGTGTTTTGTGACGGGAAGTTGTTCTTGGAGACACGGAAAATATTGACTGGTTAACCTGATATGTGACCTGATGTTGACAGGTAAGTGTTCCTCCTCCATCGTCCCAGTTCTTCTCACCGTACTTGATTTTTCTTGAGTAATTCTAGTGTCACAGCATACTGTGTGTGAAATGCACCAGTGGTTGTTAGCAACACCATATACTGGTTTTAATAACAAAATCTGACAACAGATTTCACATTCTTGGCAGAAAAAAGGCAAGCATTAAAGCCTGAGACTGAATAAGACACACACCAAGGAAACCTAAACCAAAGTGAGGAAGATGTTCATGTAAATCATGTCTGTGGGCTTTTTCATTTTAACCTCCTATTCAGCTCAGCAATGTGCCCAGTAACAGTTGCTTAGCCTCAGCTTACCACTAGGAAAAGTTCAGACCAACCCAGGTGACTGTCCTGGGAAATGCTTTGTATTGCTGAAGCTGAGCAGAGGAAATTCTGGTGAGGGAATGCCAAAATGTCTGTGAGTGACAAGCTGTCCTTGTGATGAGAAAGTGTCTAGTTTTTTCTATTTCACAGTTTCTTAATTTCTTAAACCCCATAAATAGTTGCTATGAACAGTGTAGTAAACAGATCTAGTATTGCAGGTAATACAGATCCTTAAATTACGGTCAGAACTTCTAAGTTGTCTTAAAACTGTCGACTCAGGAATACTCCAGGACATATAAGTCTCACAATAACATGGTACCTATAGAGAAATTAAAAAAAAAAAAAATCACAGACAAAAAGCCATTATAAATAATGGTCACCATTAGGAAAAGGGAGAACTTTCTACTCAGCAGAATATTGCATCTCTATACACATCTTCCAAAAAGAAGAGAAAAGCCTAAATGTCATTGTTCTGTTCAAAGAGAAGATAGAAGGGATAGTGAAGTGTGTGTATAAAATGAATGGCCAGGGCATAAATATCTGTGTGCTGTTCTGTAAATGTATGCCTTACACTCTGCTTATGCCAAGGCAGATCATTTGAAACAACTGATGATAACTGATATCTGTGTGAAGAGGCATGTTGGATGTGAAAAACAAAACTGGTGATTATCTGCGGGACACACCTCACAGTTAACCACTAGGAGCCAGCACATTTTACAATAACACAGCTGTTGTCATTCATACCTCAGGGCAATACTGTGTTTTCCTAGCTTTGATATATGTCAGTTCACACTTTTTTTAACATGGTGCTTTTCTCTGGTGTAGACAGGGCCAAAGTAGTATGTGGCTGAATTTAAAAATGTTCCTGTATGGAGAATACGCTTTGCCAAGGACAGGAAACCTCATCCTCTTTCATTTTCTCTCTCCCTTCCTGTATGTTCTCACATGCAGTTCATGTCAAGTCACTTCTTTCCCTCAACAGAAGGTATTAAGCAAGAGAGAATAAAGGTAATGTTCCCTGAGACTTTACCTTGGAAAAGGTAAAAGCTCTTAGCCTCACTTTTTGATGATAAGCAGATATCAACTAGATACAGTCAGCAAAGCCCCTTTCAAGTAGGCGTTTGATCTCTCAGCTCTCTAAATTCATTTTCAGTACTTTCAGTTTTCCTTAGGCTGCTGTAATTTCCCCTTGTGCCGAGGCTGATTAGGACACCGGCACAGCATAGTGGAATTGTGCTTTCCTCCCTCCTGTGCACACCACGTTCTTCCTCATCCTCAGCATTTTCCAGTGGGGAGGGAGGTGGTGGGCAGAAACTCAGCCACAACACTGTCCTCCTAACCCAGAGTTCTGTCCCTTCTCCTAGTTGTACCAAAAGCCTCTTTGTCTCCTCTTTGCTCATGAGCAAGAATAAAATAGTAATCTGTTGTTTCCCTCCTGTGCACCAGGGACCATCAGAGAAGTGAGTGTATTACAGGGAAAGAAGAAATGTGTTTCTTTTTTTTTCCCTTGATGCTTAGAGGTGAGAAAGGGATCACCTGCTGGAAACACTGGAGCTGTGTTTATAGGGCCATGTTTTCTAAAATTGACTGTGGAGTTCGTAGAAACGCAGACTCTAAAACTGTTTTGCTGACAACTTTGTTATTTCTCCTGTGTGAAAGCATCACAATGATAAAAATAATAATTGTAATCTGTAGTCTGCCACAATGAGCACTGACTGTGGAGTTACATTTTCCATTTTTCACATGCTTTCCTATGCAGTTTCTTTTTTTTTTTTTTCTTTGCATTTGAAATGGGACTGAGCAGCATCACTGATCCACTCCATTGGATTTCTAAATTTTGTTTGGCAAGATCAATGCAGTTTAGGGAAAAGAAATTCTACAGCTGAATATAAAATGTAGCTGCCGTCCTCACTGCCTCCCTGCAGTGATCATTGTCCCTAACAAACATACAGCCTGAGCAGTAATTAAGCATAGCACCACGGGATCCTGCCCCTATGGCTGTAGGGCTGTATGACTGTAGTTATTTGGAAAGCTTCTTTTTTACAAACTGCACTGTCTCTGGTGTTGCTAGGATGGTTTTCCATTCAGGGCACTGGTCAAAGATGTTAGTGTTGAAATGTTTTTGCTGTTAAAAAACACATTAAATGTTTCCTACGGGGCTCAAGGTGGTGTAACTCTATTAGCCAAGAGAGCCTTATCCCAGTTTGGAGGTTTCCTCACAGGTACAGAGGTAGATCCAGACTATACTGCTCCATATGTGTTCCACCTCTTCCTGCCCTTTCCTAAGAACTAGTTTCAGTGACAGCACCTTTAGCAGAGTGGTGTTAACCACTTGGAAATGTGCCTAGCTCTTCAGGCTATTTGCTGTCTGATCATCCATTCCGTGTCTCTTCGGGGAAAGGGGCAGCATGCCAAATGAAAGATGTGCTACATTCAGCCAGGCCACCACTGGTCTAAGCTGCCAAACTTGACTGGGGTGGTAAACTCCTTGCAGAGCTCTACCAGGTACCTGGCAGTGATAGTCTGTGGCCACCAAATTCCTAAAGTGCTGCTGATGGACACTGTGTTGGACTTACTCCTTCTTCTGGAGCAGAATCTCTTCTGGACTACAGGACTGAAATTCTGGAGGCTGTGACTTCTGGCTCCAATGAAACCCCAAGACACAACTGGCCAAAGCTGATGCCTGTAATAGCTACCACTCAGAAAGCGCAGCCCAATCTTCCTTGTTATTAAAAATGTGAGATTTATGCCAAGTGAGATCATTGAGCCAAACTTAGTGTGATTCCACAACTGAACCACCTACTTTGCATGCTGGACATTAAGCTGGAGAAAATAAAATATATGCACATTCCTTAGAAAATAAATTTTGGGAAGCTAAGTTTGCAGTTCCTGTTTCACATTCTTTTCTACTTTTAAAACAAGACAGCAATGTTGTGAGTTGTACTCTCTGTGTATGTGGTAGTCCTTGCTCCATAATGGGAGGAGGAGAGGAAATGTTGCGTGTATTTGCTCTGCTCTGAAGTCTTTGCCTTGCCAAAATCTATTCATTGGCATTTTCTCCATATCTAGCTCATTGAAGCCATGCATTTGTTTTCCATTAGTTGCCTCAGTGAATAGGATGAGTTTTTATTATTATTATTTTTAAATATTGAATTTTAAATGAAAAAACAACACCCTCATTCAATGATCTGGTAAACTATTGGGATGTTTTTTGCTGTCTTTGCTTTTGCTCTTTTTTCACTAATTTTCCTTCTTTTTTTTTCCTTTCTTTCATTCCTTTTATTGAGCCAGCTTTGCTCACGCACACACCAAGTTTAATGTGTTTTCATGTGCATTGTACCGCGCACAGAAACTCCCACTGTAAGCCCAAGTCTGCCATGTACTCTGCCCAGCTGAGCTGTGTGCTGGAAACAGGACACTGGAGGTACCAGGGACAAGATGGTGAAAAGAGAAAGGTGTGGTTAAGGAGCAGCATTAGCATTTTTTAAATATGTCTTGGCTGGTTGATTGACTCACTTTCCATCTATCTACATTTTCCACATCTGTTCCAGGCTTTTTCTTCTTTGACAGAAGAAACTAGAAATAATAATAAAAAAAAAAGTGCACAAGACAATGAGTAGTGAGAAATAACACTGAAGTGAGATTTTTCATGTGCTTTTTGTGTCCTATAAACCCACCACAGAAGTAGGGCCATAGGATTAAGCCTTCCAAATTTCATACTATAAAGCTTCTTCTATCAGGCCCTTCATTTTTCCTCTTTTCCCCTTAGTGAAGATTTAAGCCAACAGATATGTCTTGCCTCATAGACCAAAGGTAAATAAATCCACCCACGATACACCGGTGGGGAAATTAAAAAGTTACATTGTCCTTGTGACTGCATTTTCTGAAATGGCTTTTCTCTGCCAGTTCTTCTGGTCATAAGCCTTTGCAGCAAATCCTGCAGTCATATGTGTGCCTTGAATCTCTTAGTCATAACAGCAGAGTTGATTTCTACCAGTTAGTATAAATTGAGGTGAGGCAGTCAGGGAGGGTGAGCTGGGTGTGCTGGGATGGGGTGTTTTAATTCACTTTGAAATGTTCTAACCACGTTCATGTACTGCTTTTTTCTTTCCTCAGAAAACAATGAACCAAGGGATCCATATTTGTTCTGTCTAAATGCCTGTTTAAAACTCCAGTTTGAACCATTTTCTCATTTTTGTGCCCTTGCCTTTCCTCTCTGTTTTTTCAAAGAGTTAAAAATCCCTAAGCTATTATATCAAGAGTTCTGTCTTTCTAATAAAGAGGTCAAATAATGTGAAGTGCCTTCCAAACTTTGGTATACAAAAAACTCCCCGCATTGAATGGCTGCTTTAAATGTAGGTTTTGAAGAGGGAATTGCATCTCCCTGTGCTCCAGTTAATTGATGGCCAGAGGGAAAGCCAAGAATGAGTTCACAGAGGAGTAATTTAGTAGGAAATTAGTGTCTCCCAACAGAGAATTTTAAGACTCTTTGTCACCTTACCCTGAAGATACTTATTTTCCCAATGATCTTCCCCTCTTGGGAAGTTGCTCACCTGTTATCTGCAATGGCTTGATGTCCTTGGATATCCCATGTTGCTGTCTGTAGCTTGAGTGCATGGGAGAATGGGCACAGTCCCTGGATCATGGCCCCTGTACCTGCCTGGCCTCCATGCCCTGGCCAAAGGCAGCTCTTGGCAGGAGTCTGCCATGTCCCAGCCTGTTGCAATTCAGTGCCCAGTTTATTAGTGCAAACTGAGGCAGCTGAGTTTAACTCACGGGAGCATAAAGTGCAGCAGGTGAAATGCTGGTGGGGCTCTTGTCCTGTGGCTGCAGGGCAGTAATCTGTGTAGAGGAGCAGCAGAAAACTCTGAGAGGCAAGTCATGCACTGCTGCCATGATGGCTAGGCATCCTCTCTGAACACCTTTTTCTGCCCCAGTTTAATGTCCCTGGTGCCAAGATCATGGCCCTTGTACTCACTGAGAGGAGTTTCAAGATATTTCCCCATCCTCAACCTTTCCACTTTACAGTTTATTCCTTGTTTCATGATTAACTGCATTTGAAATTAGACACAGAGATATGTATGAGTGGAAAACCAAAGGAAAGGTCTCAAACTGTGCTGTTACTATTAATGGCAGGGCTAGCAGCCAGTGAGTTCATTTGGTTATGCCAAACCCAGATAAGACAGTACAAACTCTGATAATTTGGTATTATTTTTGGGAGAAATTATTCGATGTCTATTTTCTATTGGGGATACAAGACAGTATTTTGGGGGAAAAGAATGACTTTCTTTAGCTGGTGAGCAAACACAGAGCATCTACCTAATACATGCTACTCGTGTCCAAGGAAATATAGGCAGAAAAGGTTCATTTTGGAACTTAGTGGATGAACTCCCGTCCCATTAGAGTAAATGGGAGATTTGCCATTGACTTCAGTCAGGCCAGGGTTTCACCTGATACTTTTTACATATGTTTTTATACGTTATGATAATTCGTGAATGAACTAAAATAGTCCTGTAGAGAATATATGAGGAGTGTTCTCCCCTGCCTTGTGGGGAGCAGACTTCGTTTATATTGGGGTCCTTGGAAAGAAATATGGATGGGAGAGTCTTTACTACAGTAACAACACATACTTTATCTTGTATCTCTCTTTTGTATAATCCATCAACAGCAGCATTGCACAGAGTTAGCTGAGAAAGGAACACAGATGGGAAGAAAATGTTTGAAACCAGATCTGAAGGGGGCTGAGGTGATGTTGTCTGGATGGGGGTTTAATCAGCAGAGAAAGCAGAGTATGTTGCCCTTTGAGCATGTCTGTCTTAGGTTGTTCCAAGTCTATGATCCAAAGGCCTAATTGGGTTTCCAGTCTCATTCTGGCTGGATTTATAAATGCTCAAGACAGCATTAGTAGCCAGGACAACTTTTTTTTTTGGGGGGTGTGGTGTTGGTTTGTTTTCTGTCACTTGGCCAGGGGAGATTGTGATGAACCCTTCTGAAGGCAGGCCTTGTCATTTCAGACAGGCTTTTGCCTCCCAATAGTAGGTTCATTCAATATACTTCTTCCAAAATGCATCTTCCATCTGATCAGAAACCAATACCCATGGAGATTATGAGTTGGCTTTATCCCCTGTGAGTGCACAATGCCTGTACTCCACAGTCCATTCTGACCACCTATTGCCTTGGTTTGAATATGTTAGTTTTGGCCCAGGAAGTTCCAGCCATCCGAGGGAGCTTGTCCTTTCCTGGCTCAGCCACCAGTTAGTGCTGGATCTCAGCCTAGAAGGCTGCTAATATGAGAGAGAAAAGGGGTAGCTGGAGAGCCATTTTCTGTTCAAGAACTTTGACTTGGAAACTTGCTTTCTTGCCTTGGTCAGAACATCTCAAGGGGGTGAATAAGTGGTTTGGAGCTTACGGAAGGAGAGGAAGAGGACAAAGTTAGTGCCATGCTGTTTTCTGTTGCAAGATTATGGTTAGCAGGCAATTGGGGGAATCCTCCATTACTTTAACTGCAATCAGTTTAAATATACAGTGAAATGGAGCAAGAAGTGGCCACCTAGAGAAAATAAAATCATCATCATCATCATCATCATGGCTAGGCTTCGCGAACGAAAATTTGGGAAGGGCTCTACCCACGCTTGCTACAAGCGCGCTGATGGCTAAAAAGGCCAATGCGGGACAGACAAGTCCG
>JAWMRA010000130.1:30188245-30226573 GCA_035584735.1 Pseudotriccus pelzelni | reverse complement strand
CGTGAGATCAACAAAGGTTACATAGAGACCTTTGTTCTGTTCCCTACACTTTTCTTGCAGTTGCCTGAGAACAAATAAAATCATAGCTAATATAAACCCCATGTGTTTATGAGAGTCTGAGAAGATAATACAAGCAATTGGTTTAAACAATAGGTTAAAAAATATTTGTGACGCTGTTGACTGCAGAGTAGAGAAGTCCCAAGCCTTTGCTGACAAATCTGCTTTGCCCAGCTCAGGTGTGAAAGCAATAGAACTGTTCAGGTGGTATTGAGTGCAAGTAAATAAGGTTGCTTGTTTCAGAGCAGCTTCGGTGTCTTCCACAGCTGTCGTATGACTAAATCCCAGCCACAATAATTTGCTTCTGTATAGTTAAAAGCCATCTGTATTTCCAAGTGAATCCTACAGTCATGACTAGATGGCTGTTACTGCAATAAAAAAGTGTATTTTAAATTAATAAGAAGATTTAAGTGCTCATTGCTTAAGACTTGCATCTGTTTAGCAGCCTAAGACTCTGCAATTCTGAGTGGTCCGGATTTTTCATTTCCCCAGTATGCTACTGATTCCTGAATTCTAGTTGGTACTTCTGCTATAGCTCTGTCCCATTAATCTAGGCAATAATAGCATGAAGTTGTTGCAGTAAATAAAAACATTTCAGATAAGTGCTTTAGCGTTCAAGCAAAGAGGCCCATGGGGATATTTCAACTCATTCTGATTTCCTTTAAATATTATCTTGGCCACAAAGTGCTATTATTTGTCCTTGCAATATGATTTTTTTCTGGAAAGCTTTAACACAAATTCTCTTGTATCATACTGTCTTATAATAAATTTTCATGTTTTGGCTGATGATCTGGTTTAAGTCTGCTCTAAAACAGAAGGAAGAAAAGTAGCCTAAAATAGCAATTACAAGAGAGATTTGAGGGCCATGAATTATTTTCTATTTCTGTCACTGGTTTAGGTCTCGGCTCAGCATGCCTTGAAGTTGGAGGAAATCTTTTATGGATTTCAGTAGATCTTGGTTCAGGTGCAGTCTGACCCTGGACACGTCAGATGCCTTCTGTGCTTGGGACTGAAATGTGCATACCCTGCTTACCCCTCCAGCAGGATCGCTGCTGATTCATTCATTCACATCTGTAGAGAGCTTTAGGACTTGCAAATGAATACCACTTTTTGAAGTACAATCTATTATTTCAGTGTAGATGAATTCATTTTACCTTCCCACCAGCTGCCAGCAATCTGTTTAGTGCAATGAAATCCTGACAGCCCGTGTCAACAACTGAAAGCAGCTCTTTCATGACAGAGAGAAAAAGGAAAGAGAAAATGCAGACCTGAACTCTTCCCCTTTCAGAGAATGTCTTTGTGTAGGAAAATAAATTTTTTGTCTGTTATTTCAAAAGGCCCTCTCATAAAAGAAATGCACATTAAATTAAAACTGCTGTTATTTTTTCATTCCATCTCGATACGGACCCCTCCTGGTTCTTGATGAAGAGCGAGGTGAAATATTGCACAACTGAGCTACAGAGAAAATAGCAAAACTGTTCCAAGCGCATAAGCCAAAATGAGTGTTCAGAGAGAGATCACCATGTCATGAGCTCATGCTGGCAATGTGGTTTTTTCTTTGTGTGTAAACTGAGATTTGAGCATGAGAGAGACCCTATATTCAGCCTTGCAGGAGCACTTTCATGCATGTTGTTTTCTTAAGAATAAGCGAGGAAGTTGTGAACTGCTCCCAGACCTAGGAAAATACCTACAGCCCTCAGTGAGTTCTGCTACCTGATGGTCTCCCCCCCTTCCCTCCCCACCATTCAGCAATAAATTGAAGATGGAGCCAGAGAGAAAGCATCCAGATTTTACTGAGGGGACAATGTCTTTTTTCCATGTGTTATTATTTGGGTTTGTGTGGTGATCTGGGAGTCTTGCCTGTTTTCATCTGGGAGGTGGTAAGCAGATTTAGGGGTGTGGTGGGCAGTGGCAGGGATATGGTGGTCAGGGCTGGGAAGCTGAAAGGCAGAGCCCCATGTGAAGCAGGGACAGTGCAGAGCATGGGGTCCCCACCCCTGTGTGGCAGTGGGGATCCCATCTATATCCTCCCAGCAGCAGCTCTTCCTATGCAGAGTGGGGACCCTGGGGTGGCTGGGACCTCCCTAAGGAAGATCCCTTCCTAGGGACCAGCCCAGAGGGTGGCTGCAGAAATGGTCTTTTGTCTGGTTTGTGTGAAGGGAAAATGATGCCCTGGGCACAGCTCAAAGTCAGAGCTCAGTTTCTCTGTTCTCTGAATTTTCAGTCAAGTAAGTACTGATGCTGCACAGGAAAAATGGTATTTGAATTCACTAGGATATTTTATGCCCCTCTCACTGCTAGTTTGTTTCTGCTGGATGCAACACTGGGATTTCTGGTACATATGTGTTTCTCCCCCTCCAAGCAGTTACACCTCCCTGTGCCTGAGGTCTACTTCCAGCAGAGTGGAATCTGTTGCACATCTTTTTCTACGTGTAAACACTTTACATTTCCTTTTGTCTTATCTTTCTTATTGGCAAAAGCTGAAGAGCATAGCGTTAATTCTTTTCCCTAGTGTCCTGGAAAAGGCTAGTAACTCCTGTTAGGAAAAAATGTGTTTTAAAATAGATGCACTGTAATAATCCCCAAAGTGCTGGCACCCAGTTTTAGAGTATGACTGAGGCTGGGGGCATCCTGTCTCTGGGAAGGGCCATCCTCAGCTGTGCTGTCCCCAAGATACCTACTCTGAGAGGCAGGTTTAGGAATCCGGTTTCATTTTCCCAATGGCATTGTTAGAACAGTTCAGCTAAGGGATGCATTTTGTGTTATTTTGAAAGAAGCAACCATGAACCCTTTGATGCAGGAATTCAGGAGCAATGTGGTCAAGTGAGGCATGAACACATGGCAAGTGCAATCGAAATAGCAAGCTAGACCTACAGACAGTTCTTGCCTAAAATTAGGTGTAGGAATTTAGTCTTCCTATGATATCTTCTTGTTCCTGTAGCCACATTCTAGGGCATGAATGTATATGGGTTTAGAAGTACTGCTGGCATTTTACAGATGCCAAGTAGTCCTTTTTTTCCTCTATATACATTACAGAAGTTTATCTTATGCCTTACTTAAAGGCTTGAGAAGCTTCTCCTTCCTATCCTTTTTGGCTAAGTTCACTCTGAAATGCAAACACCGATTGCTATATTTACTGAAGTATGATACATGGAAGCACTGCAACCCATACACAGGGTTATGTTAAAGGTAACACAGTCGAAGCTGTGAATATTCATGAATATGCCTAGAGTGATGAAAAAAACATTTAAAAAGAGGTTTTTGTTGACTATTCTGTATTGGGGAACAATCTGCTGTGGGTAGCGGTGTGATCTCCCTGTTCGAAACTTTAAAACCACTGCTTTGATCTCAAGCATCTCAGAGTTGATGTTCCAATCACCAGAGCCGACGATACATAGCTAGAATTGGTAAAAGCCTGTGTTATTTATTCTTGAACACACTGGGAAAAAAAAAAGGCCAGCAGTGAAATATAGGTAGAACAGGCTGGGAAAAGCAAGCTGGGAAAAACAAGCCCAAAGCCACTGCCTTGGGAAGCAGGAGGTGTAGCCTGCATTGCTGACTCCCTGTGTGACTGTGCGCACATGGAGCGAATGCTCAGCAGGGAGCTCCCCACCCCAATGCACTCACTGTGCAAAGACACCTGTTTGGCCGTAGCAACAGTGATGGTGAGATAGCCACGGCTTTTCCGGCATATAACCCACCCCCTGGGGCTGTTATTTCAGGGTGGGGACCCTGAGGGTGGTGCTATGACACTTTCAGCTGAAGAGCAGGGTCAGTTTTGCCTTCGGGCTCTCTGTCCATTGCAGGATGCAAACATGCCCTACGCAGACATAATTTAGTATCTGCCTGTGGTTCTCTGTGGAGTGTGATAAGGAACCTTCTCAGCCCCATAAAGATTCTGTAGTGATAAACTCTATAAAAAGGATGAGGATCTGGGATAATTCCCTGTAAAAACATGATTTCCCTACACAGGCGTGGAGAGGCTGAAGGAAGCTGCCAGAACTGCTTTTTGATGCAGCTTGTATGTCCTAAATTAAAACAGGCAATCAGCTTCTGTCTCCCGCACTCAGTTTTGCTTACTCTCAACCAAATAAGATCCATTAATTAGGATTTGTACAAATGTATTTTCACACATAGTAAAAAACGGATACCTATGGAAAAGCTGCTAGGTGCTCCACTATCCCTGACCAACATGAAATGAGCAGAATTAGCCAACAACAGTTTATTGACAGCTGCCAACAAAAACAAACCTGCTACAGGAGGTAATGCAAACATCTGCTCCCCTGTGGCTGCTGGGGGGTTTTCACCCCATCCAGCCACACCTCCAGCTGTCACCTCCCCAAAGAAATACACAGTACTGCATAATACTGTGTGGCCTGAAAATGAGCAGGTCAGGGCACTTATACTGGGACAAGGAGTATTGTTTTGTTCTTGTGTATTTATAGCTTTGTCTTAATAGACTGTTTAATAAAGCATATGAATCTTTTAGGAACGTAATTGCAGTAGTGTCAGTTTTAGCACAGCAGCCAAAACTCAGGCATCAAACTCATTATAAAATTATCATCTGGAAAAAGAGTACAAAGGCTCAAAAACTGCTGATGAATTCATTGCTTTTCGTATTTGTGCACGTGAGAGAGAGAAAATAGCCAAGGGCATTAATTCACACATGGATTACAGTATATTTTACTTTTAAAAGCAAACCCCTTTTCTGATTTACAGCTATTTAAAATAATTACTTAGCTCAAAGCAGCAAGGGAATCAGCTGGCACAGTGGCTTAGCATATTAAGATACAGCTTTATGTGCCGACTCTCCCTCATCTCAGTGCCACAAACAAGCTTAAGTCCTCAGCAGAGACTTCAGCTGATGAAGTGATAGCAGCAGGTTTCCAGGTCTTGAGCACGCTGTGTGGGCTGCTCTTCTGCAATGAGGGCAGCTGCCCCCAGAAACTGGATTTTCACAGATGTGAAAGCCAGAAAGGAACAGTCTAATTGTTTAGCCTGACTTAATTTTACTCAGTAATTCCTGCCTAAAGCCCTGCCATTTGTGGCTGAAATAAAACATGTCTGTTAGCTGTCTAACTCTGATTTAAAGACTGCAAGTGACAGAAAATGCATCCTGTCCTGAGGCATGCCATTGCAATCGTTCTTGATATTTGCATCTTGTTTGCAGTTTGATCTCTATTAACAGACTTTTAACTTCCAACTACGGTATTATGGCTTGCTGGCACCGGTGGTGCTGAGCACAGTGCTGGCCAATATTAACATCAGCTAATTGATGTCACTTAAGGGAAATCTGGGAAAAGATAATTCAAAGCAATCATCTAAGTGATGGCTTCTTATGTCTTCAGATATGATTCTAATGGTTTTATTTTGCTTGCTCTCAGCCAGCTCTTGCTTTTTAAAGCTTCAAAGTTTAGAGAGAGATTTGGGGAGTGTAGTAAATAGTAGGATATCGTGTCCTGTAGATATGGAATAACTTCTCTAATGCTGCACTCATGTCCTTGAGTTAAGAGGCTGCATCCAGATGAAGATTATCTGTGGATTTAGACCTCCTGCAAATATGTTTGGACACTGCATACTTCTGGTGTCATCTGCAGTTCAGACAAACACATCAGATAACAGGATTTGGTTCCATTTTGTTTCTCACATCTGCATCTTCTTTTCTTTTGCCCTTCTACACAAATAGAATTTGACTACTGGATCTGATTGCAGGTTGCGATCTATTATTGAGTGACAAAAGTTGATAATCTAGATAATCTCATACATTTTGTATGAAAATTCAACACAGTAGTCAAGGAAGGTATTATATCCAGGGAGTATTAAATTCAGACTGGGATTATGTTTTATCAAGCTTTCTGGAGCTCACTTCCAAGTTTTAGAGAGACCACTAAGGCCTGGATTCAGCAGTGGCAAGCAGATGGCAGAAGACAGCCTTATGTGGAATGCAACCCATGTAGTGGGAAGCTCTTGTATATTTACTCCTGGCCCATAAGGATGAACCTTTGAACCCATCTTAAAGGGATTGCTTGAAATCTGCATCAGATTGTGGGAATAACAGACAGCAAAAGAAACAAGCCTTCCTTCTATCTTAAAGATAGCTTTATAACATGTTGTTATACAGATAGCAAAACAAATGAGGCAGTGAACAACAATCAAAATTAGGGCCTTTTGGATAAAACTCATTGCTAGAATAATGAAATTTGTGGCTAAGTTTATAAACTAAACATAGATACAGACAAAAAATTGGTTAGGATGTCAAAATCTGAATGAACATCTACGTAGTAGAATCTCAATTATATTAATATTTATTTTAATATTTTCTATAGACATTGTTCATAATAAAGAATCAGTTATGTATTGTGCATAACAAGAAATGTCTTCATCCTGCAGGGGATAGTGGGATAAATTTAACATGTGTAGAACAGAGAGTTCTATTTTTCCAGACAGATCCAAATATATTTGAGCAATCATCTTGACAAGTGATGTGACACTTGGGTTTGCAGCTGGGAAGGTGTTAGTAGAAACAGAACAGGATTTACAACAAAGAGATTAACGAAGATCCATAAAATGAAAACACTACATTGGGACAGATGATCAGGCCTGGATGACAGCATATGAGTTAAGTGAACTAAAAGTTAATGTGAAGATATTGATCTGGGTAATCCTACTTAGTTGTATCTGAGTGACAAATTCTGAAATAACTGCCAACAGAAGGCGGCGGCAACATCCTCTCCAGACGGAGCGAAGGCATCATGGTATATCTGGAATGAAATTGAAAAACTCACTACTACTATCTGTACCATAAACAGTATCAAAGTCTTTCCTACTTTTGTTGACAGACTCGGGTACATTATTTCCAATATTGTTGGATTCTGGCAACTATGTGATTCTTTATCAGAGATTCTTCATCTATTCCACAGCAACATTAGTCCTGCAAATTAGTTTGTGATTAATAGTGAAGGCTACCAGAAAAGAAAAAAATAATTAAAAATCACTCTTAATTACACTTCATTTATAAGGAGAGAAGTCCCATACATAGCTTTTTATTATAGTAACTGTGACTAGCCTCCATTTGGTCACCAGCAAATCTTTTGTGCAGCTGACACTCCTTCAAAGAGGTGTTGCTGGAATCAATATATGTGAGCCTGGGGAACTATAAATAATGAAACACCTGATGTTTGGCAAAGTTAACGCTCTCTCCAGATATCACGTATTCCAGGCTGAATATCAGCAGTGACCCCAGCCAGTGAGGCTGGAGATAGACATCCTTTCTTAGATCCAGCTGCAATAGTTGAAGATATTAGTGCTTCCTCACACCACAATTTTCCCAGAAAGATGATTTATATGGGCACTCTGTAACCCAGCATAGGAAAAAAAATCACTGGAGTTAACAGAAATCATTGTTTCAGAATTGCTTAAGCTAATCTTTGTCCTTAAACTAAATCCACAGAGGATCAAGGACCACCACCTGGTAGGCAGAAATGGAAGCGTGGTACCCACTGGCTAAAAGGCAGCGACGAGCAGCTGAGACCATACTGTCTTCCTTCAGCACAGGAAATAACTTCATGGAAAGATTTTCAGGTTTTATTTTATTTGCTTCAGCTCTGTCTGGAGCAGTTCAGCCACGGTCTGCCCTCAGCTGGCTGCTACCGCCCATCTAATGAGCACTGGAATGGATCCTGTAGCACTCCCACCCTGCGTCAGTCCCAAGTCAGGTGGTTTGGCTTAAACTGCTGCTGCTGCTGAGGATGGTTTGCAGTGAGCCAGAGAGCTGTAGAAAAGGAAGTAGTCATGCTGCTTTACCACCTCAGACATGTCTTCACCATGGGAGGGTCACATCTTAAGCTGCCACAGCTGTTGCGTGGGCAAGGCAGTGTTTGTGGGTAGAATTAACTCTGTTAATGATAGACCTTCACGGCTGTAACAACACTATCTCTGTTTCAGTGATCTTTCATACTCCAGTATCATACACAGCTCTTGTTTGCTAGAGTTTAATGCTCCTTGAAGGAAAAAGAATTTCCAATTAATTCAAGGAGGATTAAACGATAGTAAATAGTGATTTACAAATACCGGCCAATTAAGTTTGAGCAGCTGATACAGTTATCACCTTCGAGTTTCCTTCCTCAGTCCCTTCCTGGAGGTTGGATCCCTGCCACAAGGACAGCTGAATTTGGCATGTGGAGCTGCTCTGGGAGCACCAGAGTTCACTGCCTTGCACAGTGGATTAGAACGATGCCTGTGCAGGGTTGCCTGAAGAGGCACAGCTTGAAACTTCAGCAGTTTGAAAATTAATTTCCATGTTGTTCACCTGCCCATTATGAAGTCAGAGGTGGCCACCTCCAGGAAAGAGAATGGAGAACAGGTGAGAAGTAACTTTCTGCTATCTAACTGAGCACACCGGCTCATAGGTGATCCCTTCTAAACTAGAATATGCATGCATTTAGTGTGCTCTAACCAACACACCTCATCTTCAAATAATGTTATGCTTATCCTCCAGTCCACTTTTTACACTAGAAGACTTGGTAAATCTGAGGAGCTGGCAAGTGTCTTCACTAGGAGACCGACCTGTGGAGGATGTAGGAGGGAGCTACTGCACTAAAACTTTGAAACCTTGCTTCCTTTGGGATAATGTCATTGAGGCAGATTCCCTCCACGTCTTATGTATATTACTTCCCCTTTCTGTGTAGGTCAGCATGTCACTGAGAAGATGGTGAACAGCAGGGGTAGCTAAATATATCCAGGAGATGACAAACATCTCCTCAAGATTTAGAAACTTCTGTTTGTGGTTTGTGGAAGAAAAGAATGAGGTTATGAACATGGCGAAAGAAAGGAAGAGAAAATGTTTAAGAAAGGAATGGAAAGAATAGATTCAGAGAAGGCAGGAGGATGAAAAAGGTGGAAGAACGCTTGCAAGGTAAGGCTCATGCTCACAGTAGGCAGAACATCTATAGTGTCCCAAAGATGTAGTTTTTCTGGAAACATGTAGTTGGGCAGTGGTTACATATGATTTTATTTCTCTTAAAAACTGTTTAAGTGCCCTGGTTTCACAGAATACATGAATACTGCCGGAACCACAGATAACTACGTCAATCTTATTTTTCCCCCTGCTATCTTCATGCGTGCTGTATCTGAATACAGAACTTTCCTCTTTAGGCACCGCCTGACCTTGTCAACAGAAGGTTTTGCTTAGCTTTTCAGTGGATGTGCCTGATTGAACATGATTCACATGTTTTCTTAGTGACTGCATGGGCTGTATGGGACATGGCTCTTTTTCCAAACTTGCTGTGATTCAATGGAATTCAGGCATTTTCATATTGAACATCTGTGACTTGGGGAGGATCCATGTGTTTTTTCAATGAATATGAACGAAGCTGGCAAGGGCCTCGGCGTTTCCTTCTTGCTTCTATGCTTGTAATTATCACAGTATATAAATATACAGAGACTTTCTCAGAATGTCCCTAAGAAGATCTGACAAGATCTAGCTTTTGCTCAGCCCCATCTCTGTGTAAGCAGGCAAGTCAGGTACACTGGATATGATCTCGTGTGTCCCCTCTCTCATGCATGCAGCTACACATGCGCACTAAGACTTCTAGACTTTAGAACCTAGTTTTCCCTCTTACCTAGATATGTGGGATTGTTAGGTCCTAACAGTGTTGGAAAAAACATTCTCTTGCCCTTCTTCTCCCCATACATCAAGGGCTGTTACAGCAACTGTGCTCCTTCCTCAGGGAATACTCCAGCAGTGGTGCTTGGGTAGCTCTCCCACAATTTGAAAAAGTAGCAACTAGAGTAAAACAACTGCCCTCTCAAAAGTCCCCCTTCATAGGAGAGGACTGAGCTACAGTAACTTCTTTTGCTACTTTATTGTCTTTGCCCTGATTTCACTTGTCTGTCCTAGAATGAATTTACTTTTCTCTGACCAGCTCCTAGACTTGCCAGACAGGTGAAATTAAGTTTGTAAAGGATCGGTGGGAGCACGAAGAGACCAATAACCATTGAAGTATTGCACTTAGCTTTCATGGAAGGATGGATGGTTGGTACATAGCACTTATATGATGCTGTATGTTCTCAGTGTCCTTGCAGAAACACTAGTTCATTCTCAGATCACTCCAAGTTAGATATGGGAGTCAGAAGACTGGTAAAGGAAAGATGTTCTGGTCTCACTGAAGCTAGTGGAAGTTTCTACTTCAAACTTACTTCTGGTAAATGCTTCCCTGCGGTGCTCAGTGCTACTTACTGACTTAGTGCTAGGATAACAGGCAAGTAAAACGAGTACCAAAATATTAAGGTGAGAAAAATCCTTGCTGAATTATCCATTTAACCTCGTAGATTTCTGTTTCACTTAAATTCTCCTCCTTCACGAGGCACGCCTCTGCATCTACAGGCAGCCCGAACGCTAAGCACGCTTTCCCCCATCAGCAGGAAGCCAGCTGATTTCTCGAGGAATCAGTTTCGGCGAAGACCTCTCCGGATTCTGGGGGGCACCGGGAACAGCGCCGCGCCACCCCGGCCCAACGCAACACGTCCGTGCGCCGGGGACGCCAGGCCCCCGGGGCGGGGGCCCCACAGCGCTGCGCGGGGGCGGCGGGGCGGGGGCTGTGCGGGGCGGTGGCGACGGGGAGCTGCTCTCCCGCCCCCTCGCACAGGCTCGTCCTTCCCATCACCGGCGGCGGCGTTCGGGAGTTTCTCCCGCGGCGGCGAGGCGAAGGCACCTGCCCGGCGGTGGCGGCGAGCGGCAGGGCGCAGCCTGCCCGCGATGTCGGCTTAGCGGAGCATGGCGCGGCGGCTCCGGGGCGGCAGGTGCCGGGGCGGGCGAGGCGGCGCTGCCCCGACGGGACCTACCGGGGCGCTGGCGCTGCTGGTGCCGCTGTGGCTGTGCGCGGCGGGCGGCGGCGCGGCGCCGGTGTATAACCTGAGCCTGGCTGTGGACGAGGGGCTGCCGGCCGAGACGCTGGTGGGGGACATCCGTGCGGGGCTGCCGGCGGGCGCGGAGCCGCCGGGGGGCTTTTTGCTGTCGGAGGGGAGCGGCGAGTCGGCAGTGCTGGCGGACTTCCACGTCCAGCCGGAGACGGGCATCATCCGCACGGCGCGGAGGCTGGACCGGGAGCGCCGGGCGCGCTACAGCTTTGCGGCGGCCACGCTCCGCGGCGAAGTGGTGCAGGTGGAGATCGAGGTCACCGACGTGAACGACCACCCGCCGCGCTTCCCGGCGGAGAGCCTGCAGCTCAACGTCTCCGAGCTCAGCCCGCCCGGCACCGCCTTCCGCCTCCCGGCTGCCCGCGACCCCGACGCCGGCCGCTTCGGCACGCAGGGATACGCGCTGCTGGAAGAGGGCGGCGCGGCGGGAGAGCCGCCGCTCTTCCAGCTGCGTTACGGGCGGCCGGAGCCCCTGGAGCTGGTGCTGCTGCGCCGGCTGGACCGCGAAAGGGCGGAGGTGCACCGGCTGGTGGTGGAGGCGTGGGACGGCGGCAGCCCGCGGCGCCGCGGCCGCCTGCGGGTGTCGGTGCGGGTGCTGGACGAGAACGACAACGCACCCACTTTCAGCCGTGGCGAGTACCGGACGCGGCTGCGGGAGGACGCCCCACCGGGCACCGCCGTCTGCCGCCTGCGGGCCACCGACCCCGACCTGGGCGCCAACGGCGAGGTGCGGTACGCCATCAATCGCCGGCAGAGCGACCCCGACGGCTACTTCGCGGTGGAGGAGCGGAGCGGCGTCCTGCGCCTCCGCCGCCCGCTGGACCGCGAGGCGCGGGCCCTGCACCGCCTGGTCGTGGAGGCGCGGGACGGCGGCGCCGAGCCCGAGGTCTCCAGCGTCCTCGTCTCCGTGGCCGTGCTGGACGTGAACGACAACCGCCCCGCCATCCACCTGCTCTACCTCACCGAGAGCGGCGGCCCGCGGGTCTCCGAAGGGGCGCGGCCCGGCGACTACGTGGCCCGAGTCTCCGTCTCGGACGCCGACGAGGGCGGCGAGGAGGAGGGCGCGGAGGGCGGCGGTGGCATCGCGCTGGCTCTGCTGGGCGGCGACGGCGCCTTCGCGCTGCGGGCGGCGGGGGCCGGCGTCTTCTTCCTCTGCGTGGCGGGGCCGCTGGACCGCGAGAGCCGCGACCTCTACGAACTGCGGCTGGCGGCCACGGACGGCGGCACGCCGCCGCTCTCCGTCGAGGAGCCGCTGCTGCTGCGCGTCGCCGACCTCAACGACGAGGCCCCCTCCTTCCCGCAGCCCCACTACCGCGCCACCGTCTCCGAGGCCGCCTCCCCCGGCACGGCCGTGGTCCGCCTCAGCGCCTCGGACGCCGACGAGCCGGGCTCGCCCAACGCCGAGGTGCGGTACGCGCTGGAGGGCGACCCGGCGGCGCTGGCGCTGCTGCGCATCGACGCGCGCACCGGCGCCGTCAGCACGCGCGCGCGCCTGGACCGCGAGCGGCGGGCGGCGCTGGAGCTGCGCGTGGTGGCGCGCGACGGCGGGGTGCCGGCGCGCGCCGCCGCCTGCCGTCTGAGCGTGCGCGTGGAGGACGCCAACGACAACGAGCCCCGCTTCGAGCGGCCCGTGTACCGCGCGCGCCTGCCCGAGCACGCGCCGCCCGGCCGCCCCCTCGTGCAGGTGAGCCGCGCGCCCGCCCCGCCCCGCCCCGCCCCGCCCCGCGGCTGAGGGGCCGGCGGGGCCGTGGGGAAGGTGCGCCTGGTGCCCGAAGGCGGCGGGCGTGCGGGGCGAGCACGGGAGCTCGGATCTTCGGGAAGAACCGAGTATCGCCTCTGCTGGAACCCCGGGGCGGGGGGGGGAGTTAAGCAGCCTGGGGTACTTCTGAGGGCTTGAGGTGGTTCGTAGGGGAGAGTCAGGAAGACCCGTGTCCGAGGGTAAGCGTGACTCAGACTGAAGCAGAGAGGAGGGCAGACAGAGGAGCCTGAAATTAAAGAGCGCTTCAGGGTCTGGGTAATAAATCCCGAGCTCTCTGCTGAGGAGGGTAATCAACTCACACTGCCTTCACCGAAACTCATTAATGCTAATAGAGAGAAATGTTCTGCTTGTCCATAAAACCCCCTGTATTTTTTGCAAGTGACGTTGAATGAAGGCTTTGGAGGGCCAGGGGTTGCCAAAGAGCCCTTTTGCTTTTAGCTTGTAATGACATTTCAGAATTTATGCCTTTGAGCTGAACAAAGGCTTTTCCATCAGAAGAGAATTCACAGCAGTTGATCCTGGGTGAATGTAGACATGTCTGCAGAACGTGAGCTTGTGCAGAACTCCCATGAATTTGGGGAAAACGTGATTAAAGAGGGGACCTAGGGAGAGTTGCAATGTGTTTCCTCAGTACCTTTGATGAAAAATCATTCCGCCTTTATCTCCGCGTGGCCTAATTAATTAATTTTTCGAATCAGGAGTCATTGATGATATTTTGAGTCCAACAGTAGTTTATTTGCACAAAACCCATTTTCCTCTTTGTCTTTTTTTTCTCTTTTTCTAATTGCACTCTAAACACAAAAAGTACCCTGTTTGCACAGCCCTAATAAAACTTAATCTGTAAAAAATTTGGAAAAGGTTGAGCTCATGGAGATTTTCATTTTGTATCTCAAACCAAAGAGAAAATCCCATCAACTGGCCTTTCTTTTTCCTCCAACCCCGTGGAAAACAAACAAACAAACAAACACACAACAAAACATCCTGAACCAGTGTCCTCAGGAAAGCCCTGAAGAAAATGAATAACGTGATTTGAAAAGTCCGCCTCTCCCGGGGAGGAGCGAGGGGAGTTGCGGCAGCCCCGATCTCTGTCCCCGGGCACGGGCGTGGGCGTCCGTGGTGCTGAAAGGCGGCGGAGGGGAAGCCGTCGGGGTGCGCTGCCGCAGCCTGGTACCGCGCCGGGAGCCCATCAGTAACCGCCTTTTGCTCTTGATTTAGTCAGAGAAAAGCTTTCCCGAGGGATTGCTGAATATTTTAAAGAAAATAACCTGTGATTGTGTTTTTTTTTCCTGCTACGTTTTGATGTATTAATAGTGAAGATTTTCAAGGGCCTCATGGGTTATGTTAGTGTGGCTGTCATCCGTGGTGTACTGAATTTTGCAAGTGTCACCACGCTGCCATAATCCTGTTTAGAAAGGAGAAATAAATAGTTACACCCTGGTGGCTGAATGATCAGACCTGGGATGGTAAAGCCAGAGGTGAATGGGACATGAGGGACATGCTCAGGGGGAACAGCAGATACCATGGACTGCCTGGGAATGAAGCTGTTTCTACTTACAGGTGAATCCAGGATCATCATAGTGACGTCCAGGTTTCATACCACATTGTGTAGCAGGCTTAAGCTTTAAACATACCCACCTTTTAAAACTATCCTCATACCTCTTCCCCCCATTTTCCTTCTAGTCAAAGATGGTGAGCAAGAAAGGCTATCATGAAGCAGGCAGCCTTCTCTTGTTGCTGTAGAAGTTGCAGTGAGTGATAAGAATGCAGAAAATAAGTTTTGGTTTGGCCAAGCTGTTTTTCAGGATCTGTGGTACGAGCGCTGTCTCTAAGTGGGCTGTTGAACTTCAAGCTAGCATGAAAAAGAGGTAACCATGGTCTCTGTTATTGCTGCTCCTGGAGAGCTGGAAACAAACCAAGGTACTGAAGGAGGCTGCTCATGTCACAGCTTCCTCTGCTCCACAACCTGGGGAGTTGTGATAAACATTTGTTTTGCGTTTAGTTTACAATCATAGTCCCTGGAAGTCTTCTAGACTTTCTAGTCCTGTCCCTCTGTAAGCAGAGAGTCTCTTGCATTACTGAACTCTTGTTCATTAGTAACCATAGCTTAAGGACCAACTGGTGACAAACCATCGCTTCGCACATTGCGTGTCTAGAGCCTTCTGCTTTAGTGCTTTGCTGTACCTCTGCCCAGCCACTAAATAACTGGGCAATTTATTCCCTTACGTTCTTACGTTCTTGACTGTGTGTTGATTAATGGGAGATTCATTTCCTTCTGGGAAATTCTTTTACTTCTGCTGGGATTATTTAGATTATCTTCATTTTCCCTACTCTCCACAAATGTAGCCTGTAATATGGGCAAGACTTATGAAATGGATCAACTTGCATGTAAGTCTGTGTTTTACTGGTTTCTCCTAGTCTGTAGAAATTTAGTGATTAGGAGACTTAATTGTGCACTTAAAGGACATAGTTTTCAGCAACTTCTGGAAATACTGCTTTATGCCAGGCATATGTATGGGCTTCTCCTTGTAGACAAAAGGCTCTTCCTTGCAGTGCAGATTGACCAGTAAGGGAGAATCCACATCCTGAAAAATAACTGGAATTTGTTTACATCAACAAATACAAGAAAGAAATGTGGCAATAGTTTTGCCCTGGATTGACTCTCTGGGGTGAATAACAAAGGTGGAGATCAGAAATATGAGTAGACAAAAGGGATTAAGTTTAAATGAAGAAAAGGTAAAAACAATGGGAAAGTAATGGGTTATCAGACATTAGAAAGTAGAGCAAAGGTATGCAGTGAAAGGCATAAGAAGAATTTTGAAGTCATTAAGAGCCTTTGTCACTTTTTTGCCCATTTTTGTATACTGAACTTCTGGCTTGTTACCAGTTGTTATAGACACATCTTTGTGTAAAATTTAAGCATTGCTGATGAGATGATTAAAAAGAAGCAAACCAAAAAAAGGTACAAGGAGGAAAAGGTGAACACAACTGGAGATAAATTGTAGACCAAGGCAATTTGCAGTAACAAAACTGGAAGCAACAGAAGCACTTTTGGTGTGATGTGATGTCTGCAGACATTTTTGTAACATTTTGATATTTGCAGATGTATCAAGATCCTGTTTTCTTCATGTAGAGGTGCTGCATCTTAATTTTGAGTGGTCACTGGCCTTAAAGATGGCATTGATTGTTCAATTATTCTGATGATCTTTCAGCATAATATGAATCTGTTTTCCTGAAGACCTTCAGCATGGCCTAGAAATGGAATAAGGTGGAGGAATGAGTGAGAGCACATTGGTCTTTCTCCTGTTTTTCTTATCATACCTTTCCTCCCATTCTCAAGGACCAACGTGATTACAAATGTCTATGACTGTTGAGTGATGTTGACGATATCCTGTCTCTGCTCTCTTGGCAATTTTAGGTAGGTTTAGCATCTATGATGTATACCTCTCTGATGACTGCACTTCTGTGGCCTAAAAGTATGGAGTGTGACAAAGCGTCTCTCTTCTGAGCCATTCACTTAATCTTATGAATGAATTAAGGAATAAAGCTTTGCAGTAGACTAACAGAGGTTTAATTCTGACGATAAGTTCTATTTCAAGCTTTTTTAGGTTACTGCAATGCTTCTCAATACTGCCTGTTATGGTTCTCTGAATTATAGTACTGTGTTGTTTGTCAGGAGTTTTAGTCTTCTAGCTGAAGTGGCAATACTCTGTCTCTGAGCAGGCTAAAACTTCATCTAAAGGGAAATCAGCACATCAGGTTGGCACCAGTTTGCCTTGTGTTTTACCTTTTACCCAGATGGGGTGGAAACACCACATTCTATTTCATATCCTCCATGGATTCCTGCATAAAAGAGTATTTTCCTTATTGGGCCGTGCAAAGCTTATAGTTAAAGATTTGGTGACAGTGGCAGCTCTCAGCTCAGCTCATATTTTGAACTTAATGAAGGTGTTTATTATGTGTTATACAGCACAGTAGATTCCGTATATGTTTGGGGCTTATAGGTTAAACTTTCTTCCACTGCTGGAGTGTGCTGGGTGCTCTGTGGCGTAAATGTCATTCACTTTATACAGCACACACATTCTTACTAAAAGTCTAGCAAGTTACATACCTGTAATTGCATCTCGAAGAGAACATTAATTGTCACAGATTACTGACAGTCATGTCAGTAGTTTTTTAGTAAATGTGTTTTCTTTTATGGTTTATTAGAAAATTCGTGTTTATTGGCTTTAGAGTCATCTCTGAAAGAGCAGAGAAAGAGAAAAAACATATGTTATCTGGCAAATGATAGAGACCCATATGCATTCCACTGTTATGACAGCTTGCACTTTTCTGGTCCATTAAGGAGGCTGTTTCAACTCCCTGGTTAGAGCTCCTCCGTTCCTTTTATTTAAAAATAACAGGCTTTCTGATACTGAGATTGTGGAAGGTTTGTAAATGCAATGACGGCAAAGGAAGATTTTGTTTAAAGCTCTTAAAGCTCATCTAGGTATACCAGAAATTCTGGAATAATAAACCTGTGGGATTTTAGAAAATTGTATTTGAAGGTATAATATATGTAAGAAGAATGCATGGGTTTTAAGGATTTTTAAGTGCTTAGTGTATTTGAGAGTTGTTCATGCTTACTTGAAATGCACATTTCCAAGAGGTACTTGCAAAATGAGAGAGTCCTAAAACAGACATTATAACATGCATCTTCTATTTTTTTCTCTGCCTTCTGCAAAATTAAAAAGGACAAAGCGGACAAAAAGTGACGGAGGTTACATCCCTGCTTTGAGGGATGGAGACTTAGAGACTGTAATCTGTCACTGAGACACTAAGCAGGTAGCAGCATTGGCTGCAAACTGCATTTTTCTTCCTATTCTTTCTCTGAATGTTGAAACGGGCTAAAAGAAAAGTCCTTCCTGTGATGGTTTTTGGTTCTGGATCATTTAATCTGCACTGGAATTACTGAAAGCAGAAATGAAGCCAGCAACTAGGCTCAGGTAAGTTATAAAGAGCTATAAAATCCAACTCATCCTAGTTAGAGGTAGACCAATAAGAAGCTAGAAGAGATCATGCCATGCATTCCTCTGCTTTTTGAGCTTTGCAGGTCTAATTTTGACTGCGTTCATTTCAAATCGGCTGCAGAAAAGACAGATTTTGTTTGTTTACTTAAAATGATACTGTGTTTTAAAACTAATACAATTGAAAACAGGAAGACCAAACCCCAGACTTGAACTACAGTAACAGCAGAGAACTTTGTCATCTAACCTATACTTGCTGGACTTCTCAGCCTATTCAGCATGATGATTTGGAGAGTGCCTTGGGAAACAGCCCTTGAAAACAAAGGGGTCCAGGAAGGATGGACATATAAGAAAGAAATCTTGAAAGCACAGGAGCAGGCCATCCCTATGTGCCGAAAGATGAGCGGGTGGGGAAGACAACCGGCCTGGCTGAACAGGGAGTTTTTGCAGAAAATTAGGGGAAAAAAGAGGGTGTGTCACCTTTGTAAAAAGGGGCTGGCAACTCAAGCAATGGTTAAGGATGTCGTTACGTCATGCAGAAAGAAAACTAGAAAGGCAAAAGGTCAATTAAAACTTAATTTGGCCACTTCTGTAAAGGATAATAATAAGTGTTTTTATAAATACATTATTAGCAAAAGGAGGGGCAAGGAAAACTTCCATTTTTATTGAATGCAGGCAGGGGGAATGTAGTTTCCAAAGATGAGGAATAGGCCGAGGTCCGTAACATCTTATTGATGATCAGGATGAGGGGATCAAGTCTACCATTAGCAGATTTGCAGATGACACCAAGTTGGGGGGGCAATGCCAGTTGATCCATATAGATTTTCATAAGTTGCTACATCAGCAGAAGGCTTAGTCTTTCCTGGAAGGCTTTAAAGTATTGGAAAACAGATGAGTTAGGAATCCCTTAAATTCCATTTTACTATGCAAACAGATTGACACACAGCAGAATGAGAATTATTTTGCTTCACAGCTCAATTCATTCTTGAAAACAAGCTTCTAATTGGATGCTGAAAAAAATCAATGACTTCCAGAGTCTGCATTTCTCTTTTAAAATGCATGAACTTGATTTAGAACCTGGTCTGAAGCTTTAGGAGCTTCAGTGTCCATGTAGGTAGCTTGGAGGAACTTGTTCTGCACTGGGTTAATGATAGAGGTTGTGTGAGCAATCCCTGCTCCGCACTGAGTGTCGAACGGTAAATAATGTGAACACTGCAGTAGTGAGCAGTGGGGCTCTTTCTCCCACTGATTATTCAAATCCTGCTGCAGGTGTCAACAGTATGGAAACAGAGATATCAGCTGATAAACACTTGGAGGGCAATATCACACAGTTCATTTGGCACAGAAGTTATGTGTAAGACTCAGTGTATGTGTTGGATTGGGCCAATATCCCGTTTAGCCTCATATCCTCCTTATAGACGCTAAAAGCATGCACTCTGGATGAGTGTAAGAATAGGGCAAACATATGTGAATTTTCCCCTCGTGGATTCTTGGTGTTCAACTGTTTTCAGCTCAAGGACATCCCAAATAAGATAGTTTCTATGTATGTGTAACCCTGAATGGATTTTTTTCTGTGAAAATTACCTATCCCTCACCTCAGCTTTTCCAAAGTATCGTCAGCCCCAATATGCTGTGGCAGTGTGCCAAGTGGCTACCTGTTCCATGAGAAATCACACCTTTGCTTTCAACCTGGAGACAAAGAGAATGGTCGGTCCCAACTAGTGATGGTTTCACCCATCTGCTCTATCGCCTCTCCATCTCATTTCCAGTTCTCATTCTTGTTAGCTGAAAAAAAATTAGCATTTGGCCAGCACCTACTCTTGAACATCAAATGCTGAAAAGTGCCACTGATGAAAATATAGAATTAAGCCTTGTTTACAGAGGTAATGTAGTAGAAGCAAGTCCACGTTTTATAGAATTAATAAAAACGACTGCCCTTGGTCTCAGTCTGTGACGAAAGCTTACTTATCTGTATAAAAAGGCACTTCTTCCAGGAGGAGTAACAGATTTTTTAAATAATACTTGTAAATCACAGTTCATTCGATCAGTTCTAAGCTCTTTGAGACAACTCTATGAGAAGCTGTACAATGTCATTAATTTCATTGGCACTTAGGTGAAATCATTCTACTCTGGTGAATTTTGAACTGCAAGGGATTTACATCATGCCTGGAGAACATGTCCAGTGGTGATGTATTTAGCATTGCAACAGAAAACGTGCAGATACTTCTCAGCTTTTAGTACTGAATACTCCGCTATATAAATTTGTGTATATAATTTTGTATTATATATATAGTAGTATTTTATATTATATATAGTAAATAATAGCTGACTGAACAGTTGTGTCCTGTCTAACACATACGTGACCAAATGTAGTAACTGTAAGCATTTACAGTAATTAATAATGTACTCTAATGCAGAAGAGATGTTTGCAATACCAATGTGCTGCCAGCTATGTTGGATATAAAATCTCTGCCAAGTCCTCGTGGTAATTACTTGGTTAGGTTTTTTAGGGTAAATGCAGGAACAATGTACCAAAGTAGGTGGATTACTGATGAAATTGCGTTTTGTATTGTTAGTTCTTATTCCTCTCTCAGTCCCATTTGAATCAAGTAGTGTAAAGAAAGTTTTAACTAGGCTTTCTTTGTGTGGGTGACCTTGACAGTACAACCCAAAGCCTCACTCTTCATCATAGCATCTGACAGGGAGAGTTAGCTGAACATGCTTTAAGGGACGATGCTTGTCTTGCAATTCTTTTTTGTGTCTATTTCCTCATTTCCACAAGCTTCCCATTGATACTTGGGTTACTCTAGATGGATCAAATCTATGGATTTTGAAATGCTTTGATGTGCGTTGTTTAGAAGTGGGTTTTCATTCTGTAACTGCAAGTACAACATTAGAGACACAGCTCTAGATTCCCTCTCTTCCTGTCCTTTGCACTAAATGAAAACAACCATTACATTTATGCCAGACTTTACTGGCTCCATTTCCTGCTGGATATGACTAAAAATAAAAATCAGGATACTGTCATGCCTATTTACTTGTGCTCACAGGCTGCACTGTTTTAAGCATAAACTGTTGCAGTACTGACATTATTTGCTGTAATAAAAGCAAATGTCCTAACTTCCAGCCCTGACAGATGTCTCGGTCTCCTGCACTGACCTTGCGTAAAGTGTTTTTGTCTCCCCTTCCCCCTCCCTCTCCCTGTCCCTAGCTACTTCCCTCATGCAGAGAATTAGGTTGTCATGCATATGTCTGCTCCATTTCCACTGGCTTGTGCCTACATCTGGTCCTGGAGAAGGGGGAACAGGAAGGGCAGTTTTTTAACTAATGTCTGACTACACATATGTGAGACAAACAACTTGTGTATGCCCTTTTTTTTAAACAGTTATAAACAAACACATATGGTTTAATGCATTGTCCAAGGAACTGGATATATCTTACCAGTTGAGTTTTGAACTTATATTCAGACATAGCAGAGTAATGATTTACCAAAGCCTTTCCTTCCACGTGTTCTGCTGCAGTGTGGTATTGATACCTTTATCTCTGCTTCTTTACACCCATAGGGTTACCTATTAATATCATTTGTATTAAACTGTGTTTTCTCAAAGGCTGTTACCAGTCACAGATATATTGATACCTTTATCTCTGCTTCTTTACACCCACAGGGTTACATATTAAACCTTCTCCATAGCTACATAGACACCTAATTATTTTTACTTAAGGGTACTTTGTTAGTACCCTTAGTAGTTTGTTAGACTATTCCCTTGGACATGTATCCAGCTTGATTCTGTAAGAAATACCTACATTTTGATTAATTAGATAGTTTTATGGACACAGTTTGCTACTTTGGTCGCGATGATGCTTAATGACATTTCTGTAGGATTGATGTGCACTTACATGGGCATGGACTCAAACAGGCATATCTGTTATCCTCTTCTGAGAAGATTTTCAGTTGTCTTAAGATGCTCACAAATGGAGGAGAATAATCTCTTTGAGAGAAGGATTATCCCTTTGTTAATGCTTATGCCATACACTGGACCAGAAGTGCATGCTGTGTAAATAGGGGGTTTTGGTGTACTGTTAGAAAATACTTTAATCTCAAGAAAGTATCAGCATAGAATTTAAACTTTTGAATTTGAGGGGAGGGAAGCAGTAACCTTAATGTAACAACTCAACGCTTGCTCAGTTTTCAACAGGTTGGTTCCTGTTTTGAGTGTTTTGTGTGCTGTACTGTTAGTCTAGCTCATTAAGATATCCAATGGGCCTCAATTTTGAGAAATTAAATCTCTGAAAGCACTTCAAATTTCTTGGGGCATGCTCTGCTTACACTTGTAGTTTTCTAGTGAGGCTCTGGGGTAGCTTCTTAGCACCATTAGTACAAAGGGTCAGTTGGTGTCTGGAGCCCCATCAGGGGCTCCAGCTGCAGCTGGAGTCTTCAGCTCTTGGTGCAAAAAAAAAGGACGAGGCAAAAAGTGCTCAAATTGAAGATTGGCTGTTTAACTGGGAGCACAAGATTCGGTTATGATGGATTTTAAAAATTACAAAACCTGGTAATTCCTGCCTCTGCCTTCTGCTTTCTGTAGGTCTGTAGTAATACCATACAACAATATGATGCCAGTTGGTGGGTGCACAAGTTGTGATGCAGTGGGGAAAACTGGAAGGGCCTTTACAAAATAAGCTTTTGTAGCACAAGCATACAGGGAGCTTAGAAACATAAGGTCTAATGACATCAGCCACAACTTGTTTGGGGGGATTTCAGGTTTTCTGCCTTTTGAAAATCGCAGCAAACTTCATGTGTGTCTGTGGGTTTCTGAGGGGGAGAGAGTGCTGTGTATATGTGACACTGTAGGAGCAAAGGGATGAAACGCATTCTAATACGAATGTGACCTGCTTTCCCAGAGCACAGAACTTCTTCTTAGTGTAACACATTTTAAAGTATGTGCTGCCATCACTAGTTATAATAGAATAATTATTTTCCCTGAAAGTTTAATTTGAAAACAAAGTCACAACTTAGAAAATTCTTTTTCCTTTAGTTTTAGGTTTGTATAACTTTTAAAGGATCTAAGAGAGAGCATTCTGGTTTTAAAAAGAAAGAAGAATGGCAGCCTCCCATATATTTGGCCCCTCTTGTTTGCTTGTTTGTTTCTTCCCTTTTGTTACTATTAAAGTAAAACTCCATCTCCTGGAATTTGTTCCTTTTCTTTTTTTAGCTGTCTTTGAAGTTGATGACTTTAGCAATAATTTTGGCCGTGGTACAGACTTATAATGATTTTGCTCTGATACCAGGCTGCTTTTGTGTTCTTTTCCCATTGATAAAAGCCAAACCCCAAGTCTCTTAGGGTTGTAATATTCAATTAAAAAAGTAATGTTTAAATGTTCATGGAACTAACAAATATTTTTTTTTTTAATTTTAGTCTTCATTTGTCTGTGTCTGAGGAGGGGGAAAGACCTGACAGCTGAAACATACTGCTTGAAAGGCTGACTGCTTTTAATTTTCAGAAATGTTTCTCTGAAGGGAGGACCCAAGCCAATATTTGAGAGTTAGACCAGAACATGTGTTGCATTTCCAGAACCCTGTGGTTATGGGACACAAGTTATCCCTCGGTTTCAAAACCTTTGTTGCTAAAATGCTGTGTTCAGAAATCTCTAGGACACATAAATATTTTCCATGTCTATTATATCTTGTTGGAGGCCACTTAAAGTGTGCTTTTTGAGACTTTGATTTTATGCTATGCCATTATTCTTGCTAATTGCTCCTAATGGAAACCATGTTTTAGGCCTGCAAGCACACACTAAATCTTAGCAATTTTTCCTAGAAAGTGTGGATGGAAGTTAGAAACATTGGTAGGGATTATCAGGTGCAAATCTCAGTACCCACCATCCACCGCCAAGGACTCCCACTGACTACACCTTCCCTACCACACACTTCTGGGAAGTGTATCAGAACTGCTGTGCCTTCTGAAATATATAGTCAGGCAGGTGTCTTCATCAAGTCTCTGGCTCTAGCTGAACCACTGGATCTCTCTGTCCCATCATCTATACTCAGTATTTTCCAAATGAAAACTGACAAGTTATTTGCAGAGGAATGTTAATATTTATCTGGTAATATCTCACCTAAATCAGTTTGCCTATCTTTTAGGCTGGATCACTTTGAGTTACAGGCATCCATGTTTGTGGGGGTTTTTCTCCTCTTCAGTTTCCAATGAATAAATTCCCAGCTCACAGCAAAAATATTAGTTATATTAGGTGTGTAATTTTGAGTTTTGTCATTCTGTATTTATTATTTCAGTCATCTAGTTCTTCTGTACAAAGATACTATTGATCTCCTATATTGACAGTGCTTTCTAGTTTTGAGAACTGTTGAGTGTTATTTAAATGCTTATGATCTGGTTTTTTTTCTGGTTAATTAATAGACTCAACAAGCTGGTTATCAGTACAACCAACCCATTCATTACTTCTTTTTCAAGACATCTTGTTTTCATTTCTTCTTTACCTAGTTTCTTACCATACAATTCCCTCAGTAATAGTTGTATTGTCTGTACTACAAATGTAAAGAAATGTGATTTCTGTGGGTTGCTTTATTAAATCGAGATCAACTTACTTGTGTGTCTAGAAAAATCTGTTACTGAATGGATACTGAGGTACTTGGCAAATGTTTTTTCTATCTTTGCTTTATTTGTTGAAATGTGTTCTGATGTTGTTGTATATTTAGGCCAGGCTGATAGGAGGATTGTGGTTCCCACATTCAGTTGTTCTCCTTTTTTAAATGTAGTCCCTCCATTCAATATTTTCAAGAGTGGAGGTTTTGTTAAGATCTAGAATGATTGTGGCTGCAAGTTTGTACTTTGGTTTTTCGGTTATATAGTAATTCTCTGTTGGGTCCTCCCACTTTGAATGCTGTTTGGATTTCGTCTTTAAGATACGTAACTTCCACTCCTGTGTCCTCACTCTGGTTACACTGGCCACAATCATTGCTGATAGCAGAAGGAAGGTACTCCTTCAGCTTTAGAACAATGGCCAAGTTTAACAGCGTGCTCTCGTTTCATCCTAGCACTGACATTTCTGCTTACTCTTTCTGTCCATGAATACCTATATATTTTTATCCTGGTTGACTGAAGTTCTAGTCCTTTCTCATATCCAACCCCTTATTTCTAGTCTTTGCTAACTGCTCATTTTTAACATTATGTACTTATCACATAAACTTTGAGATACAGAGTAACTGTTGTGTATGTCCCATTTAATTTAAACTTAAAGGATAATTACACGGTCTAAAGTATTCACGTCAAATGACTTTTTTATTTTCATTGGTCTGTGGGTCTCTTAGAAGTTAAAGCTCCTCATAAAGAAATGACTCCTGGTGATACTCTTTTTCCAAGCATATTGTAATTCTCTCTGTATATCTGCAAGTCTAGCCCTGGGGCCAAGGAGACCTATAGCAGATACCCAGCTTTATTCCATGTGATGCTGGGGAAAAAATCCACCAAACAGCATATCCTCTGAACATTAGCTCAACACTTTGCAGCTGTTAAAATCTCATCTTCTTGCTCTGAGGACTAACCATCTATGTTTCTCTTGGCTCACAGACCTGCATGTGAATTCACTGTGGTTTGGTTTTGTTTTTTTTTTAATAACATGTGGGTTAACTGGGACTGATGATAGAGTTCCTCCTCCTCCTCTGGTGGGACATTTCACTGGCTTATGTGTTAGGGATTTATTTCGTTAGGCCATTCATTCTTTAAGCCCTTGGAATCTGAATCTCTGTGGGGTCCCTAAGCACCTTCTGGAGTTACCATAAATCTTTCAAGTCACTGTTGGGATTCAGCCCAGCTCCTCTTGGCTTCTGCATCTTCCGGCTTTTCTTCATAACAAAGCTTTTCTGACATTTTGTTCTCATGTGCATCTTACGTGTCTCCAACTAAATAAGACCACATCTTCTTTCTGCTCTCTGGAAATTACTGAGATTGCCCCCTATGTAGGCTCTTTTTTCAAGTTTTTTAGGTTTGTGTTTTATCTGCTCAATGAATTTTACTTGCTTGGGTATTGGCCGCTCTCTCCACTTCCTCCTTGTGAACAAACAGGAGAAAACCCTTACCTGACTTTAAACAACTTAACCCTATGAAGCAATTGTTCTTTATGGCTAGTCATTCTGTCTGGTTGGAGTGGTAGGGTTGGAAATGGTGTGTATGAGAGTTAATGAAAAAAACAATATTTATATAACAATTTCCAAATGTGAGTTCACAGGAAAGATTCCTGAACTGTCACAGTGAGTGTGGATATTCTCACCATGCAGTATTAAAACTACTTTTCTGGAGTGGAATTGTTAATGAAGCCTTCGGAGAGCCTCAAGAGGCAGACAGACGTCTGTCATATTCTTCATCCTGCTTTTAAAGATGCTGTGAACATTCGTGACCTCTGAATATTTAGAATATGTATATTCCCTTTTAAAATTAATATTCATTGGATTTAAAAAGATGCATCCCTATGAGCAAAAAAATAGGATCTCTGACTGTGGAGAATAAACATCTCAGTCTTATTTCTCTTGCATCTGTGAAGTTCTTAAGCATAAGATCTTTTGTGGTTATAATTCAGCCTACTTTTGTTTATAACTTTGCTGTTGCATGTACAAAATGGGAGGAAAGTAGACAAAAGTAATTAAAGTACTGATGGGAGATAAAAACAGTTGTAAGGTATAAGAAGGAGGCAGACTAATAGAGACTGAGATGAGACTGGAGTATTAAGCTGCTGTCAGCAGTAGCCAGGAAAAAAAAAGGCATTTTTTCATTATCGTGACTTGGTGGTTGGAAGAGAAAGATGAGCAGAGCCAAAGAGAGCACGATGAATTGTCTCTGAAAAGAGTCCTGCAGACTGTTTAGATTTCTGTGAGTTGTATTGCATGTGTATTGTGATTACTGTCCTTAAAATACTTGAAAGGTAAAAAGGAAGAATTTTAGTTTGGGAATGAATGTTTTTCTGAGAGTGCCACCTGGTTGATAGGACTGAAGCAGAGTTCTACAAACTGTCAGAAATTCAATTAAGCTTTCAGAGCAAAGGGTGTATCAGTTTTCCTTTTGTATTTAATTGAACAGGGTCACAGTGAAGGACACTCACCCAGCACATCTGTGTTACAAAGTTAAGGATTTTTGCAAATGGTTTTACAATGGCATGAAGCTACATATGCTTAGCAGTAGATATACTGGTCTCCAGACTGATCCACAGAAACACTCTTTTAGGTGTGAGACACGAACTTAGCATCAGCTGCAGCAACATTTTTTGGAGACAGTTGGAGTTACAGGAACTTTGTATGCTCACTATGATCTGGTCATTAAACACACAATAATGTAAGAGTCAAGGTATATGAGGCTTCTGTTTGATACAGATTTTCACTGTGTATCAAACTGTGATCTAAAAACAATTTCTGCAGTGGATGGGGAAAAGAACACTAACATATTTTTGGGGAGAGATTTCCTTTAAACCATGACAGTAGTAAATACTTTTGTTGTAAACCAGAGAAGGGGACGTGCCTATAAAGTGATAAGCAGGCTGGCTTGTTTCTGTTTCTTGCTGTAGAAAAGTCCATTTTCACAGCTAACTGTTAAGCTGATAGCCCCCTTTAATGCCATATACACCTGGAATAATTTTTTCTCTTTAGATATCTGAACGCTTTTTAACAAGTTTACAGTAAGTTGTCCATTCAATATTCTTGTCATATTCTTTTGCAGCAATAAAGTGGTAGTGTTACTTCTTTAAAATATAATGAAAATGGGATTCCGTGTGATACGGAAGTGTAAGCTGAGTTGTAGTTATTTGGCTACTCTTGTATAAAATGTGAACTTCAAGGACACTTTTTGCGTAGAACTCTTCTAGAATTATTCATCTTACTGGATTAGTTCATATCCTCTTCATATGTATAGTCACTGTAGACCTTGGAAACTGTAATGTAGTAAATAGATTTAGATATTAGGAACATTATGTGTATCTCTGACAATTCCAGGAGGATTTTATGTCTTCACAGAGTTACTAGCTGTAAGTACATTGATCACTGCTAGCTGTGGCACCAGTAATATGGACGATCTTTATGTGATATTCTAACTTTAATTTGATAGAGCCATCTTTAATTTGTTCTTTCAAACTGCGTGTTTTGTGGTAGTTCATCAATATAAAGTAACTCAAGTGCCATTAGTCAGAAGTTGTTTTAGGTGGATTTTTTGGATCATCAATATGGTTTTGACATTTAGACCAGCAGCACAAAATAAGTAGTAGCAGGATTAGGCTATTATTGATATCTTCTCTGGTTCAAATCCCCAGAGATGTGACTTCTGTTAGCTCTTTTATCACACTTATTCTGGTTCAGTGCTTTAGATCTTATCCTGCCTTGTCTGAGCTGAGAGATTAACATAGGCTTCCAGTTAGGACGAACCTGAAATTTGTTTAATTGCCTTTTTCTATTTCAAATTAAATATGAAATTAACAAGGTACTGCAGGCTGAATGAAACACAGGCATCTTTTGGAAATAAATCAAGTTTTGGAACCTTAAGGAAAGCAAAGAAATCAGTGAAGTAAATGTTCTCTCTCTATTTGTTTTATTTCTCTCTCCCCCCACCCTCTGAAAGCTCAGTTGTTAATTCACTCATGAAGGGACTGAGGTAGAAATCAAGTTCCCATTTCCCTTTTTTTCTGTAAAGGGGTGTGTGTGTGATATCTGTAAGTGAAGGCTTTTCCTGATCGTTAAAACCAGACACAGTTTAGAATGTATTTTCCACAATCCCAGCTGTAGACTTGTGCTTGGAAAACATTTCAAGTCTTGAAGGTGTTCTTAATCAGTGTGATATTATTCTAGTGAGGTGCTGTAGCATGCCAGTATGTTTCCTAGGGAACTGATGACAAGAAAACCAGAACGTGGAATTCATTTTGTGGAAATAAGACCTAAGAGAGGAAACTTGAAAGAGAGTCCTGGACAGTAAAGCAAGGTTCTTTTTAGTAAAGGAGAGGTTACTGTGAAATTTCAGTTTTCTTTGTACTCTCACCATTCCATTGCTGTTGGTTTATTTCCCCCAGAGGCCTCTTTAATACTGAAAGCCTGACTTAATTATCTTGAATTAATTAGTTCAATATAAAGCAGAGAACACTCAGTATCAGTGGTTGACTTGTGAGGGACCTGGGGTGAAGTTGTAGAAATGAGTATAAAAATGTGAAAGTCTTAACAAATGCTTCTCCAGGAGCACTTGCAGGGAATGGTGATGAGTTACTTCAGAGCCTAATGGCTTTGTCCAGGTGTTAACAATCTAAAGAGGTACAGTTTCAGCTGCATTCCCTGTAGTGGGATATAACACTTAAGGCAGTTAATTGCCTAATAGATTTCTAATAATTTCTGCAGGGCAGATTATTAATGTATTCATTCCCATTTCCTAGAAATTTCACTTGTTCAGCATTTAATGTGCCCCTTGCCTTCACTTGTCTCTTAGTGGAGTATTATATCACTGACCTGTTTACTACGTGTTAGTCTTGGTTAGTATGTGTTGTGAGCAAGAAAAATGGATTTCTGGAAACTTAGACCTGTGTGTTGCAATTAAAACCTCAGTAAGTTTAGGCAGAATCCTGAATGGCTGTTGAACATAAAGCTTTCCATTTTGGTAGTTGTATGTCTTTATTAATTTCAGGTATTTGAAGGTCTTACAGACTGTGCTTTCCTTTGACAAGGATAACGTTTTTGTGAACTCTGCTTGACTAGAGTTCATGCTGTTGTTCCCTGCAATTAGAAATGGATGGGATTAAGAAGATAACATTATATGTCTTTGTCACCTTTTTGTCTTTATGCATTTTGTTAGAATATGAAAGGTATTGTTAAGATACTGAGATGTGGTAAGTGCGTGCTGAATTTAAAATCCCCCAGGTTAAACTATAGAGATCATTAGGAGAATATGTTAGTGTTAGCCTGCTACCACATGGAAGTAATCAATTATTCTGCCACTCACAAGCTTTATTATTTAATCGGAAAGTTCCTCTTTACATATAAATATCAGGTTGTGGTGAGCTTTCACAGCAAAAGCTAGGGGTTTTTAATATTTTAGTGGAGGTAGTACCTTGAAAACTTCCAGAAGTCCAGCAGATGCTTGAAACAGATCTTTTACTGAATTTTAGACATCAGTATTTTTCATAGCAGTTGTGCAAAAAGATACACTGAATTTTCTTGGTGGCACTGATGCTTGTAATAAAGGGAATAAAAAATAATAATTAGGTACTTTTCTCACTCCTGCCTATGCCAGGCTCCAGCTCTACACAATATCCAGCCTCATGTAAAGCTTTTGTCCTCTAAACCCGGCAATAGAGAAGATGGAGCATGCTCAGGTTACAGTTGTGCTTTCGGGTAAGCCAGTATTGCTGAGCAGTGAGCAGCTTGTTTGATTGTTTTTAAATCAGAATGGAAAGGAAGGTTCTTTTCTCACTGTCGTCTCCACAAACTACAAAATCTTGTTTCGTCTGTATTTTTAATATTTTATCAAGGTGCCTAATATTTCTATCCTATACCATGTGACTGGTTTATTTTTCTTATTTGATTTGTAACTGAAGCTGTTTCAGCTTCTTAATCTGTTTTGTACAGGCTGTCTGGACAGATGCTTTCCTCCTGAAGTCCTTTGTACAAAACACAGGTACTGTTGCACTGTGCTTTATCCTATGAAACTCTTCATGTTGTAAGCAATAGCATAGTAAACTGACAGATATATGGACTTCAAAGACTGATTATGTATAAGTATACAGAGACTTCAGTTAAATGCGGTTTCTTTCCAGTTGTTCATATTAACCTTTTGCATTATAATGTTTATCAGCTCCATAGAATGATGTTAGAATTTGTCATAGCATGAACCAGGATGGGGATTTGTTCTGTGTGCTGCTAAAAAACTTGCTCATATGAAAAACATGCTTTTAGTAATGCAAGTGGATTTTGTTTGTCAGCAGCATTTGGATTTGCATGCTTTAACAGTAAGGAACACTTTAGTAACATCAACGTGACAAATGTGGAACATTTAGTCCTATCATGAGGCATTTTTTGTGTCTGGCAGTGTTTCTCTTTTTCTAATTAAGTCAATGAAAGACCTAGTTCTGTGGGGTTTTTTTCTTGTCTTTCTGTAGTGTGGTTGGTAAATCTCAAACAGTCTTGCCCCAGATAGTGGTCAGTCTGTTTCATTCCTGTGGGAAATTGCTGACATGCATTGGCGAACTTTTCCAAACTTCAAAGCATAGCCTATTAACTGTCAGGCTTCTCTGGTTCTGTCAATGTTGTTATATATTTATGTCAAAAGGTATATTTTTCCTCTTGTATTCCTGGCCATGATGATTCTTTAGTTTTAGTTCAGTAATTGTGGAGTTTAGTACATAGTTTATTTCTGAATTTCTTGTCCATTCAAGATAAAAGCTTTCACTGGTAAAAATAGGGTGAAAAGAAGCACTCAGTGATAGTTTCTCAGACATTTTTTATTCTTCCTGCTGTTGCTCTTGATTTTCTTTTTTAGTACTGTTTGACTTGAAAAGAGGCAAGTGTCTTGTTTTGAAGCTGTTGATTACCCTTGTTGGGCAATGCTGTCCAAAGTTTTAGAGTAAAAGAAAAAATATATCTTTCAGTCTTTTCCTGTCTTAAGCGCTTGGAAATGTCCAGTACCCAGGGCTTTACTACTAAGTACCTGTAATTATGTGGTCACTTAGCCTGTAAGTGTAAAGAGGAAGGGAAGTTTTAGTGTTGTTGCTATATGTCCTTTAATGTCTCTTATAATAATACTGTTTATTCAGAGCTAGCTTTGGATATTTTACTTATATAAGCTATCTCATTGACCCCAGTGTTACCAGCCATGAAGAACAGCAAAAGTCAACGTGCTTGGCCCTGCCATTTAGATTTCCATTTGTTTCTCGAACTTGGCTGTGGTATTTTCCTCAGTATTATAGTATAAATTCTTTATAGTTGTGAATTATCTTTCTGAGGTTTTCGACTTTGTAATTGTTGCTACTGTGCATTTTTCCTCTACATTTCTGTGATGTTGTGAAGAGCATCACAATTTTGAACAAGCTTTGATTCACTGCAGTCTGTCTTTAGATGCATCTATAAATGAAGAGCCACTTGATTTCACAGACAGTCCGGGAATATTTAAGATAAGGCTTGAGTTTTTTGGTAGCAGTATTTCATCAGCTGTTTAAAAACTTTGGGAGATTATTTTGACAGTAATTGTCAAATTTCCAGGTGTCTCTACTGCAGAAAAATTCCACTCCAGCTGTGTAGATAGCCTACATACCTCTGAGATACAGTTCATCAACAACTGTCCTAAAACAAATTTAAAGCTGCACATTTTATACTTTCAGAATGACTGTGGGCAGTACTTTGTTACAGAATGAAATTTGCTTTCTTCCAGAGCTCTACAGCTGTAGTGTGTCCAAGTGCCTTCATCTGAGGAGCTACAGAATCAACAGGTCAGGTCCTGTCGTGAAAAAGAAACAAGCACCCCCTCTTCTTTGTAAAATATGATACTGACTCCTCACTGTGAAATCAGGGCTCAAGGCAGAGTGAAAAATTTAGCAGCTGCTTTTAGTTTCTCTTGAGAAGGGGCTCACGTGCTCCCATGAGACTTGTGTTCATTGTCTTTAGGCTGCAAGAAACCTGACTGCTTGAAAATACTCTCATTCCTTCCACTTGCCTGGATATTATTCTCTGTGCCGGGGTGATGACTGTTTCTGTGGCTGCTCGTCCTCAGCTGTGACTGTAGATGAGTAGGTGTGAGTAGACTTGTTTTCACAAGCAACTTTGTTCTGGAGGCTATACTCCACTGGGCAGAATTTGAAATAAACCATAAAAAGTATTTTTACTATGCTAGCACTGGATGCATGACAGATGCAGTTACAGGAAAGGAGTTTTGTAGGCATTATCTTCTGGGACAAAAGAAGACACTGTAGCTGACCTGATGCTTCTTGGGAGTTGAGAGTCTTTATGGAGCAGTGCTCTGGTGCCACCTCCTTATTCAGACCCTTGGACTTGGCACTGCCAGATGACATAGGCAAAGAAATTGTTAAAGTGTAAAATGAGGCACTACTGTGTAACATTAATTACTGAGGAAGGAACACATTCAGTCTAATTTATAAAACTCATCAATATACCGGGGTTTCGTTACTGTACGAAAAAAATCTATTTTTCTTAAGCATATTGAATAATGATACTATAAAAATACAGTTTTCATAATACATTCTGTGATTTTCATTCAGTTACATAACTGCTAAGTTTGTTGAAATGGCCATATTGAAAATATGTGCTTTGACCTTCTGTGTAGTGAAGTGTTATCTTAAAAAGCTTTAAGATCTCCTCATCAACTATGTTCAATAGTGTTTGAAAGTGAAGGGGTTTTTATGTCTGGCAATAAGAATATATGAACGTAATAGATAGAGTGGTATAAATAGAAATGTGACAATGCTCCTCCACTTTCTCAAAATTGCATCAAATCTCCTTCCTATAATGGATGTCAGCAATGTATTTTCTTTCAGCCCCAAATAATAGTAATTCTTTTGCTGTAATTTCCCTTCAGTGATTCTGTTCTTTCCTTTCCCTGTCCTTGTTTATGTACCTGTGTGATCACCGAAGAGTCCTGCAAGTTCTCCAGAATCTGCCAGTGCACCTGAGACCCTCCATTCTTGCAATGTGGGACCTCATTGAACCACAGCTGAAAACTCTTCTCACTGAACTGCTACTTCAGTGTTCATTGCTTTGTTGAGAAGAAAGGAAGTTCTGTAGTCATCTGGAATCAGTTTAATTTTGTGGAAGGGAAGGACATCCGTCTCATTCAGAAACTAGTGGTGCCTTTGGCCACAGTGCTTGTTCGCCTAAGGGAACACAGTTATGTTTCTTTCTGCTTTCTTTTGATGTTTCTGACCCAGTAGTGCTTATTTGAGGGTGAGGGGCATTTTGGTTTATCTATTACTCTCAGAAGAGTAGTTTAGAAAACAGTTTTGCCTTCTGTTTTGATAAATCTAAGGTTTGTTGCTCTCCCCAATCCTTCTGGAAATGATCCTTACATTTTTTTGTATTCATCATGGAAACAAGAGTTTGAAACATGAAATCAATGGAACATAACTCGAAACCAATGATTCTGTCACTCTTGAAAAGCAGTTTCTTCAATAGGTGAGACATTTGCAATGAAGAAGTCTAAAGATAAGTATGGGAGCCTTGAATTTGACCTGTTATTTAATGGAGAGTTAGTCAGAAAAAAACAGATGGAGAGGAGATGCGCTGAGTGGCTGTGGCTGCTGAGCAAGTGCTGTGCTGTCTTTCAGTTTGGTAGGAGCCTTTCCAGGATTTGAAGCTGTGGTGTATTCAGTTACCTGCTTCATTGCAGTCAAAGTTGTGAGGCCTAAAGGTGAAAGAGCTTGTGATCGTTGTGATTTAAGTCCAGCCATGGCAGGAACAGGACCCTGTGAGTTCTCCTGACCTTCTGAGTGTTTGGGAAGAATGATAAATTCAGATGAATACCAAAATGGGTAGCTTAATGTTCTGTAGGGAGATTACATTGGGTATGGGTGATAGTTGAAAGGTGGTAGGGTGTTTTGACAACTCTTCTTTTTCATAACCTTAGGATTGCTAGGGTTCAGTCAGCTATCCAGTATCCACCAGATATCTTACATCTTGTAAACCTGGGAAATAGTACTCTTGTACATGATAGCAGAGAGGGATGTTAGCAGTACATAAGCTATTATATTTGATTTTTCCCCAGTGGTTTTGGGTAGAGGAAGAGCCAGGAATACTTTATGATTTTCTGAAAAGAGCTGTGAAACCAGCTCAGCACAAGGCCCGTAACCCCTGCGAGGCGTTTATGGCAGTAACATCCCCAGCTGGGAGGAATCCCGTTTCTTGGCAGTTCCTGTGTAGACTTTGAGGCGATTCTTGTCAAGTGCCTCATTTGGCTTACTCAGGAATTGGGAATTTACAGACAGTAAGTAAATAGAGGAGTTGAGTAAATGGATAGCCAAATATGGTGTGCTTTGAAGGAGATCCTTCTCAGAAGATTTTTAAAGGGGAATATGACATAACTGAAAAACAAGAAAAAGTTACATTTGCCCTTATCTTACAAGCCCAGATTGTTAAGAACAGTGTTGTATCATGTTGCTAAGGAATAGTCATAGTCTTTATTCCTTCTTAGCCTTCATGAATGGGACTGGATGTCTTGGGCTGGTTACTGCTGCTTCATTTGTCTTTGTCACAGAAACCCCTGTAAGAGAAACTACTCCTTTTGGCAGCCAAGCAAAAAAAAAAAAAAAGTCCAAAAGTGTACAGGTGGTGAAACCTCTGTACTAAAAGTGGCTTCCTTTCTGGTTGGTGCTGATACACATCAGCAGGAACTTGTCCTGTCAGAGGAGAGAAGGGTTTTCATTTCACTGGGGCTGTTAGTTTGGGGCTTTTATGGGAACCAAAAGTATGTTAAGGAAATATTTCAGTTTCCCACAAAATTCATAAAGTCTCATCACACTTGTTTACATTAAAACCTCCAAATGCAGTTCACATGACAGTATTTAGTCTCACACAAAATGACTGCTGTGTGGCCTTTCAAATTTGATAAAAGTAGTTTGTAATTATGGACAGGTTAACCCAACAGACAAAAAAATAATAGTTACTTTACTGAGTGACTAAAGTCCTAAAAAGAGGAAGAGTAGATCTGTTTAGCTGTTATCCAGCCAAAGAAAATAAGGATCAAAACCTCAACGGTAGCAGATTTATGGGATTCTGATGCTCACTGAATTTATATCAACTATATACTAGCTTAAAATTAATTAATTTATAATTTTGCATCTATATTGTAACTGTATTTAAATTAAGCATGTTAATGTGAGACAGCTGCTACAGCTTCATAGGGAGACAATGTCCACATGATGAGCTGTTTCTGTATGCAACAGAGAGGATCTACTACTATTCATACTTTAAAGTGTTGTAGAAAAATGCTGTTTCACCTCAGAACTTTGTCTTGGCACTAAGCAAGCAGGTTTTTCTCATTTCCGTTGGTTCAAAGTTCAGAACTGTAGATCCTTGTTATCTGCAAAACAGCAGAAGCAGCTTACTTTCCTAGCTGATGCTGGTAACACATGTGAAGATGAGAAGCTTTTAAAGATTGTCGGTGTGTCTATCAATGACTAATAGGCCTATGGATGAAGCCAGATGATCTTTGGAGTTAGCATCAGCAGTGCTAACTCCTCAAAGAATGCAGAGGAGCTGTGTGTAAAGTAAAGCAGACAGATATGCTGCAAACACTCTTTATCATGGGATTTGTTTGCTAAAGGCCATAGTTTTCTGCATTTGAGTTATATCACCCGCTGTCATGTAATTATTGATTTTTTAATTAATGAGTTTGATTTAAAGGTGAGATATCTCTGACAGACACACTTATATGATGAGCAGTTATTCATTAAGAATTTAATTAATTTGTTAAGGTCTGTGCTAATTTTACTTGCTTGAAGAGATTTTGTTCCAGTGTATTTTGCAGCAAGAGACGTTTCTCTCTTCTGTCGTGAAATTATCCCATTCAGTATTGACATACTCTCTTCGGTTTTACCGCTGGAAGTCCAGAAATAACCACAGAATGGAGTTTTTACACTTAATGCATGAATTGTAGAGTTTGTTTAATTCCTTAATTCCTTGCAATTTTTTATCTTGTTGCATTCAGTATTTGGGCATTGGTAGCCTGAGCTGTGGCCAGGATCTCTGTAGTGTTGTCATCCATAGCAGCAGTCACGCCTGCCCTGCAGCTGCCTGGAAGCAGAGGGCTCTCATGAAGCTGCAGTCCAAAAGACCTGATCGCTTCAGGCTTCCCATAATTCGTCTTTATCCCTGTGTTTATTTTGCAAAACGTTATCAATATTTAGTAGTAATTTTTTTGTTGTTTTTTTTGGCAAGTTATCTCAAGGCACAGGACTAAGATGAGTACGTGCCAGCATGACTTTGCACACATTTTATCACTGATACTATTTACCACCGAGTGTTGTTATTTTCTATACTAGGTGTGAAATGCGCCTTAATAAAGGCACAGAGTTTGCATTCCTTTTCCTTTGAATGCCAGGGTGATGATGATATAAAGCTAGTGATAATTTTTCTGTGATTTCCCAGTCCATGGCTAGTGTGTTAAAAAATAATGGAAGTCTTTGTGAGGGGAAAGATTATTAAAGGTGGGAAAATATACTGTGGCACAGTTTGCTTTGAATTTTATGTTGAATGTATTTTTATTAATTCCATAATAATGAAGAAATTGCATAAGATTTTTTTTATAAGATTTTTTATTTGTGAAAAAATTTATTTTAAGAATTTTAAAACCCTGAAGATGTATTCTGTAACAAAAGGACTCATTTAGACTGGAGGGAACCTAGAGCAAATACTAGTTATTTTTCATCAGATTATAGATTAGATGGTAGGACAGAAAGGAGATACGGACAGGGAGGAAAACAATGGTGAGAAAGAGACATTTTTCTGCATGCTGGCCTGCATACAGGGTTTTTCTTTTGTCTGGAACCCACAGGTGGTGGCAGTGGGGTTAGTTTCAAAATGTGCTGGAGTGCAGTCATGGTCAGTTCAAATCAGTCCATCTGGATTTCATGTAGTAATAGAGAATACTGCCTGTGCTGGGAATTTGATTTTGACATGCATTTGGCGAATGCCTTTGCCTGCTACTGTGATACTGTTATTAAAATCGTGATTATTTTGTGATGCAGAACAGTAGGAATTCAGGGCAATGTTGCCGTGTTTTTTTAATCTTTGTTATGGAATCTATAATTTTGTTTTGTCATTTTTTTTCTCCGTAGTATCATTTTATATTGATTTTACAGTGGAATTTTAGCACTTCTTTCCTTTTCTTAGAGTTGGGTGAAAAAACCCCCCACCTTTAACTGTATTTCTTTCCCATCCTGTGTCATGGTTTACCAAGTGTTTTTACTTTTTCAGAATTCAGACAGTTTCTAAGTTTTCTTACTGTCCTGTAGTTGTTCTCAGCCCGTCCTTCCTTTGCCTTCTTGTATGTTATGCACTTTAAAAGATATTGGTATGTTTTAAAAGGTACTGGCATTTGTAAATTTATCGCCATACATTCACAAAATAATTATGAACTTTAATTTGCTCTTGGGATTTTAAGTTTGCTGTGTGTGAAGCTGGACATCTTCCTGGAAAAGCTGTGGCAAGCACATAATGCTGGTGTCAATGTCTTTACAGGGCACGTTTTTGGGGTTTTTTTTACCTGCTGGTGGGCTGAGGTGGGGGAACCTCAGTGACTTCAGAAAAAGTGGTTTTTGACTCTGATATTATCTTGGAAATCAATGTTGTTTTCTATGAATGGGTGTATTACTCCAATTTGGTCCAAGCAGATCTTCAAGGAATCATAAAAGAATGACTTTTGCATTGTGCCTGTGAAAAGCCAGATGCTGTAGCCAGTATGGTATTATTATTGAAGGCAGCTTTAGCACAAAGGATGTTAGGAAGAAATTCTTTACAGAGAGGGTGATCAGGCATTGGAACGGTGTCATGGGTTTGCCTAGGGGACAATTTTTTACCACACCCCCCACAAATTGCTCTAAGGTGAGAGAAGTTTATGC
>JAWMRA010000130.1:30176573-30188145 GCA_035584735.1 Pseudotriccus pelzelni | reverse complement strand
GAGTTGGATCAGGGGTTGGACTCGATGATCTTGGAGGTCTTTTCCAACCCAATCTATTCTATGATTCTATGATTCTTAAACAGTGCCTGTAGAAAATGTCTATAAGACCAAGTGGAAATGAAGTAAGAACTTCTTTTCTGTAAAGATGCTGAATTGCCACAGGATTTAGTAGAGAAACAGTTTACGGTTCCAGCTTTTTAAACTGGTTATAGAATAGCCTTTTGTAATTGTATAGGAAATCATATAAGAGGTTAAAAAATAGCTTGGAGAAAAAAACTTACTTTTGTTGCATTCTGTAGCTTTATTTTCATTCTAGATTTTATTCTGAAAATAAAAGGAAACATTTTTTTATCCACTCTTCAGTCATGTCTTTCCAGGCTTAGTATGACATATGTGCCTTTATACTGCTGTGACACAGGAGGGGTGGGAACCATTGGTGATCCAGAAATGCCACTGTTACTCTTAGGATGAGACAACTCAGCCTTCTCAACGTGACTTCTGATTAGAAGAAGAAAATTAAGTTCATTTTGTTACAGAACAGATGAACTGACTCTCGGTACCTGCCTGCGTTGTTGTCCATTCTAACTGCAATAGCATGTGATGTGTGGCACTCCAGAGGACCTAAACGTGACAGATGTTTCATGAGTGACTGTGCATTCAGCACACGGAGTGTTGGCACTGGGAGCTGCGCAGCCACTGTTATGAACTTGTGCTATTTAAGTGGTGTGGCTAATTGTAGAGAAGCAGACTAAATCCTTCAGAAGAGGAGTGGGTTAAAGGGAGAAGGCTGCAGGAAATGAGACCATGATGCTGGCACTGGACAAGTGACAGAAGAATCAGGAGATGATGTGAAGGGTCTTTTAAGGATTAATTTATGTTTAACTAATGAATCTATCTCCTTTGACTTCATAGGAGACTGCTGAAATAATTTGCAGGAGCAAAGACTGTCAAGTTCCGTTGGCTGTAATTGTGTGTTCCTAGCACAAATAGGCAAAAGACCCTTCCTTAATTTATCAGCTTGCATTTTAGAATACAAGTATAGACATAGTAGTAGTGCATGTGTGAAGCAGTGCATTTATTTGCCTGATATTTTCTCCTGATAATGACAATCTTTTGTGAGTAAAGACTACTACAGTTCCTGTGGATGGTTTGATGGTTTTCAGAGACAAAAAAACCCAAACCCCAAAACCCCCGAAAACACACAAAAAAAGCCAAAACCAAAAAAAACCCCAAACAACAGTTTCAGTTGCCACTAGTGAGAGAAAATAAATGTAAATCTTACCGTTCCATCTTACAGTGCATTTAGAGATTGCCTCTATGGCTGATGGAGAATGTATAGTAATTTCAAAGACAGTTTTGCCCTGTAATCAGAATACGAAGTTGTACTGGTTTTGTTGTTTCTTTTTTTTCTGTGAATCTCTTTACCTTGCTTACAAATATTTTTGAGCATATTACACAGCCTAGCAGATAATTATTATAATCAGGTGCTTGGCAGGCATCTCCTGCTGTGTGGCAATCCTGTTTAGTTCAGCTGCTGTCAAGAAGCAGCAGTTTCTTTCTTCAGTGTAGGCTATTTATGAGTGTGTGTTAACAGTAAAGTAGCTTTACCAGGAATTATTAGACATCTTGCTGCTCATAAGCTTCGGCTGCTACTGTTATGGTCACTGTGTTCAATTGTTTCTAGATGTATTTCCAATCCATTCCGCATTCGATTCCAAACAGACTCATTTTGTATCACCCCACCTGTGGTCCCGGTGCATGCGACGTGCACGACATTACCAGATGTGCGTTTAGGCTGGGCTGCTGGAGCATGAGGTTACAGATGTGAAAGCAGCTCAAATGACAGATTTGTGAATTGTAATGGAGCACAGAGCATGGTGGCTCTGTGGAGATCATGTTTCTGCTTCCTGTCACAAAAAACTGCACGTGCAAAATGCAGGGCTTGACTGCTAAAGTGCACAGGCTTCTTTAATTCTCTAATGTGCATGTGTAGAACTGATGGGCCAGATGGACTACACTTATTTTATGGTAGAGCAGTTGCTTTCCCACCAAACCGCATCACTCGCAGCATAATTAATTTTTTCACAAATTTCTGAAGTGTATTTTTTAACACTCTGTAGGAAGACTCTCATTTAAAGATGTTATTTTCCTACCTTTTTTTGGTGAAGGTTGTTCTTCTCCTTTTTTCATTCCTGGCTTTCACCTCTTTCTGGAAACTAATTCTTTGATAGTAGCATGTGTGTGTTGATGGTGGTTTCTTTCGAGTTTTTTTTGCCCCTTCTCACCATCACTTTTCTGCTGGAGTAAATTTTGAGCTGCACTGGTACCGTGCTTGCTTTAGGCCACATTAGGGAATAAAATTTTCCCTAATGTCAATTTGTATTCTTTAGCCTTTCCATGAGTTGATTTCCATCCTGCTCCATGCACCACTATGGCATCTTATCTTTCAGTCAGCACACTGAAGGCTTCTAGCGTTCCAGTAAATGGTGACTTTCCAAATTTGAAACATCTGCCAATTAAACAAGTTCTGTACTTTATAATGACGTGAATCTAAATGTCAGCTGTTGTTGTTGTGGAGGTACACAACAGTGGTGTCTGTTGATGCCAGATCCAACAGTGATAAAGATCTGAAGAAGGCAGACCAACCAACTCCACTTTTCTTCTTGATGGAGGACTCTGGGACATTGGTTGAGGTCACTCCTTTAAGAGATCACCTTATGCCTTTTCAACTTTCATGAGTAAACGATCAGTAGCAACAATTAGTTATTACGAATGTCCCCACACACTCAAGAGACCTTACTGCAACCCGTGGACAGAAGCATGGATAGACATCAGGGATTAGTAGATCATCATCTGTGGAGAAAGATCTTTACTGGCCCTGCTCAATCACTTTCTAGGACATTGTCAGAGACTAAGATTTTCCTTTTCTGCAGTGCCGACCAATGTCAGCTTCATACTCAGTTAAGGAGACGGGATTTTTTAGTGCTGTATGATAACTGCAGATACAGTAGTCAGCTTCTCAGCGCAAGCTGTGACTGATGTAAAATGTTTCACATTTCAGAAATGGAAAATAGAAAACAAAGACTGGACTTGTTTATCTTGGCCAGAAAATTAACAAAGGGAGACTAAGTAGAGGAATTATGAAATACTGTATAGTTTAGGAACTTTTTACTCCTTGTCTAGCATTGAAAAGGCAAAAACTAAAAAACAATGGGGTAACATTCTTCCTGTGAAGAAAATTTGTAGCCATGACTTGTCTTGGCAAGAAGTTTAACATCCTTGGAGAAAAGTTGGACATTTATGCATGTAACACAAGAAAAGACTGTTCATTCAGAAAAGTTTTAAGAAAGAACAAACCCCTGACCTTAGTCTATTTAACTATTATACTTATGTTGAAGCCTTCATGGGAGACAAGAAGAAAGGAGAGAAGAAGAATAGTTTTGTTGACTGTGGGATTCTTGCATCTTACTCTTCAGACCCTGGGCCTGGCCATTGTCCAGTAACAAGGCCCTGCATTAAAGACTCAGTTGTTATGCTCCAGTCTGGGAGTTTTATATTCTTATAAGGTGTCTTCAAAAGGTACAGTTTCACTTGGGAAGGAAGAGGGGTGACAATGAGGTTATAATGTGGTGAGACTAACTAGAATACCAGCTCTGATTCTGTCTAATGGAATGAGATCTTGAGAATAAAATATGGTGGCGTATTTACAAGCAAAGTGGAAAACAGTGGTACAAAGTGGAAAGAGCACACACTGTAGCCCAGATATCCCCGTCTCTCTATTCTGCTCTCTCCAGTGTCTCTGGTATGGATGAAATATAATAGCTCAGTTGTGAAACTCCAGCTGCTGTGATTCCCACTTGTGTTGTTTAACAGGAGCCAAAGCTCACTAAGAAACTGTTTCAGATGTTAAATGGAAAGACTGTTGCCATGTGTCTGCTGTATAGCTGCAGGTGAGGGGGAGCTGCCACTCTCTGAGGAGGTATGGGAAAGGATGGGACCAGGTCTTGGGATGAAATGGCATGGCAGAGGTTGGGAAAAACAAGCCATTTTTTTTGCCATATGGTGAAAAGCTCCAGTAAAGTCAGCTGAGATTAACTAACATCACGGACAGGTACCAATAATATTCATGAAAGATGGAAGCAATTGAGAGCGGAGTCTCATTATTCAGCAGTTTGCTATTCTAATGTGTTGTTTTAATTTCTCCAGAAAATGGAGGAATATCACACAATAATGAAAATTAAAGGGCTACAAATTTAGCACATAGATGTGGCAAAATAACGGGATCCTTTAGGTTTAATAAGAATATCTGGTCTGTTTACAGTTCAAATACCGTACTACAAATGCTCTCATCCATTAGTTTGAAAAAAAAGTAACGAGGAAATAGGGAATGGATCATCTAAGAGTAGCACATGTGATAAAGTGATTTAGTACTAGAGACATATTGTCTGAATATTCAGGGAGGCCTCAATCCTCCCTAAACATATGGATGTACAAATTCTGTATATACCAAGTTGGACATACACTTCTTTTTCGAGTTTCTGTGTTTTTAATTTTTATTTCTGCAGAGCAGATACTGAAGAATTCCTCTACTTGCCAGCACCATCTCAGTTCTTCTGATCACTGAAGCTGAAATTCATTCCAGTTAACTGTTTGATCACTGAAGGGGCTAAATCCAAAATGTTCAGAACCAGTTCCCAGAACAGAGCATTTTCTTTTCCTAAGAGAAAACGAAAGACTTTGGAGAATTCTGGAGCTGAGCAGATGGACCTAGCCATCTGATTTTCATCATCTCCCACTTCAAAGCAGCTGACTTGTTCTGCTTTACAAGAAGTACAGGAACAGTATAGGACTCTAGTGTCCTGTTTGTAGGAGAATTCCTTATCAGAAAAAAAGGGTTGCTTTAGTCTATATCACTGATGTGGCCAATTTATACCCCTGTCAACCCCTCTTGTTTCCTTCCCATAACTTAATCCACTTTTACTAATTAAATATTGCTCCCAGTACACAGTGTGCTTTCCTTATATATTACACTGTAAAACTTAGCCACATTGAGTGCTTGTAGATGTGCTTGAGCTATTTATTCCCTCATACAATGTTCCTTTTGTTAGGGGGTGTATTTTGCAAAGGCTTAAGATTTATCAGGTATTGGATCATGCTATTTAAAAGCTCTCAATTCATGCAGAGAGAGGTATTGGTGAATAAAGTAACTGGAGTCTGTAATGCGTCTGTTGTAATGTGGTGGGATCCACTCGTGCTGCAGGTTCATGGCTCCTTTCTCTTTGGCCCTGTTAGCTGGCTCTGGACTGTTGTGGCCTGGAAGCTTTTGTAACTTGGTATTTCTGTGTGTCGTGTGTAGCTCAGGAGGACAGTCTGCTCATGAGTCCCCATTTGATGAAGGTGCATCCATCACGTTGACACAAATGAAACACTTGTCACAGCAGTGCTCCGTCTGGCTGTGTATGCCTGTTACATGACTTGTGTGCATGTAACATGCTGGTCTTGTGGCTGTCATGTCACTGGGTTTGTGCACAGAGGTTGTATGAACAGAGACAAATGGTAGAAGGAAGGGCTGTGCATCTTGTGGTTTCATTTAGACATCTAGCCTGATCTGAAAAGGGGATAGAGGTACTTCTGGCCCCATAATTCTGAGATGATGTAGTGAATGACATAGATGCAACTGCATTCATTTGAAGATCTGTAGCTTGTGAAGGGGTGTGTACATACAATTATTTTTGTTATTGATGTGTGTGTGGTTTAGTTGGCATAATGTTTCAGGTAAACATTACCTGAACAGGGTATTTGCTCTACGCATGAGTGTAATTCTAATTGGATTTTTAGTCTGGGGTCAGGATGTATTTTATGGTATGCTTAGTTTTAGATATTGAGAGTATTTAAAAGCTCTGTCTTGTGTTAAATTTTTGAGTGGTGGTGACTTTGTTATGTTTCTGCATATCATTTCTTAAACATGGATCTTAGGTGATATCCTTCAACTTTTTTGGATTGGCTCTGCCACCTTCACATATTCAAAGTTGTGCCCTCTGAACTGTATTTGTAAAGTACATAGCTACTTAAATTGAAGAACTTGGTGGTTTAGTTACGTTTATTGTGCTCTCAGTGAGTTTTGTATTTCAGACCAAATAAATTACTAAAGGATTCTTTTTTTTTTTGTTAGACATTATCCCAAATTTTGCTTTGTGTCATGCAATTGAGGTTAAGATTTGCATATTCTGTAATTTTGGTTCTTTCTGATGGTTGCTTACTGTTGCTCATTTTACTCTGTTAGCCCCTAAATTCCGTGTGTGTGAGGCTTGTGTAGAACAAAAATAGCTAGAAATGTAGACATGCAGTGTTGGAGAGAGAGGAAAAAAAATTGTGTGTATATGAAAAATTGATTTACAAGGAAGGAGGGGAGAAATGTCTCTATACTTTATGTCAGGTTTTATTTCTGCATCAATTATTAGAAGACATATAGATCCCTTGCTAATTTTTACTCTACAATGAAGAAAATACAAAAATATTTTTTCTGAAGTGCTATGAATACAGCATTCAAGCTGTGAGTTTGGCCGCGTTTTAAATTTTCCATACAAGCAGAAATTAACTAAGAGAGCCCTCATCTGCTTCCTTCCAAATATAAATTGGCTATAATCTATAAGACTCCAGTTACACAAAATATATGCTTTCTTTAGGAGAGAGTTTATTCTTTTTAACACTTAGGGACACAACTTTTACAGGGAATAAATGAAAGTAGTGCAGGCTGTATTTCTGAGAGCCAAGCAAGAAGATGTTGTTAATAGTGTGATTTTTGCACATAAGCATGTTAACAGATATTCATGAGACAGGGCAGAAGGGGCCAGCTTTCTGAAGAGATTCTGGAAGGCATTTCATGTTTCTTCATATTTGGCAGTCTGTTAAAATGAGCATTTGGATTCAGAACATTAGATATGCAAAGTGATAGAAATCTTTGCCTACCTTTGCTTATGTGTCCTGCAAAGCCTGTCGGGAAGTAGTGCTCTTGAACCTTACCATGCTGATCAAAATAAAATGAGATAAATGATGATGATAATGTTATTGCTGTTTATGTGACCTACATTAGTACCTGATTTTTAATGGATGTAATAAAAATACCTGGTTCTCAAGGGTGTGTGGATGACTAGGTAAACTAAACAAATCCATTGCCATTTAATTCGTTGACTCAGGTAGCAGTCTAAAGGATATAAATCATTGTAAAAAACCCCAAAGTATGTGCAGTAGGAAGAAATTAATTCACTACTAATTGAAGAAAAACTGAAACAGCAGATCAAAAGCTGATGCCACAAGGAATGCATAAGAACCTGTCTAGCTTTGATCAACTTGCTTGTTCTGGTGTTTTGTTTTTATTGTTTTGGTTGGTTTTTTTGGAGGAGGACTCCTTCTTGATTTATGGAAAGGTGGTGACCAGTTAACTTGCTGCTCGAGCAGACACCCACATGCCAGGCATCGAATAGCCACAGCTATACAGGTGTGGGGGGGACTGGGCTCTGGGTTGACCCTCTGTGACACCTTTTCTGGGCTGAAACAAAGCTGTACATTTTCTAAATTAACCTTCTTCCAGGTCTCTTTGGGCAGGTAATGATATCTCAAAGGTTTTTCCCCCAGAGACAGCAGGCTGCCAGCTGGCCTCCCATATCACCTTTTCCCCGGTGTTAAACCACCATATTTACCCAATGAGTGCAGCAATTTACAAGTGCATTTGTGAGCGGCAATTTAGGGAGCCCACATAGTCTTTGCTTACTTTAAAGGTGTGATAACAAACCCTTTCACTCTGACAGCAAAATTTAAGAGATTTCTACCTTGGCTGCTCACTGATACTCGCTAATGTGACTCAGAAATGAACTAGTAAAAGAATCATTCAATAATCTTTAAGACTTTATACAAATAAAGCTTCTTGGGTTTAATTCTGTTTTCTGTTTTTTTAAATGAAGCTCTACTCTTAGTGATATTGTTCACAACATGGCTCCATAAATAGTTGTATCAGTCTAGCCTCGAATATTGTTTGGAGTACTGTGACTTGTGGGCAGAATTAGCAGGTTGGACTGGTTTTGGGGCTTGGAAAATGTTTGCACAAATGTGTGTAAGTGTTTATATTTAGCCTGTCTGAAGTACATGCCACTGTTGAAAAGGCTTTTAGGCTCTACCTGGACTGTACTTTTGTGCCACCCTCCTGCCATTTGCCCTGGGGACAGCTGTATCAGGAACTGACTTGGCTGAAATGTAATGTTGCACCAATAACATAGTTTTTGTGACAAGCTTTTATTGGATTATCTCCTCAGTCTGACTCAAAATCCAGTTCCACAAAACTGTGCCAAAAGGAAGGGGCAGCTGGGTTCAAGGTTGCTTTTCTACTTACACAGTTCTTTCTTTCCTTTGTATCATCTCCCTACAATTTGTCTCTCAGAGGCATCAGCATAGTCAAAAGATCTTTTTGTCATTAGTGTTTTGTTTTAAGGTCACCCATCTACTCTGAAATTCAGGATATGTGTTTTGATCATTTAGGCTCACTTAGATAATATATCACATTACAGCTTTATAAATACAGTAATTATGTTGATCGATCTAGGTAAAAAAATAGAATATTTTTTTATTAGTGTGATAATACATGCTGCCAATAAAAGTTATATTACAGATTTGTCGTTCATAATAAGGCATCCTAAACAAGATATCCAGTTGTGCTTTCTAAACCAACTTATTAAATATGATTTTAAAATTAATCCTGCCACCAAAAGTTTAAACATGCTCCAATGCAAGATTATTAAAATAACATATTCAGTAAAAATATTTATTTATTTGTTTGATAAATATTCTTGATTATTAAACCCATGACTCCTTGTTTTATGTAATTAGCACAGAATAGGGAAATTTTTGTGCTCTGCTGTTGCTTGGCAGAGGTGCTCAGTCTTGTAGCTCTATAGCTTACTAAAGTTAATGAATAAAAATGGATTTGTACTTAAACTCTTAACAGTGCATAGCAAGGTTTTAGCATATTATTAAATCTAAAATTATAGCAAAGTATGTGAGCAGCATTAATGAATGGATGAAGCTTCTTTCACTGAAAAGTAGGGGTCTGGACTTTGATGATTAAATAAGGCTTTAGTCCTGCACATATTTGCTATTTGCTATGAAAATTTATTTTCTTCCCTCAGAAATATATTTTCTTTTCACTTCTGTTCTTTCTGCTTACACAGACAATAAATTATGTTCTATTTGGTTACGTTTGCACAATAAGAAGGAAGGCAATGTAGACCAAATAGTCTGACAGAGTAGATGGTCCTTTTAGCAGACATTTTTGGTGCTGAAACTCAAGCTTCCTGCTCCCAAAACACATTTTATAACCACTATCCTACCATGTAATATGTAGGCATTAGCAGCACCACTGCTTGCTATGAATTCAGACATTGATAATTGTATTTTGTAATGGTCCAGATCCTATCAGTTTGGTAAGAGTGATAAGGTGAAGGCCTGCCTCCCACACCTCTGGATCCTGGCTAGCATCAATGGGATTTAGCTGCTTATGCTGTTTTGAAGGAGGCATGGCAGCAAAACTGAATCCATGTCAGAACAGTTTAACAGGATTAAACAGGAGTGAACTCAGGCTCTGGCTAGCATCAGAGCAGGCATTGCAGATTATAGTACAGAATGAAATGCCTAGTTCTTCTGGTTCTGGACTTGGCTTGCTGGATGATGTCTGGTGTTCAGAATGAAAACGTGATGCTGTAATGTATTTAGGCTGTTTTCTCCTCCAGTGATTTTAATTTGTCTTGTTTTCTATAGTCTAACTGAAAGCAGTAAATCAAAGATCTGTCAATATTTTTTATTGGCAGGTTTGTTCAAGGTCAGCAGTTATATACACAGAGGAGCAGAGAAGGCAAAAAGCTAAACTCGTAATAATTTGTCAAGTAAATTATGTCTCCTTTCATTTATTTGCCATGGGGAAGATACAGAAGGTTATGAAGTGTTATAAAAACCCAGGGTATTACAAAGAAGATAAAAATCAGTGTGATCTTTTATGAGAGATTCATATGTGAAATGGAGTTAGTTTTATCTTATTTTAAACCAATGTAGTTTATTGGGAATTTCTTACAACTTGTGAGGGCAAAAAAGAACACAACAGATAAGCACAAAGTGCATTTGCTGAACCATTTTGTAATTGTTTGAAAGGCCACACCCAAAAACCTTACAATAATTAAGAAATGTAATGCTTACTTGGGGTTTCAGTTTGTATGCTGCCATTGAGCACAGAGATGCTGTCCCTCCTCCTTCTCTTCTTGCATTTAGGCTTCTGTATTTTTGTTTTAAAGCTTGTTGAGAATTATTAAATGTTTCTGATGGGACTTGTATCTTACTAGCACCTTTGGAAGACTGATGACAATTCCTTGATTGACTTGGGGGAACTGGCATCAGCTGCAGGCGGGGTCAGCAAGGTTATATCTGTATAGTGCTGATTGTCAGTTGTTCAGCTGTGGAAGTCTCGATTCTATAGCAGATGAAAAGAATGCGGAAAGATTGACATTAGTCAAGTCTATTGGCCTGACCAGTACAGTGGAGAGATTTTGCATCAAAGGAAGGATAAGGACGAAGAATTTTGTTATTCTTTGGGGATTTTTTGAGGATGTGGTACCTGTGGTGGTTAGCAAAGTGAGCATCAATGCCAGTTGAATGATCAGCTGAAATTCCAGTTACTAATTTGATTTGTGGCTTTTCTGATGCAGCCCCAGTTTGAGGATGAGGAGTGGGTCTTTGTTGTCAGTAAAAGTTGTTGTTCAAGGACTGGCTGTTAAGTTCTGTTCTTGAAGTCAAGGCTCATGCCTTTAGGACTTCAGCAAGTAGATCTGCAGCTTTATTCCCATTTCTGTGTGTTAAACCTGCCATACTAGGGAGATGGGGTGTAATCATGGGTGTTGAGGCAGATACACAAAAATCCAAAGAAAAAATGTATTTAATACACTCTTCAGGTTTGGTTTCATCATTATTGTCTGCACTGCCTCAGGCATGAAGTAAATATCATTGGTTTGTATTTTATATGCTATTTGCTTGCTAACCAGGGTTATAAGAGCACTAACTTGCAGACATCTGATGATGTGTGATTGTGGCAGCTCATGTGCTAATCGCACAGGTACAGTTACAGCCAAGTGACTTGAAGAATATCAACTACCAGTAATTTCACTATCATTATTTCTATAGACACATTTTATTCACAGCATGCCACCAACTCAGGCTGCTCCTCTCACTGCCAGTGGCCATGGACCTGTCATGAAGGTCAGGCATAACAAATGCTTCCAACAGTACTGATAGCCGTTCCAGTGGTATTTGGGTTGTCTGCATGAGGAATTGCAGAACTCATCTGGTAAGGGTCAGCCATCAGGCATTGCTATATTGCAGGGAACAGGCCTGTTGTGCTTCAGAATGTTAAGGATGTTGGATTTTGTGCTGGTGATGTCTGCAGGACAGGACTATGCTTACACCATGTCTCAGTTTAAATGAGACACAGGTAAGATTGAATTATGTCCAGGAAAGGAATAACAGCCCTTTATTAAAA